>JBBMOI010000012.1:7542500-7970000 GCA_038088405.1 Porites divaricata
TTGAGCATAAACTACGTCGCCATCAACAAAGATTTGAAAAAATTACCACCACAGCTATGTAATAGTAAAGATCATGAAAATTTGTTGTGATCAAGGTTTCAATAATACCGGAGTTGTCATAGCAACGAAATGAGGCCGTTTCCTATTTAACTTGCAGCCGTATTTCTCGGCACTGGGAACCGTTTTTCTAAAATCGTTAAAGGGAACTTTTTCCTCCAATAGCCGCCTCGATGTTCGAGAAGTGAAGTTTTTATGGTTAGAAATACAGTAAAGACTGGACAGTCTTTATGTTTGGCCGTTATCTGTAGAAAATGCAACGAAGCGCTTTTTTGAATTGCGATTTCACCTCATAGTAGTCTAGCCGATTGCTAGAAAGAAGGATTTGATTAGTATGTATCGCGCTATTGTTAGCGCTTTTGTATTTTTTTGGTCTACTTGAACAAATAAGCAAATAATTTTGAGACCGCTCGATATGTATTTTTCTTAAAAAATTGAGATTCTTGAGATTAACCGTAGTCTTCTTCGCATCCGTTCGGGCTGGAGTCACGCAATGCTCCCCGCCTCCACGGTTGAAGGCGGGGAGTATTGCGTGACTCTGGCCCAAACGGATGTACCGGTAGCCTGTGAAGTTACCCGCTCGACCAAAGGCCTGTTCACAGGCTAGAACGGATGCGAAGGAGACCAGATTAACTGCTGTTTTCTTGAGTTTCAAGATTACTGATACATTGTAAGGTAGTAAAATAAGGGCTAGAGTTCGCTAATTTTTTGTCGCAAGTTTCGTGTTTGCAAGTGAGAGCTCTGATTATTCAGGAATATTGTTTCCAATTTGCATTTTCACTTGACTGAACAGTAGAAACTGAACATTGCATAATGCAGAAATGTTAACCTTCTTACGGTGGCTCCGTTTATTAATACAGGCTCATTGCGCTATAACGAACTTTTCGTTAGGGGTAGGAAACTATGAACAGAATTACAGATATCGCTTGGCAATCATTTGAAATAATCCGATTGCACTAGTGGTAAATAATTTTTCATGAAATTAAGGGTTAAGTAAGACCCTTAGGGTTAGGGTTAGGGTTAGGGGTTAGGGTTAGGGTTAGGGTTAGGGTTAGGGTTAGTATTTATGACTGACATTTCTGGCATCGGCTTTTCATTGATATAAAAAGTATTCTAAATAAGTTTCAGAAAAATATTTGGAGCAGAAGTCCCTAACTAGAAAGTCCATGAAAATAGACCTGTGAAATTGTTTTGGAATCGAGCACGAATCGCTGTGAGGTAGAACGAGCCACCAATTCGAAATTTCGTGACGAATAATTCTAATTTTGCTCATACTTCAAACAAAGGTAAGTGCTGTAAAAAAATAACAAATGAAAAAACATAAAAATTACTTGCAGTAAAATCGACTATCATCATCGTCGTCGTCATCATCATCATCGTCATCATCATGACCTCATCATTATTTATGAAGATTATTTTTTAAGGTATTCATCCAAACGTAGCTGATCTCATCCAGTCATACGTTTTCGTATTCTTGCTGTTATTTGGCGTTATTTCGACTAGCCGTGGACTCCTTCGCCATTTTAGATCGAAGCTAATCATCAGAAACAGAGGAAGGTTTTAAATGAATAATAATTGTGAGTTATAAGTGCTCCTGTTGTGCTACGTTTAATAGAGGATGTCAGCATCAGCAACGAGTACGAGTACGAGAACGACTTCAAGCCGTACTCGAACTCGAAGTCGTTTTCTCAGCTTTCTATGTTAGCGATGACACCGAGTTCGAATTTATAGAAAATAAAATTATGGGATTCCGCATGACTTGGCGCCAAATTTGAGTCGAGGTAGCGCTTCCACAACAATTTCGAAAACAAAAAATGACTCTGAAAAACGTTCAAGACTGCTTGTTCCTCAGTTACATGGAAGGTTTTTTGGACGAAGAAGAATTTTGTGCTTTATATGATGTAAACAGCACAGATTATCCTGTATTTGAGCATGGAAAGTATAATAGAAGATTAGACCTGAATCGATTTCAGTGAGGTAACTCAAAGGATGGCTAGTCGCGGTCTTAAAACACGCTAAAACCCATCAAATTCAACACAGCAACCACACTGGATAAAGAAGTAAGTATTCTTTATTGATATCTTCGACTGTTGGGATATTTTCGACCAAATAATGGCAATTTTCGGGGTTATTTCGTGAGCCTGGGTAAATGCAAATTTACTCTCTGTAGGAAATATCGCTTTCGGTTGCTTTTCCTCGACTTCAAAAGCAGTATTTTACATAAAACATAATATAAGGAATGTTCAAGATGATAAAGATCGGAATTTACCTTTGAAAACCAGCTCTTCCCAGTCGTAGCTCAGTCGTTCTACCCACTTCGAGTTTTTGGTGAGAACTCGTCGTGGCGCAACTTGACAGGACGACTTGAAAGCGCGGAGATGCGCAGAACGGATGCGCAGTACGCAAAATCGCTGATCTCGTTCTAGAACTCGTACTCGTTGTCGATGCTAACATCCTCTAATAAGTGTGAGAAGACTAGCGATAAACAATCTTTTGTCATGCACTATTCTATTCTTTCATTTTTATATCGACGCATACAAAGCATCATTTTTTTAGATGTGACTCACTTTACCTGTTTTTATCCAGAGGGTCATGATAACCCTATATGCGTGTAAAACAGTATTAATTGCAAACTGTGTAATCGAAGGGATATAAAAGAGGGACTGTTGAATAATTACAGGAATGGAAGGAAAGATTAGTGGAGACGACCACACTTGGGTATATGGCAACGGAAGATACATGGGGAACGACAACGGGAGGTGGAATGTTCCCACAAGGTAACAAACTAAAACGCTGCTTTAAACTCTTATGTGGAAAATCGCCGCCATTAGGGACTCCAAGGCTTAGGCCAAACGTCGAACTTTTCATGAGACGAACCAAACTTATCGAGTTAAGTTCATGACAAGTTCGACGTCTGGCTCATCAGGTTTAGTTCGTCTGAATGGGTTTCGATCGTCCAGCACGTTTCAGAGGGATTGATCCTCGGACGATTTTCTCCTGGACAAACGCAGTCGATCTTCACTTGCGACGAACTAAGCTAATTAAGTAAAAATCTGTATGATAATCTGTCATTAAGCCTAGTTCGGGAGAAAATTTATTAAAGATGCTTTTTTCGTCTCATTCAGTTGATTGGTTCGACGCGTCCTAAGTTCGACGTCTGACCCGACAGACGGTCTTGGAAATTTGGGCTTGGCCCGAGACTCACAATTGCGTGCACGGCTGAGAGAATTCAAACTCTCGTCCTTTCCTTTCACGTGGACACATTCCTTCCCGTAACTGGCTTCCCCATCGGTGTCTTATTTTCTTCTAAGTGCCCTCTTCACTTTGCGCTCACTACAAGTACCAGTTTCGTTTTCTGGCAAAGAAAGACATCCCAGTCTCTTTTAACTTGCACTTTTCAATGTTTCGAAGTTTTCTTAGGTTTTTTTTCCTCTAGAAAACCAAGTGTAAGTTTAAAACATGTTAAATTGTGTCAACTTTGAAAATATAATTCCACCACAGTTTCTACTTCCCTGCCGATATTCAAGTCGTTGCTGTCTACGTAAAAAACGTTGGTGGTTCAGGCGGTCTTATTGCGTCTTTTGGGAACGGCGTCGTTACTGACAGCACGTGGAAATGTACTACTCATGGCATAAGAGACTGGCAAAAAGTCGGATTTGACGACAGCAATTGGCCAGCGGCCAAAGTACACAGCAGTAATAGCGGTAATAGAAGAGTGTACGGAATCGTAAGCGAAGCAAAGTGGATTGGTCCAAGCCTGCCAAACGCCGCTAACATTTACTGCAGGCGCCGTATGAGTATCTCAGCGGGGCAGAAACCCACCGTTGAGGGAAGTAAGTCATTTCTGTGCATTTTTTTGTTTGTTTGTTTGTTTATAGTGGAAAATGCACTTAGCTTATCCAGCTAGTTTACAGCCACTCCACTCAAGTAGCCATTACCTGACTGTCATGCAAAATTGTCATCAAGGTATTCTGAATTCTGCTGTATATTGCAAGTGAAATAGATCTGTTTCACCCCTAACAAGGGGTTGTTTCGGTGAATAAAATTTTGGGGTTTAGTTTAGCTCCCATGGAAAGGGCCAATACAATCCAGTTAGTTAGGGCTGATTTAGTTCCACTGGCTGAAATGAGTGAAAGCGTGGTCCGGAATAGGCATTTGATGGGGCTGTTTTAGCTTATTATGCTTAAATGGCACCGAGATCGCTGAATCAAACTTCGGAGATGGGACGCCAGGCTTGTTAAATTGGCACTTTAGGCAAGCTTCTGATTTTTAACAGTGCAGTATAAGAAAGGTCCTTTTCATGATTTTCCGATCACCAACCTAGCGTGCGATAAGCCACTTGGACTACAGAGTGGATGGGTGGAAAACAGTCAAATGACAGCGTCGACTGTATGGGATTGGAAACACGCAGCTTGGAGAGGACGACTACACATGCCAAAACAGGGAACTTTTCGGGGATCTTGGTCAGCAAAGTACAACAATCAAGACCAATGGCTTCAGGTTTGTGACATGTCCATACTAGGGAGCTTAAGCAATTAACGACGACGGTAACGGCAACAAGAACGGATCAGATTTGCGAAACAACAACTTTGCACGTGCATCACGCTTTTTTGTACATTTCTTTGCCGCCACTGCACGACTATGAGGTGAAACTTCCTAATTTCACGTTTTATGAAGGGGTGAACGTAAGACAACGATTTTCTCTTTCTTTTTGTGATCTTAGATACAGTCCTTTAGAATTCAACTCCTGAAAAAATCGCCAGCATTTGACAAATTAAAAGAGTCGGAATAAGAGCGAAGAAGTTTGAAACAGCGTGAATGCACTTTTTGGGTGCCGTGTTCGTTGCCGTTACCTTCGTTGTTGCTTAAGCTCCCTATTACTCAAATACTGAGGCATGGGTCAATAACTATCTTAACTGTAGGTGGTCGCCCACTGTTAAAGCACCATTGATAGCAATGTTACAACACGAAACTTTTATTTTTCCTAGGTATCTTTTAATCGCCCAATGAAGTTCACAGCCATTGCTACCCAAGGGCGTCAAGACTTTTCTCAATGGGTTACTAGCTATAGCTTATCCTATAGCGAAGATGGCACAAAATACACACTTTACAGTGTTGGCGGACATCAAAAGGTTTGTATAACAATGTAAAAATATGGTCTGCTAGCCCAGCCTTTCACGAATTCACTGCAAGTCATCAATACTTAGTAAAATAAGTTACACGAGCTCAATAAAACGACTGCTTTTCTTCAAAGTTAACCCCTGAAAAATTTTACAATGCCAGCTGGAAAATTACTAACTTGGGTGTGAAAAAGCTTCTTTAACTAACTGTAATTCCATCTATGATTGACCTACAAGTCGCCCTTAACGTTCATTCGTTTTTGTTATCTGACTTTAATCGTATGATCTATTTAGCAATAATCGAATAAGGCAGAATATTTCAGCCAATGGCAGATATATAATACCCTCCAAGATATTCATTATTATTTTTTAAATACATTTAAAATTTATCCAATCCTAAAAACGTGTTTACTTCCATTCAAATGTCCCGTCTTCAAACATTTGCCCTTTCCACGGCATGTTCAGGATATGAATTATGAATGAATTGAAGTCCAAGCTTATATTTTTAAGCCGTCCTCATCCGTAGGATTCTATTTTCGTCTTTTCTTGCTATTCTTTTGTGTCTGTAGTTTGAGTTACTATCCCATCATCCCCTAAAGTGCAGCATGATAGGTGTCAAGTGTATTGAAATCGCCGAACATTTTTTTTTAAATTTGGTCAACGATAGCTGGGCGATTTTTGTCAACAAAAACGAGGGCAGTAACTTTGAATGAGATTTATTACCATGATTTTTGTGCTAATACCTTGACATTTTTAGGTTTTCAGTGCAAACAGGGACAGAAATGCAGTAGTTAAACACAGTATTACACCAAATATTGAAGCTCGATTTTTGCGACTTCATCCAAAAACCTGGCAGGCAGGAATTTCAATGAGAATGGAGCTTTACGGCTGTTTAAAGGGTAAGAAGTTTACAATAGTTTGGGAAATACGTGGTAACATAAAGCCGATGTAAGGCCGAACGTTTTATGATGAGACGAACCAAATTGCCACTGGAGACGACCTTATTTTGTTAAGTTCAGCTGCTGGATTAAATGTCGAACTTATACCCTAAGCTTCGAGCTAAGTTGAGAAGAAAAAAAAAAACCGTAGAACCCGTTTAAAACGACAGTTTTCGATCTTTCCTTTGGTTCTCCCGACGAATTACTTGTTTTTTTCTATTGATTTAACTGCTTGCTCTACACCGTCTATTTGTTTGGAGTGGACGGATAAACGTGTTTGACAACCCAAACTCAGACAGACGAACGAAATCTGAGACAAACGCCGAACTTATCACGAACTAAACTCAAACCTTCAATTCGACGCTTTGCCATGGCCTTAATTTTGATTTGAGGCTGGAAAGAAGTATTGTACTCGTCTGCACTGGAAACGACGATACGTAAGACTCGGGTTATTTTTAAAGGAGTGACACATACGTTTCCAAAAACCTGTGGAACATTCTGTTACAATCATTATTGACTATGAACTATCTTTCAAGGCTCAACCGGATGGGCATGCTCAAACTCATGTGGATTGAAAATGTTTTCTTGGTAAAGAGTCGCTCCATGCAAGGTAATCCGATGAAAATCTTGGATTCCGGATTGCACGCTTTGGATCCCGGATTCGAGGTACTGGATTCCGGACTTTAGCCGGATTCTGGATCACCTGGATCCGAATTCTGTTTTCCAAAGTCCAGTATTCTGAATTGCACAAGAAAAAATTCCCCAATTCCGAAATCTGGGTTACTTTTTTTGGAGGGAATTTTTTTTTTTTAGCTTAAGGACAGTTCGCCTTTGCAACATACAAAACTGTTAATGCAAATGTGACACTTTTTCAGCTTGCAAGGTAGACATTGGTATTCTAATGGACGAGTCTGGCAGTGTGAGCAAGGCTGATTTTGAACAACAAAAGAACTTCGTAAAAGCCTTGGCTGGTCACTTCCAATTTGGTCCCAGCGCTTCTCAATTTGGGGTTATTACTTTCAGCACAAACGCAAAGCTGGATATTACACTTAATAGATATAGAGACGTGGCCTCATTTCAAAGAGGGGTAAATGTCATCTCTCATGCAGGTATATTATATGAAATTACTTGTAAATACTGTAACCCTCCATTCATTTCAAATTAAGCTTTGTCTCAAGTGTAACGATTTTCAAAGTGAACCAAAATCCACGGCCATCAAGTTTGAGAAGAAGGCAAATGAGACGAGATAAAGGCTGGTTATCATTGTCTTAAAAACATATGTCTAGAGAGATTATTTTTGTAAGCATTAGGCAAAGGTTCCCTTTTTTTCGTCATGTTAAGGCACTGAGCACTTGTGTGGTCATCGGGATCGAACCTGTAACGTCTCGTTTTTGCAGTTCAGCGTTATGAGCTAAACCTGCCCTTCACTAGGCGTTTAAACTTCAGGCTACCTTGTTCATTTTGTAGGATAACAAATAAATTTCATTTCCCGTCTGCAAAGTTTTTTGGTCCATGGTTGATTACGCTAGACAAACCAAGACTACTTATTATAAACATTCTTTTTGTAGGTGGCTGGACATACACTGGCAAAGCCTTAAATCTAGCCTACAGACAGCTGTTCACGGCGGCCAAGGGTGCACGTGCAAATGTAGCCAAGGTAAATCACCACACTTGTATGGTCTGACCATTGCACCACTTGCATGGTCTGACCATTGTACCACTTTTATGGTCTGACCAGTGCACCTCTAATGTATGGTCTGATCACTGCACCGCGTTGATGCTCTGACCATTGCACCATTTGTATGGTTTGATCACTGCACCGCTTGTGAGCTTGTATGGTCTGGCCAATCCAACTTTAATGCATGGTCTGACCACTGCACCGCTTGTAAAGTCTGACCAATGCACCGCGTTTTTTATCTGACCATTGCACCATTTGTATGGTCTGACTATTGAACCACTTGTATGGTCTGACCACTGCACTACGTGTAAAGTCTGACCACCGCACCACTAGTATGGTCTGAACATCGCACCACTTGTCTGGTCTGAAGTCTGATCGCTCTACTGCTTGTACGGTCTGACCGCTGAACCGCGTGTATGGTCTGACCAATGCACCACCTATATGACCTGTCCACTGCACCACTTTTAATTTCTGACCACTGTATCACTTGAGCCATTTCTTATCTCACCGAGTTTTTAATGAAGCCAAACGGCATTTAAAGGTATTTTAACTTAAGCAGACGTTAACAAAAAATTTAAAGAAAAATTAACTAACAGAACCATTTATGTTTATCTTATAGGTTTTGATCATTATCACAGATGGGCAGAGCTCTGGCGGAATGCAAACTCTAAAAGCACCGATAAAGCTTCTAAAGGATTCTTCGGTGAATATCAATTCCATAGGCGTCGGAAGCAAAACAAATCAGAAAGAACTACAATTCATGGCCTCGTCGCCTAGCAACACCCACGTGTTCTCAGTCCAAAATATGAATCAGTTGCGGACTCTGATTAGCTCAATTACAGCTTCGTCCTGCACAAGTAAGCTGGTTGTAGGATAACACACATGGCGGTCATAAATGTAATGCATGGGCAGTATCAGAAAATAACTTCTTATTTCCTACAAAAATGCCGTTCTAGCACAGCTCAGATTATCAAATGCCCTGTTTTTGTTAGTATAAGATTGATGGTTGGTTTGCTGTTTCGAAGTGCCCTGCCCTCACAAAGCAGAAATCCGATTAACGTACAACCGAGTTCGCGTAACATAAAACAATCATATACTTTGGTTCTAACGCCATGTCAGAAAACTAAGAAACACAGTGTAGTAGAAAGTAACTGAACTCTTACTTACTCTTTCCCATGCGTAATGTGCTACCTGACGATGTATACCTGAAACTTTGAAGTCAAGTTGATTCGTTATATTTTCATTTTTTTTTTTTTGTTTGTGTGATATCGCCCTTAGAATTGTTATCACTAATTTTTCCGGTGTTCTTATTCTGGATGTCCTGTTTGTTCAACTACTCGATTGCTCCCTTTTCTTTGTGCAAAGAACAGACAGTAGCAAAAAAAAAAAACAAGCCGATAAATAGCATTTAGCATTTTAGTAAGAGTTCTTTTAAAGACGATTCAGTCTGAAATATTAACCGTGCTCAAGTCAAATCATGTTGATGTCTTCATAGCATACAATTGTCGCTTCGTGACGTGTGACTTTAGTCAGTGGAGTGCTTGGTCTGCCACATGTGGCACAGGAATGAAACGCACACGGAACCTGGTAAAGGCCAACGAGCATTATATCAAAAAGCAGGGGGGCTGCTCAGGACTTAAAGTCACCTGCGATAGACAAAAAACAGAAACGCGACCAACCACAAACTGTAAGTTGAATATTTGCATAGTCATTCCCATTGTGGCCATTGGGGTAGGCTTATATTTATAAGTGCTAGCAATCTTTTACTTAGGAATGTTCGGAGTGTTTATTTAGTTTTGTTTGTTTTCCCTCTCTCTAACATTCTTAACCAAGCGAGTAAAAATGAAAGCATGACAGACTTGGATTCAAATCTTTTCTTTTTCGTTCTGTACTTGAGGGCACCCTTATTGGTCTGTACCCTTCCCATTTCACTTTCCTATTTCGGATCCTAACCTTATAAATCTAAAACAGAATCCGAATCAACGCAGGGCTCTGGATGAGATTGGGTGTGCATGGTTAACTTTTTGGTTGGTGATCACTGACCTTTTCCAAAAGAAAAAAAAATCGTGGAATTTTTCAGCATCAAATTCATCGCATATTTTCGGTTGAAAAAGAAGTATAAGAAAGTCTACGCTGTCAGATCTTGAGCAGTGACATCAAGGTACGTTTCGATTTCTGTTTTATGGAGTGTACAGTTTAACTGATGCAGTTGTCGTTCGACCTCATCTACGGCTTATAAAATGTTTAGTGGTTTTAATAGTGGGTAAGTAAAGGTGCACACGAGCCAAAGGTCCAAATTAAAAGGCAAAAGCTTCTAACGGTGTTAGTAGCATGAAACACCTAGAAGTATTGCTACTCCCCCCTGGACGGGATGCTAGTCCATCGCAGGGTCACCCCCCTAACAGAATGTCGCTGTTGAACAGAGACAAAGTGGAGTAACGTTCCTTGTCTAAGGAAACAGCGCGACGGGCGAGACTTGAACTCCGGATCTCCAGATCCGGAGTTCGAGGTGTTAACCACTCGGCCACACACGCCTCCGCTTCCATAGAATTGATAATAAAAAAAATCCAAATAATAAGAAATAAGAGGGAAAAATAATTTTCAATGCTTAACGCATCTACAGGTCCTTGCATTAGCGTGACATGTTCTTGGAGCCCATGGAGCAGCTCGTCTTCAACATGTGGACGAATAACACGTCAGCGCACTAGCAAAGCCACTCAATCAATCGTTAACCGCCCGAACTGCAACGGTCTGCAAACTTCCTGTCCTAAACCTGAAGTGGAATCCTCTTATATCTCCTGTATGTACAACTGTAAATAAATCTATGGTGTATTATCGGATTTTGTTAATGTAACATAAGGAAAACTACATTCACTTGCAATGAAAATTTGTTACGCAAATAGTGCGTCTTATTGGGAAATTTCGCTTTTTTTCGATTTCTAATCGAAGTTGATGATCCAACAACGGATGTGTATGGCTCGGTAAATTAAAATCCACCTCACAAACGGGATTCCTGTTCGCGAAATATGACTTTGGATTTTGCGGTTTTTTAAAAGTAAATCCTAGGGATATGGATAGGCCATTTCCGAGTTCCCCTGGGCCTCTGTATCAAAACGAGGTTAAGTGCTCAACCTTTGATATGGAAATGATTTTTCATTCTCATGCAAATATAACCCATTTTCTCAAGAAAGGTTGTGCACTTTGGCTCATTTTCAAAGCGAGGGTTTTTGAAACTCGGAATTGACTTGATTTCTCATGGAGCACCGCCCTTGCCTATGTTGTTATCTTGCGAAGAAATGGTAATTTAATTTATGATGTCAATTCCTTAATCCCTGCAGGTTGTAAGGGCGAATTGGGAATCTTAATGGACGAATCAGGAAGCATTACAGATAACGATTTCGTCAAGGAGAAAACCTTTGTTGCCAATCTGGCAAATAGCTTGACAAACTTCGGTCCAAATGGTATGCAGATGGCGGTCGTATCATATAGCACGGATGCACGTCTGGACATCAAGCTTAACCAGTACTCTAGCAAGAAAGAGTTTATCCATGCCGTGAATAGCATCAGGCAGTTTAGTGAGTAGTTTTAAATTCGCCTGGCTTGTGTTTTACCTAACTATAGGAAGAAATATTAAGATGGAGGTGGACAAATTAGAGCCAAGTAGTTCAAGCTCAGTGGAGAGCTTAATCATTAATTCGAGTGGTATCATATTGCATACTCGTCAAATAGGCCGTGGAAATGAAGGATTTGTATAGGAATTCAGGTTTCCAGTCCTAGGGTTGCAAACTCGGGAGTGAAGGAAATCGCTTAAATAGCAACAGACCAGAAAACAATCACACAGAAAGCAGGGAAATATCAAGTAATTATGGTAAAGAGTTTGTCATTTTGAGGATTACGCAATATTGCAAATACCACAAGTCGAAAAACTCTCATTCTGAGCTTGGGCTGCCTGTGCTTTGATAATCTTCGGTTAAAAACCACATCTCTCCAACCACTCATTAAAATGATATCATATTTGATACGCAAAAAAAGTTTACATCGCTGGTTCCGTATGAAACTGACAATGCTACACTTTCCACTACAGAGGGATGGACCTTCACATACAAAGCTCTAAATGTTGCGAATAATCAGCTTTTTCAGTTGGCAAGTGGTGCCCGTCCTGGCGTCTCAAAGGTTTGTGAAGCCTGACGTTTCTATCTCTATATTTCCACTTACGATGGTACCTTTGAATTAAAATAAAACCTGTTTACGAAAAGTTCATTTGAAAAAAGCAGAACGAAACTCTTTAATCTTCAATGACACCATAAGTCCTTTTAATAATACGTAATCTATTGTAGACATAAAAGAGTAGCTGTTTTACCGTACCTTTTTTCCGAGGGTATCCTAATAAAAACACAACCTGATTTACATATGGAAATTGACACTGTTATTAGTTAAGGGGGCTTTAGATTAAAAGACGTGGAAGACTTCGAGTACGAGATTTTCTCAATACTGAGTATTGCTCGCGGGTGAACCAGCGCCTTTTTGGCGGGAAAAGGTGATTCTACTACGAGTTTTTGCGAGAATGTCGTATTGGTGTAAGCAGTTTTATCATTTTTCTAGCGGGAGAGGGCTCAACCTCCTTCAGTGTAACTTTTTAGTGAAAAAAAGTGAAATGAAAATGTCCGGGGTGTCTTTTTTTTACATTACGCGCGAAAACTTTAAGTTAATTTTCGCACTCCTACTCGTTTTCGTCCTCAAATATAAGGCTCTCTTTTTTCTCATGCTATAGATTCTTTTTTTCTAATTTTTTTTATTTTTTATTTCGCACACACAAACAATTACAATACATTACATTTACAATTCATTACAGGTAACTGTTATCATTTACAAAAAAGAAATAAAAATAAAAGGAAGGACAAAGTCCACAAAAATACTATAGTTTATATATTAACAATTAAAAGAAGGCTGCCTGCCTTATGGTCCTCCATCACCCATCTGCTCGTTTGTCACTTGTATTTTAAGTAACTGTATTGGTCAAATTATATTCTATTCTGAGGGGCATTGTTTAAAAGTAGCCCATTTCTTTTCTCATGTTATAGATTCTAATTGTCCTGACTGACGGTGCTACCACTGGAGGAAGCGAGAAACTCAAAGTTCCAATCGAAAATCTTAAAAAAAGCTACGTAAACATATTTACCATAGGAATTGGTTCCAACATCAACAGACGAGAGCTTGAGATGATGGCGTCAGCTCCGGTTAAGGAGCACGTTTTCTATGTTGCCACTATGCAGGAACTACAGACTCTTCTGCAAGGGATCGGTGAATCTTCTTGCAAGAGTAAGTAAAAGGAGGTGAAGTGAAACAGTGACGTTCTGTTTGTCCCTGTCTTCATTCAGAAGAAATAGGCCGTTTTAATTTAAAAAAAAAAAGTTGCCCGGAAATTCTTGTTGCAAAGAAAATGGAGCGCAACATTTCGGATCGTTCCAGTGAAAGATTTTTTACCAAAAGAAAGTTCGAAAAGTCCTCCTTTTTGACCGGGCGGACGGAATGTTCCTAACAAGAATTCGAATCTTCTTGGTTTCGGGCTTTTCTTTCTGCAAGTACTGGGAGTGGTTTGTGCAAATGGTGGTGAACAGGGCCGGGGTTCCTCAGTACTATTTAGAGTCAGTAAACTGGCCGGTATCCTCAATACCGAATCAGATTATAAGTCTTGGGCTTATGCAACTTCGTAAGAGAAGTAGGAGGGCCAAATAAATGGGGGGAAGGGGAGAGGCTGATCAAAAATACTTTTTAAGTCTACAACACCTCGCAAAAAATCGAATTCATTTCAAAACAAGCTAGAGGTGGCGGGGCGTATATCCGGGGGGGGTTTATACTATCGGGTGTATTTTTGTAAGTGGGGAGCCTACAACGGGGGGGGGGGGGGTTAAAAGTTGGAGGACTTATAAACAGACCTTTACGGTTTGTGTGAAATAAAAAGATAGACGTCAAGAATTATCTCCTTTCCTAGTTTCCTTCGGATCGGAAATCTCTTTCTTTTAGCCGATTGCAAACGATTTTATATTTACTTTGTAACCACCTTACAGCTCGAGAAAGAGATTTCTGCGAAAACATTTCGAGGAACTTTTAATATCCAAAGGATAACGATGAATTTGTCAATTAAATCATAGCCCAGTAGATAGGTGAAACTTTGACTCAAAAATTAATGACTTAATGATAGAAGAAATGCTTTGTTATTTAGTAAATTTCAACCTAGTGCAAAAGCAGAGGTTGCAGTTGAAAATCTCTGTCTGACAACCAGAACACGAGACAAAATTCTTCCACCGTAGCTTTATAACTAAAAGGTTTTAAAAGACGCTGATTTTTTCTTCTTGTTGAATTATTACAATTACAACTCCATCCTTTTATGTTTTCTTTGATCATTTATTTTTGTTTGTTTGTTTGTTTTTTTTACAGAATACCAGTGTTTTTATGTGACATGTGAATATACCGTTTGGTCGGCGTGGTCCAGCTCTTGCGGCAATGGTATGAAAAGGGTGCGAAGGTTGAGCAAGCAGACCGAGCGTATCAAAGAGCAACAAGGAGGCTGTTCAGGCCTAACAACTACATGTGAAAAGGAGAAGTTGGAAACTAAAAACACCCAATGTGAGTAACTCTCGTTTCGCTACCATAGCACACCAAGTATCGGAAAAAAAAATTCAAACGTATACCATAGCTAGACTGTGCTTGCCTAGTCGAATCTAATAGCGTGTAAGCGGGGTTTATATTTTTTTGTATTTTATATATTTCCCCTTTGCACACTGATGACGCTGTTAAATTAGGATGTAGTCTCCCCTCCCATCTGGATTTCCAGAGGTGTTAATTGCTCCCCGGGGGGGATTATCCAGCATGCCTTCCGTTGTGTGGGTGTGGAATTTTCCTGGAATAACCCAATTTAGATATATAACCCGCTGATCACGAAGACGATCAACACTGACATAGAAGATTGTAATTTGAAAGCGATCGGAAACCTTGAAGAAATTCGAAGTATAAAGGCGGCGTGATAAAGTGAAGCATGCACCGAAGAAGGGGGGAAGCTTAATCAACAACGCCGGCGACGGCTACGGAAACGTCACTTAAAAAAGTTTATTAACGCTGCCTCAAACGTTATCGCGCTTATTCCATCTCGAATAATTCGTCAAATGTTGTCAAATTTTTTTGGAGTTTCATTCTAAAGGACTATATCAAAGTTTAGGAAAGGAAAAAGAAAGTTGCTGTCTTGTGTTCCCGTCCTCGACAAAACGTCACTTTAGGCACTTTCACGTTGTAGTCGTGTAACGACGGCTAAGAAATGTACAAAAAAAGCGTGATCAGGTGCAAAGTTGTTGTTTTGTTAACATAAACCTATTGCGTTTTTGTCGTTCTCGTTGCCGTCGCCTTCGTTGATGCTTAAGCTAAGGTAATAGCGTTTTGCTTCAAAATGCCTTGTATAGAGAACATCCTAAAACCTCTCAGCAAACTGCTTCAGACTGATCGAGTCAAAAGTCACATGACATGTTCAATCCATCGTAACGAGGCTCTGCTAATTTAGTGACGACTATTTCAGAGTAATGCAAGATTTTTTGATGATAAAATGTTTTACTTGTTTCATTTTTTTTTTTTAGCTTAATTTTAAGAAAGTGTTAATGACGCTCGGAAGTAGAAAATTCTCAAATTTTTGGGCAGACAGCTTATATTTACAAAAGTGAGTGTCACGTCACTCAACGGTTCTCTGGCTTTTTTTAACCAAACGAAAATCAGGTCCATGTAAGTACGTGACATGCGCGTGGAATCCTTGGACACGCTGGTCTGCTACATGTGGTCGTATGACTCGACAGAGGAGTAGCAAAGTTACCCAACACGTGGTGAACAGACCAAATTGTAACGGTCTTCAAACCTCATGTCCAGCGCCGCAGACAGAATCAGCCTTTGTGTCATGTATGTTACACTATTTGCTTACACACGATGCTTTTCTTATAGAGTGTTTTACATGACGTCACGTCCGCCATATTGGTCCCACATCAATGAAACGGCGGCCACGTTGGCGTCCCAAACCAATCCTGTGTGGATTGAACTTTGTTCTCATTTAAAACTTTTCTCTTGTCCCAATAAATTTTGTCTAGCTACCTCTCTCGTGAGTAAAAACGTTCCGTAGCCTCTTATTATGATTAATGAGTATCGCGAATAGAAGAGATTACGACTACCATCCTGCCGTTTTGTTAAGGGGCACACTGCTAGGAGGGCTGAAAATACAATGCAGCAGTTTGTATAGTAGTTAAACCGAATTCGAGGTTCCTGGAGTACCACTCTATAGATATCATTTGGGGGATTAAGCTCCCCCCCCCCCCCCCCCCCAAAAAAAAAAAAAAAAAAAAAAAAACTGCAGTTCTTGAATAGAATCAACAGCGGAGAACTGCACGATTTTTGATTGTGATTTGCTTTGATTTATTCATAATGAATTGTTAATTTAAAATCCTTTATCTTCCTTGACTAGTCTAGTGTTCTAGTGTTCATACAATTGTCGAGTGATCAGAAGCCTGTTTAGAGGACATTCTTAGAAAGTTAATGTTACGCTTAGATCCAAAGACTACCCACGCACCTACGAAATAACCAATGACATGTTTTCAACGACAGGTTGTAAAGTAGAACTCGGAGTTCTTATGGATGAATCTGGGAGTATCAGCGATGAAGATTTTCGACGAGAAAAGAACTTTGTAGCCGAGCTGGCAAAGGGCTTTAGCAACTTTGGTCCTAATGGAGTTCAGATGGGAGTAGTCAGCTACAGTACCAATGCTAATGTAGACATCAAATTGAAAGCATATTCCAACACGGCTGATTTCATGAAAGCTGTGGATAGAATAAAGCATAGAGGTCAGACTGAGTTACTGTACCGTAACAACAATGTATCTTAAATATAGATATCACCTTTAATGGTGCTAATCTAAAGGTGATGTTAGACAGGACGATCAACGACGATTTTTAGCGCAACACAGCGTTGCAATGTTGGAACCATGTTGTAGCCATTTTCGTTTCGTTTAACATCGCCTTAAGGGAGCTGTGTTACGGTTTTCTAGTTCATTTTTGGGACTTTCAGATTCAACGACGCGACGGAAACGAGAACGTCTGAATAAAAAAACGATAGGTTTAATAAGCAAAACAACAACTTTTCACGTGCGCTTTGTACATTTCGTTGCCGTTTCTGCACGACTACGACGTAAACATTCCTAATTCAGTCAAGCAATGACGTCAACTTTAATTTCGCTTTCTTAACTTGAATACGGTCCCTTGTAATTCAAATTCAAAAGGGTTCGCGTACATTAGTACATACAGTAGGAATAATCGCGATAGAAAGAACTCAAATTCACTTTTAAAGCGACGTTCTCGCTGGTTTGTGTCGCATCGTTGGATCCTAAAGTCCCTTTTGCATGTCAGTTGCACGTCCTTATCTGATATGTAACTGGAATGACAGAAGCTCAGTTATGTGTCCAACAAATGTTTCCCAAACATTATATCAAACGTTACAAACAACAAAAATGTACTTTAAAAAGCTGTTAGCCTAACAAGTTTTCAGAAAGCTCAATTACAATCTATTTTGATCTTCTTCAAATTTGTCCATCTGTGCGTTCCTTTGTGTTTGTTCTGTTTTGAAACCTCTTTTAAACTTTTATTATTTAACTCAACTTTGAGGGCAGTTTCCACTGTTTGAATTTTGACAAATTTCGTGACACAGCTCCTTTATTGTGGGCTGAGAGAAAGTAATGTAATTAAAAGGACGAGGCGCGCCTGGTACTAGTAGACTAAAGCTTCTATATTAAGAGTGTCAATACTTCCTCTTTGGATGTTATACTTTTCAGTGGCAGGGTTACCTCCATTGAGTATTTCATCCGTGCCCATTTATCAACCTGGATGGAAAGAGAAAAGTGGTGTCTCTTATGTTAACCGCTATTTTCCATGTAAGAAAATGAGTGCCTGAACATTTTGTGTGGACATTATGTGTGTCCATTTTCCATGCACGTTAAGATATTGAGACAATACTGGGAAAGGTAAAATACGTCAATGGGCACCAGTTCTCACGAATAACACTTCAGCCTAAAGTTTTGTTTTCAGTTAATTTAATCCCTTAACGGTAATCCGTGTTTAAAAGTGTTCAAATTTCACTGTTTATAACTTAGAGTTCGGCTGAGAAAAACTGTTAACCTTATCAATCTAACAGGTGGATGGACGTACACTGATCGGGCACTGACACTGGCAAAGACAGAACTCTTTCAACCCTCAAACGGTGCTAGAAAAGGTGTCACAAAGGTAAATTCATACAGTATAGGAGACACAGTCGCACCTCAGTTAATTGGCCTTCTAAAAACGCAGCAAAATTATACCCTAATTTCACTAGTCTACCATTAATATCACGGGTGATAAATTGCGCTCACAATCGGGGTATTTCTACTTTCTTTATCGCATCGAGAACTGCACACGAGGAAAAGTTTAGGGCATCATTAAATTTTGGCTTAATAAGGTCAAAAGTTTATGCATTTTTCGACCAACAGCCTGTTACAAATTCAATCCTTCTTTATGTGCTCTTTAGTGTATTTAGGTTTTCTAAAGCGTCTTTTAATGCTTTGACATCTTCATTCATATATTAACATTTTAAGACTTTTAAATCTTCGACACCATTTTGGCACTGGACGTACGAACCGTTGGCATGGCAGTTCTATAATGTCATTTTGAAATTTTGTAATTTTTTTTAACGCTGAAATTTCGCGCCAAAGTCAAGGAGTAATTTGTCGTGATATTATATTAATGATTTTATTCGCATGATCCAGCGCCATTTTCAAATCTTACTTGTCGTAACTTTGCAGATATTGCTAGTCGTAACAGATGGAGCCAGCAATGGTGGGATAAAGTCTCTCCGCTCTCCAGTTGACGAGCTCCGTTCCAGTAAAGTGAATATATTTTCTGTAGGAGTTGGACAAAGCCTCAACCGTAATGAGCTGGAGTTCATGGCCTCTGACCCAAAAGCTTCCCATTTATTCTTTGTTCGTAATATGGCAGAGTTGCCAAATCTGTTAAACACCTTGGCAGAGTCTTCATGTCAAAGTAAGAATTCAACGCCTCGATCAGTAATACTTAAGCCGCCTCGTTGATCTCAATGAAATACCGATATGGAAAGGTTAATATTAGTCTTAGGATCGCCCCTGTTATTGGGCGTTTTTATTCTAGAGGCGTAAAGTCGTCTAGACGAATTTAACGTTTGAGAAGTTAAAGTGGTCTGTTAAGTGCGTTTGTTCGAACGCCCTTAACAGAGAACGGCAAAGTCGTCAGACATTAAATGCGTCTGTCTGTCTTGTTTACTGTTTTATACTAGACGTTAAGGCCGCCTTAAGACGACTTTAAAAGCAGCCATTGCTTTGAAGTTTAGCTAACGATGCTTAAAAATTAATGATATAAACAAATTACATTTTGTGTTTCAAATTCACTCAGCCAGCGTCAAATATCAACACATTTTGTTGTATAAATAAATCGTCCCCCTGTGAGAGTTAAATTACGCCAACTAATACTAAGAGACTAAATTAGGAATGCTCAGCGGAATTTTGTAAACATGACGCATATAAACGTCTGATCTCAGGTTGGATTTACTTTTGAAAATAAGGAGAGGCAATGTATGAAAGATCGCGCGCGCGTAAAAGCAATAGTTGAACCTCTTAAGGGCAACGCTTCATACCTTTTTTAAATTTTATTTTTGGGGAGTAAAATTTACGCACGTATACACGCACGTAAAAAAATACACGTTGGTTTTAGAAACCAAATGGAATTTTGTCCGAGTTTTCAGCACTTTCATTTTTCAAAAAGTAATAAAAAGATGATGAGAATTTTCTGTTTGTTATAGTTTTCAAGTGTAAGTACGTGACTTGCGACTACAGTTTGTGGTCCTCGTGGTCGATCTCTTGTGGCCGTGGCATGAAAAGAAAGAAAACACTTACAAAACAGAATGAACACATCGCAGAGCAGCAAGGAGGGTGTTCAGGATTACAAACCACTTGCGACAAGGAAAAAGTTGAAACTAAGGACATGGACTGTGAGTAGCACTTTTAAATAGATCTTTTTTCGGGCGAAGAGTATCCGATGGCCAGTGTCACCTGACTGTATCACAGGCTCAATTACACAACCTATTTAGGTGACGTGTTTTTAGACGTTTCACGCTGATCACTTACTGGTTTTCAATTGATCACTGTCTCAGATTCAGTCTGCTTTTTGCTGATGACAAAAGGTGGATTACTGTATAAAGATATTTCATACATAAACTTCGCTAGCCCTATTCTGTCAAGATTTTTTTCCACATGATTTTTTTCTTCTGTTATGTTTTCAACATCGATAAGCAGCCACCTGTCGTCCCCTCCTTATTAGATAGCTCGCTGGTAGGTGTAGATAACTACCTGTGCAATATAGTTGGTTGTTAGTAGGCACATTTTTAGCCTGACAAAATAGCCAACATTTCGGAACGTCAGCACTGGTTTTCTTGCGAAATGACGTCTGAGAAACGAACACAGAAATTCCATACTGATTACGTGTCACTAACCAGATCTGGATAGTGCCTTTGATTGGTTGAAGCAAATTTCCCCCGCCTTACGACCAATCAGAAGCACTACTTATTACTACCGTCAGTATGAAATTTCTGCGGTCGTTTCTCAGACGTCATGCTCATTTCACTGGAAAAACACTGGTGGCGTTGCGAATTGTCGGCTTTTTTTTCTGAGACTATCACATTTTCATAATAAGAGGGTGAACACCAATATGCAGCATCCATTTAGCCAAGCAAAATTAAATCAATGAAGTAATAAACAAAAAAAACTCAGAATTTTTACAAAATCCTTGCGACTAAATCCTAGTTGAAAACAAGCATTCTGTCCTAATTTTTGTCAACAGGGTTCAAGCTAAAACATTCTTTGGTGAGTTACTGAATGAATGGTGACTTTGTTGATAAATGTTCTCTTAGGTCAATGTAAGTACGTCACGTGCTCATGGAATGACTGGAGCAAGTGGTCCGCCACGTGTGGTGCTGGCGCCAGACAAAGAACTAGCAAAGTTACAAATCATGTGATAAATAAACCCTCTTGCAGTGGACTGCAAACTACATGTCCGCAACCTCAAGTTGAAAGAAGAACAACCAACTGTAAGTACAACAGAATAATTTAAAGATTATCGTGTATAACACCCATTTAGGTCTTGACTGGTTTTGGTCCCTCCAAGACTCGAATGTGTAGTTTTTGAGCCTATGAGATTGAAATAAGTTGGTAATTACTCTACCTGCCACACACTGTAAAGGAAACATCTTTTACCTTTATATCTGCAAGGCCCTTGCAAGACTGTTAAATGCACCTGGAAGGCTTGGACGGATTGGTCAGCGACATGTGGTCTGGCACAGAGAACACGGTCAATTCAATCTACACAAATTACAGTTCAGCAGCCAGACTGTTCTGGCCTTTCTCAGAAATGCACTCAACTACCACAGAAAGAAACCAAGAAGACAATGTGCACTTGTCAGACGGTGCAGTGCACCTGGAGTCCTTGGAGTGATTGGTCAGCTACCTGTGGAAAAGCTTCCCGGACACGAACGATAAAGTGAGTGTATTATCGCAGCCATCAGTAGTTACGTATAACAGAAGCGAATGAAACGGCTTTGCACTTTTAAATCTGTTCCTTGTACAGTTGTGAGGGCTGACTGCGGTCGACATTTATTTTCCAAATTAATTGTTGCGTGGATTAGACTGAAAAGGAAAAGTCATCAGCTTCCGACTCTAAGCCCTCGCGATGTTGAAGTGACATTTCATAAATTTCAGTACAATTAGCAACATATTTGCGACGTATCAAACTTTAAACAGGGAAAATGTATTTTTCCTAGATCAACACAAATTACTGTTCAAAAAGAAAGCTGTGATGGGTTGCCCCAAACGTGTCCTCAGCCTCCTGATACTCAACAGAGAACAACCGACTGCGCATGCCGTACTGTTACCTGCACGTGGGAAGAATGGTCGTCATGGTCCACTTCCTGCGGAGTGGGAACACGCGCACGTGATATTAAAGGTACTGTAAGCGAGAAATAACTACAAAAACAGCAACAATAATTAGAAGATGAATAATTACCAGAATTTTCTTCAAGGAGCTTACATACAGATGCTAAAACGAGTTATTGAATGCTTCAAATAACACATTATCGAACGGTCTGTAATTTGCACAACATGAGTAGAAAAACCTGGCTCGTACACTACTTTAAGATTTTAACACTCCTACTAAAAATTAATGCTATTTTATTTGAAATTCGGCTATTAGTATTCGCTCACTATTCTTCTTTAAAGATCTAAAAAATAAACTGTTGCAGGAAATTTCTTGCGATCAAGTTTCCTGCTAGTAGAGAGCGCTATACAAAACTTCCATCCATTAGGTTTCCCTGGTAAGCATTTGCATGAACATCTGATATTTTTGGCCTTTTTTTTTTTTTCTTTTTAAAAAAGAAACCATGATCACAGTGAATAAACCCAACTGTGTTGGCTTGCCACAAAAATGCACTGAGCAGCCGCAGTCTGAATCACGTGAAGTAAAATGCACATGCCCTACAGTGGAATGCCGCTGGAATGAATGGACCAAATGGTCAGCTACGTGTGGTTTGGCAACTCGTCAAAGGACAATCAAAACTATTCAGGTTAGATTGAGTTAAGGTATATATTGTCTAAATTGGCTCACATCTCCGTGAGGCTATAGATAGCCTCATTACTTTAGGGGAATATCGTAATCAATAAGTTTATGTCCCATCATAATTGCAAAAGTTATCAATGAAAATTTAAATTAACCTAGTTTTTAACCACATCAGTATTTATTCATACTTACATTCTGTTTAGAGAAACACAAACCTCTTTTGTCTGAAACAAGTTGGACGAGAAATGGAAAACCCTGGATCCAGGCATGCGCTTAGTTTGATAGAGAAACAGTTCTAAAAAAGATAGTTAAAACAATAAAATAATAATAATGATAATGATAATAATAATTAAAATAATAATGATAATAACGTATGATAGATGTACAGTCATGTAAAGCAATCGTCCTCTAGTTTTTATAAGAAGCTTTGAGTGATTTTCTACCTGTTTCCATACGTAATATTACCGAAGTGTACCTAAAACTCGGGCATTTCTTGAAAATTATCAAGAGAACTTTTGTCGTTTCCTATGTAGACCACAGTTCAAAAGTTGA
Source organism: Porites divaricata (assembly GCA_038088405.1). Classification (NCBI taxonomy): domain Eukaryota; kingdom Metazoa; phylum Cnidaria; class Anthozoa; order Scleractinia; family Poritidae; genus Porites; species Porites divaricata. The sequence continues at coordinate 7,565,534 of JBBMOI010000012.1, forward strand.
AGTGCGAAGGCCTGCCTCAGTCATGTCCTCAGCCTTCAGAGACCCAAAAACAAACAACAAACTGTAAATGTAAAACTGTGAACTGTGAGTGGGCGAACTGGTCGTCATGGTCAACAACATGTGGAGTGGGAACTCGAACAAGACACATTGAAGGTAGCCAGCAGCCTTTTTGCAGTAAAAGTGGATTATCGTTCGCGTATCTTATCATAGCTTTATCCTTGTAAAAGGGGATGGATGTAACCTTTCTTTACCTGCATTGCCCGCTCAGATTGTTTAAGGAGATTTGCTACGAGTTACGGCTAAAAAAGAATGGACTGTGCCTGTACAAAGCATAGTTTCAAGTGGTTTTGCAACAGAGCTAAGCCGTCTTGGAATATGGATTGCCAGGGAATTAATTGAAACAGTTTTGATTATTTTCTGATGGAAAAAGATGTTAGACAATTGTAGGAAGCTAAAATGGAGGCAATTCGGATAACAATATTAAATGAATAATTTTTTTTACTAAGGAAATTTGAAAATAGTGACTAAAATCTTACTAAATGTTCATTAAGATGATGATGATGCTGATGATGATAATAATAATAGTTAATAAACATTGCTGTTCGCAGAAACCGTGGTGGAAGTATTTAAACCAGACTGCAGTACTCTTCCACAAAGATGCCCTCAGCCACCAGAGTCTGACGCTCGTGAAATAAAATGCAGTTGCCCAACTGTCAACTGCAAGTGGAAGAAGTGGAGCGCTTGGTCAGCAACTTGCGGAGTAGCTACTAGGACAAGGAGTATTGAGACCATCAAGGTTAGTTCGTTTTTCGTTAGAACCGTGATTTACATCGATACTGAAATAACCTACACCACGTAGACACCAAACTGATACTCTCCGTGGTAGGTGCAATCCCTCTTCCCCAACCCTCCTCCCTTTTCTTCTCCAAGATATTTCGTGAAATTTACATGAATCATGCACTTATAAGGACCAGTCTTGAGACTAACGTAATCTTGCAGACTACATTTCAAAGCGTTAAGTTTAGTATTATAGCACAATTAAACACCTCATTGTCCGGATTTCATCTACAGACCACAGTTCAGCAAGTGAAGTGCAAGGGCCTGCCTCAGTCATGTCCTCAGCCTCCACAGAGAGAACAACAGACAACCAACTGTAAATGTAAAACTGTGAACTGTGAATGGGCGAATTGGTCATCATGGTCAACGACATGTGGAGTGGGAACTCGAACAAGACACATTGAAGGTGACTTTCTTTAAGGCTCCACGATAAATTATAGGGAAAGTGCATCGAAAAAAGTTGCGCGAAAACCGCTGGGGGGGGGGGGGGGGCGGGCTGAGCTCTCTTCCCACCGGTTTTTGTTCCCTCGCCCGCTTTGTTTGCTCGTCTACACTGACCTAGAGCCTGATACAGACCACATTGAAACGAAGCAAATCGTGTCGTATTGTCGTAAATAATGTGGGAAAAAAACCTAACGTCATCCTTAGCAGCCAACGCTCGTGGATATGTAAAACATGTTTTCTTATTTATGGTTGTTTGTTTGTTTGTTTATTCAAACGTTGCACATAATTATCTTTTTAATAAAGCAGACTACTTATCATGAAGTATGACACATCAACGGACAGTGGCGTTGCATGCATGGTACCTGTGATTCCGGCTAAATACAGCCACGAATCGAATCATGTGGCCTAATGCAGCCACGTGATGCGAATAGGTATTTTAATGTGAACCATTTAGCAACCTACTATAGAGTGATTTTGCTTGACACGAGAAACAGGTAATGACAACTAGTGCAAAAACAACAGCAACAACAACAATAGTACTAAAATATCTAAAATATAGTTATTAACATTTACCTAATTGTACTTTTGCTCCCTCAAAAGGTTGATCAACGGTTAGAAAAGAGCGTTCAAATTTAGCCGTCATTTTCCTTAATCAAAAGTGTTTTTCGCCAACCAGAGACTGCCGTTGAAGTGTTCAAACCAGACTGCAGCGGACTTCCACAGAGCTGTCCTCAGCCACCAGAGTCCGATGCTCGTGAAATAAAATGTAGTTGCCCAACCGTAAACTGTGGGTGGAAAGAATGGAGTGCTTGGTCAGCGACTTGTGGTGTGGCTACCAGAACAAGAAGCATTGAGACGATTAAGGTCAGTTATATCTTTAAATTATATTAGTATACGCGCACGCTTTTCTCGTTACTTTGGACGAGAGAAATAGTTATTGCCACTGGAGTTTGGAAAGGATGTTTCAGTCTATCGTTCAACAAGTAGTGGTAGTGGTGGTGGTGGCGGCCGCGGCAGCAGCAGCAGCAGCAACAGCTCGGCTCGGCTCGGCTGATAACACTTACCTCGACCTTGACTCTTCCGGATATCACAAAAACCTCATGCAATAATTGTTTATTGTTACTTTATCTGGGCTATTTCACAGGCTTGGACACAAGTAAAACAGTTTTTCACCTCCGTGTCGTTGAGAGTATAACAGTTCTCCCATTCAGTTTAACATTGTTTTAAAGTTTGTTTTTTTTTACTTTCCATCTACAGACCACAGTTCAGCGAGTGAAGTGCGAGGGACTGCCTCAGTCATGTCCTCAGCCTCCACAGAGAGAACAACAGACAACAAACTGTAAATGTAAAACCGTTAATTGTGAATGGGTGAGCTGGTCTTCCTGGTCAACGACATGTGGAGTGGGAAATCGAACAAGACACATCGAAGGTGAAATACGAGAGGAATACAGTCTTTTTACTTCTTAAAGAGCTTTTTTATGGAGAGTTTCCGTCTTGTGTAGAGCGCTTTCACTCACGACGTCACTTTGGCCATATGTACCGAAACGTCCTAGCGGTAGCCATGTTAGTGTAACTAACCAATCCTGTGGGAGTTACTTAAACCTCTTCTTTATGTTAATTATGCTATGCTTATGTATGTTAGTAAATTAGCATAGCTGCTGGCTGGGGAGTGAATACGCAAAGGCAAATCCTTGCTTACATTTTTGTCTCATTAGCATAGACTTACCATTATCCGATGACGCTAATAAGATAACACCTCTGAATATTGAAAAAAAATTCAGTTATTTCCTAACATTTGAGACAGATAGACCAAAACGGTTTCGGAAAAATTCTCTTTGAAAAATCCCATGTGTGAGTTCATTAACGCTTTTGCCACCTAGCAATTTCGCAGTTTTTGATTGGCTATGTTTCCTTTGTTGTTGATTGCAAAGAGCTGAAAATTGCACAAACTGCTCAAAGTAAGTAGATTTTTCGAAATTTTAAATTTAACTTGTACATACCTAATGGGTTACCTCGTATGCTAATGAGCTAAAAATGTAAACAATGACGTCACGATGAATCTACCAATAGCGATACTCAAGCTTATGTCACCTTTTGTAGACTGCAAAACAGTCGTTTTTTTTTTCCTTAAAATCGGTTTAGGGTAGAGTAAGAGCAGCGTAGCGCGCGAGCCTCACACGAGCGTAAGGCGTGTGAGGCATGAGAAAAATTTTTATCGTCTCTCCCTAGTCTCGCTCTCCATTTTTAGCTTTGTTTGACTGTTCGTGCGTAGTTGAGTTTACGAAAAAATACGGACTGTTTTGTAGTCTACCTTTTGATATTTATATGCAATCAGAATCGAATTGGTTCTTGTAAAGATTCTTTGGTTTTACTCGTTAAAAACTGGAATGACAAAAACAATGTTTGTAAACAGTGATGTTTCCTCTAGTTAGTAACTCATTTGGTCATATTCGCATCTATCCCGTTATAATTTTCACTTAAACTAGAAACTGCTGTGGAAGTATTCAAACCAGTCTGCAGCGGGCTTCCTCAAACATGCCCTCAACCACCAGAGTCTGAGGCGCGTGAAATTAAATGCAGCTGCCCAACGGTAAATTGTAAACGTAGCGAATGGAGCGATTGGTCAGCCACTTGTGGACTAGCGAAAAGACAGAGAACAATAACTACTGAACAGGTACTCTGGTAACGCTCTCCTTTCTCCTCTTTCCTTTTCATCCATCCTTCCATTCATCCATTTATTCTTCCATTCTTTCTTTTTAATTGGCCCTGTCATTGATAATGATCGTTAATCAATTTTGCTTGCCAGGTCGCATTATTTAGCAAAATAAATATGTGACAAAAAAGACAGCAACCAACCTTGCTATTGTTTTTTTTTTTTTTTTTTTAGATTACTGTTCAGCAGAATAGTTGCAAAGGCTTACCTCAATCCTGTCCAGCGGGACCTGAGGCCGAGACTCGCACCTCCATGTGCACTTGTCAGTCTGTATCCTGCACGTGGGGAAACTGGAGCGAGTGGTCGGGTAAATGTGGATTGGTAAATAGAACACGTCACATTGTGGAGGCTCAAACAACAGTTCAAGCTGAAAACTGTGATGGAGTGAAAAAGAAGTGTACTCAACAGCCTGAGACGGAGAATAACAAACTTCCAGATTGTAAGCGAGAATGAAATTCCTTAGTTTTCTTACTGCGTTTCTCTCACCGCGCATATCAAAATGGCGGCCCTGAGGAAAAAATTATGCGAAAAAAAAATTAAAAATAGGTCCATTGATGAAAAAAAATTCAACGAAAATTTAAGTAGGCACTTAAAAACGTGTGCAACATAAGCATTGTTTCTGAGTTTCACTTCCAGCAGAAGTCTTGTCTCCGGAGACTCTAGAGATGCCATCATTAATTTTGATTTTGTTTGAAACTTTTTATATTCTGGCATATATTTTGACATAATTTTAGCATAGCAACGAAATATTAAAAGACGCCACATGGCATGGGAAAACGTTTATAACAACAACTTGTTAATAACAAATAATTAATAAGAATAACAAATTTGCAGCTGTATATAGATATCACAAAACTATAACCCTTGTGAAAACACTTTTGGTACTCCTTGAGGAACATAGGTGCGAAGACACCCTTCGCATTAGATTCAACGCATTTTCATTCCTTTTGTCTGTCATTCCAAAACAATAGTGAAAACAATATCAGAATTACTCGTATTCTACTTCTTATAAAAGCTTAAGAATGTCGTTGTAAGAGCCTGTTTCTGCTGTCTACCTCTCTCCTAAGCAATTTTGATTGTGCCGAAAACAAACCAAAACTTGAATGCATACGGTCAACACCTCACCGGGGCGAGGGGGGGGGGGGGGGGAGGGCAGGGATTCGTCATTTTGACGAGCTATCGCGTTCACCGGGGCGAGGGGGACAGGGATGCGTCATTTTGACGAGCTATCGCGTTCGTGTCACATGAGTTTTTGCAAGAGTTGTAGCCACAATGTAGTACAACTGACGTCATAAGGGTGGAGCATTTTTTCCCCTTCCTTCCATGCTTTTAGAATAATAATTACTCACCATTAATGATACCAAAGTCATATTGCAAATTTATATCCATATTCCTTTTGTTACCAGGTGAAGAGTGTTACAAAGTAGAATGCAGTTACAATCCCTGGAGCGCCTGGTCAGCGACATGTGGTAACGCATATCGGCGCCGCACACAGCTGATAAAAGAGATTGAGCTCTGGCTGCCAAGCTGTGAAGGACTTCCCCTGGAATGTCCTGGAGATCAAACCCAGGAAGAGACAAGGAACACGCCATTATGTAAGTATACCTAACCTTACTGATAAACCTGAAGTGACCTGATTGACCAATTAACTCGCTTTGTTATAGGTCGTCTGACAGAAGAACAACAAGTCTAGAGTTAATGAACCAATCAGGTCAATAAGCAGAGTTTAATACCATATGTTTTGTTTCAATTTTATCTTTGGTTTAAACTTTATTTCCCTTTGTATTGAGGTATGGTAATGTGTGATGATGAGTTTAAAAACAATGGGAAACGAATTTTTAGCCAAGGATAAAATTGAACCACAACACCATCAACTGACGAGATACAACTCACTTTGACTCTGAAGATGACTACCACACAGGCTGTCGAAACACCAGTCACTGTCAACAACAATTCAAGAACAATAACAGCTCAGTTCAACCACAGAACGGTACACTCACCTGGGCGTGTATACTCCACCTAGTCATGTGAAAATTTTTGTCCTCCCTGTATAAATGCTTCTTCTTTAGGTCCAACGACGAAGCCACCTCCAACTCCGACCGTCTGAGGACATAAGAAAGGTACACCCTTGGTATTTTAACTAAATAGACCACTTCCGAGTTCTGAAAACTATCACTTTCAAAATGAGGCTGAGTGCAAATCTTTCTTGTGAAAATGAATATTATTTGCGTGAGAATAAAAGAATAATTTTCTTTTCAATGGCCTTGCACTTGGCCTCGCCTTGAAACAGAGGCTTGACCCAACTCGGAAATAGCCAGTAATCTTGCAATCTGCACTTTGAAATAAAGCCGTCTCTTCCCGCTCCTTTCCAGCGCTATACAAGATTCGCAGAAGGGACGTCTGCGCCTCACCGTCAGCAACTCCATACTAATGACGTAATGAATGAGGTAGTCTTGGGGTTCCGGATGTAAAATGTGCTCCAGTTTTTGTTTCTCCTGGTTTATTGTTGTAATTTTTTTAGTTCTTTTGCTAAAGAGCTGCAGCAAAATCAAATTCGTCTTTTTTTTTTCCTCAAGAAGAACATATTCCATAATGTTTGTTTTCGTATTTGATTCATCGCATTTTCATTCCTTTTGTCTGTCATTCCAAACAATAACGAACATAATATCAGAATTATTATATCACCGGATTTAGGAGAGATTCTACGTCATCAGTATGAAATTTCTGTCGTGAAAGGGCGCAGGTTTCTGGTGCGAAACTTTCCTAGCAGTGAAGTCAAGAGCCAGAAGAGAAGGCTGTATTTACAAGCTGCACTTTCGGTCTGTTAAAGGAGTTTGACAATGTAATGATTTACTTGAGTTACCACCAAGCAATGGCTTCCTAATGCGCAATTCGCAATGCTCAAATGAACCTTTATTGAATCAGCTATGTAAGGGAGTACCCCCTCCCCGTGGAATAAAGTTGTGTGTGTGTGTGAGACACGGAAATTTGGATGAGTATTAAAAAGCTTTCGTTTCTCAAAGTTGCACATAGAGCATCTGGCCAATATCTGCTTGGAGGACATATAGAATGTTAGAACCGTTTCGTTAACGTATTGGTCTGTTTGTTATAGTGATGTTTTCGAAGGGAAAAGGGAAAATTGTTTAGTAGAGAAGCCGAGGTCGGCTATACAAGTGTGCCTTACCGGCAAACGAAAGCGTATGGGCATACTGCCAATCTAGTGAAAAATCTGCTATACAGTGATTTAAGAACTCTTTAATTATAGCTTTTTAGTACCAAAAAATGTCATTCGAGCGCTTGAAAACTTCTTAAGTTTTAACAAAGAGTGATTGCTTTTTTTCTAGAACTTCAACTTTCTTTATAGTTTTGCCATTTGTTATTAGTATGTGTAATCAAATGGTGACGAGTGAAAAAGGCTCGGGAAATTATAAGGATTTGGACAAAACGCAAGTGAAATTATTCCCTAATTTCACGAGTATACCATTTGATTACCTATTAATATCACGGGTGACGAATTACGTTAGCAATCTTGGATTTGACATGTTTATCCTGGCTCGCATCGATCGATACCTGTTAGAATCCTTCTTGATGTGCTCTTTCGTATGTTCAGATTTTCTAAAGCGCTCTTTTTACGCCCTGGCATCTTCATTCATGACATTTTGAAACTTCGTCGCCATCTTGACACTGAGACGTACGGAAGGTTGCCATGGCAATTTTGTAATTTCACATGTGAAATTTTAAATTATCGCTGAAATTTCGCGCCAAAATTAAGGGGTAATTCGTCACCTATGATATTATTATAATTATAATTATAATTATTATTATTGTTTATTTATTTATTTCTAGACGGCGAACTTCACTGCAGAGATAAGCGAGGCAGAGGGAAAAAAGAGGAAACTGGGTACTACTTTGAAGGAGAAACTACTCCGGTCTTTTCAGTTGTCTGATGGTGTAAAAACTTTAAATTTGCAATAAATTAAAATAAACATGAGGCAGGAAAACGTACGATGTGCTGTTGATAACCACTAACAGTTGGCGATTTTTATGACCTTACGGATAAATAAATATTAATAAATAAATAAATAAGTAAATACTGTACAGTAGAATGCCGGTAACTGAAACTCTGAAGCGAACCGAAAAACAGTTCGAGTTAGCGGGGAGTTGAGTTATCGGAGTCGATTGAATTCAATTTGCCTTGTTAAAAATTCGGATAGTCACTGATTTTTCAGCACTTCAGTGTATGGTGTAAAGCACATTGAACTTATTTCATCAGAAACGGTAACATGATTAGGCATTTTTATGATAAAACGCGATCTGTTCGTTTCACCAATTTAAATCAAATTGCTCTCGTGTTGAACAGTGTTATTTTTAGTGATTAAACCCTTTTACAACATGAAGAACTAAGGGGATGGCATTCGAGTGGAGTTAAAAGAACCGGAATTCGAATTATCGAGGTAAAATTCAGCGATTTTGTGATCAAGGCAAGGGAAATTTAGTTCCAGTTAGAAGGGAATTCGGTTTATCCGAGTTAACCACGTAAAATGACTGGAAAATGGAGTGAAATCCAGGGGAAATTGGACTTAATTCGAGTTAGTGAGGAGTTCGAGTTATCCGCGTTCGAGTTATGGGATTCTACCGTAAATAAGAAAAAAGGACCGAACAGTGGGAAACATGTTTACCATTTACCAATTGGTTCACGGTGTGTGAATGCAAACTATAAGTAAAATTCAGGATTGGTAAATTTCATCCTGGAATGGCGTGTACCATTTGCACAAATCAGTTCCATTTACCTAAAAACGGCGGCGAAAGCATGAAACTGGTATCATAGTCGGCTTTGAAGAAATGAAACATGAATTTCCGTTTGGAACGTTCCTACCGGGAAACCACGACTACCTTTTTCAGACATTCCGTTGCTGCCAGAAATTTTCCACTGAAACGACTCGAAAAGTATTGTTCCATTTACTTTCCCATCGGATTTTCCGGTAACTTTTTGTAAATGGTAAAGAACTATGATTGAGGTATTTCTCTAAGAAGTATTGGATCTATAATTTGCGAAAAGAAAAGGAAAGAAAATAATTTCATTTATCAATAAATTCCACTACCACCCTGAGAAGGAGTTACGATGTATGAAGGAATAGACTGTTTTTTTCTTTTATCTGGTTTGTGACAGGAAAAATATGGCTTGGTAGACTTGTTATGCAACCTTCGATATGCCATCAAAGGTGCTATGCTTTGTAGCTAAGCTGAGAAATGAAGACACACATCTGTCTAACACGATGACAAAAGGATTACCACGAATGACTGATTGGCTAATTCTGAATAATCTTGTGTGAGGGTGGAAAGCTCTAGTAAGCTTTCGTGTCATGGTACTCTTGCCTGTTTCTTTCAGGTGTTTTAACATTCATATGGTCCTGTTTTTGGTTTCTAAGAAACAAATCTTGCACAATCTTGCTAATTTTTACAAATACATTCCTTGCTTGATGAATGAAGTTTTAAGAAGGATACAAAACAGTATGACTCTTCTCAAAATACTTGTACAATTGACATTACACACTTCGTTTATTGTAGCAGACTTTAATTAAGATTGCTTCTTGAAAAATAGGCATCATTTACTCGGGTATTGTTAGTATTTTATCGGCCGATTGAGACATGAACTAGCACCTTTAAGTCAAAAGCGGAGTATGAAGAAAAAGTAACAAAATTTAATTTAATTAGTTGTAATATAGGCTTTCGAACCCAAGGTAGGGGTGTGGTACTTCTCTCGCCTCTGTACACTGACAGTTACGCTCACGGACTAAAACACGAAGTAAGTACCCATTGCTTAAATTGTTTTTATGATTGTATTTTTTGTTACTACTCACATTTTAAAACGATTGACAGACAAAATTTAGGTAAAGTAATAAATTGGCTAGTTTATACCATGAAAAGAATATTGTGAGTTTACAATTAAATGGTAATGCTCAATTTATCATCATCTTTTACTCGACAAAAATTAGATTGAATGATAAATACCCCTTGACAAAAATCGTACAATACTAGTTTTCTTCTGTCTTTCTGAATGTTGCATGTAGTTTTTTTCCTCTTCTTTGTTTGTTGTTTTTTTTTTGTTTGTTTTTCCTTAAGCTATTTTAACTCAAATTTCCAGTAATGAGGGATGGATGTACGCAGTTCGCTGGCGAAAACGTCAGATACTACTTTGGATATTTAGTTAGTCGGAGAAGTAAGACAGCTTGGTCTTAAATCATGCAAGAGGCGTGTGATATGTATAAAAAAGAGTGTTATACAGAGATGTCTAAGCCTAAAAGCGGAGCTTGCGTTATATATAAGTTCATCCAAAATATAATCTTAAAACTATTGGAAAGATTTTAAAAGTTTTACTTTAGTGACTCGTAATTAAAGTTAAATAGACATTTCACTTTGTACGATTTGTCCAGGCAATCTGATCGGGGTCAATTTTGTCGATCGATCGTTCAGTTCCAACAAAAAATATAAAAATAATAATAATGAACACCGGAAACAGTCGACCACTATTCGGCATTTTACTGACACCGGTGATTTTTACAGTCATACCTTTTTGTAAACTTATTACTTATGAAGTGTTTTAGCCCAACGATAGATGACATCAGATCTAGAAAAAGCTTTGATCTATTCATATTTTCACTGTTTTTAAGTGAAACTGCCCTTTGTCTCCTATATGTTTCTTTATTTTCTCTTCTATATGCTCAGGATGAAAGTCACTATACGTCTCTTAGTTGTTTTTGCTTTCTATTTATCAGTAAAGGGCTTGACCGTATTGAGTAAGTATAACTTTCAAACTTTGTTGGCCCAGGAGAAGAAATGATCCTATACCGAGTTAATCGATTGTTTAGCCACCATATGATTACGAATCGTGGCTGGTTATCGGGAACATATATAGCTATATATCGCTCGAGAGAGGTTTCCCTTGATCTACTTGACATATCACAATACTTGCATACCGCTTTGCAGCCTGTGGTTCGGTGAAATACGCGAAAGTTGGTTGCTTTGGAGACAAAAGAAACCAACGGACATTGAAAGATCTTGTTTTCCAAGATCGGTACAAAGGAAGAACGTTTCGCGACAAATTCATAGACTGGATGGAATTTGATATCTACCTGAGCAAGTAAGCGTGTATGCGAAGTTCAATCGGGGACTGAAGGCAATAGCTGGGGCTAATTAAATCACACTTTTACAAGTGCAGTGTAATTTAAAAGAGTAGCCATTGTTTTAGAGTCTACAAACAATAGCAAGAATTGTAAATTGAATTTGTAAAAGTTTTAAAAATGTGTTAAAGCGACACATGATCGCCGCCTCTACCTTTACGTCGAAACAGTGAATTTTAACACAACTTTTTCGGCTCCCCAAGATCTCATGGAGAAAGGATTTCCCAGTAAAGAAATACGTTAATACATTACTGCTATTAACAACCCCATGTGAGTTAGGATGTAAATGCAGTATTAATTACAGGTTAACGCACTGTGTTCACTAACAATGAACGAGAAATTTCAATACCGCGCACGAGGCTTTGCCGAGTGCGGTATTGAAAAATTCCAGTTCATTGTGTATGTTAGTGAACGAGTACAGGTAATTTCGATAATCTTCGATCACTGAGTGCGTTAACATTTTTATTATTCAAATTGAATGCATATAAACTACACAAAGCTGGCAAAACTGTTGACAACACGCAAAAACACCTCAACTAGCTTGAATGGAAAATTTAAAATTCGCATCCTTACCTTTCAAAACAGATATTCCCCAAGCAGTTGCTTTCTTGGTGTTTTTAGGAATTTCATCGATCATCAATAAGAGAATCAATGTCTGCGTCTGACAAATCGTCAAACTTTGAGTCAGCAGATAGCCATGGTGTAATGACAGTGGTGTGTTGAATTTACACCACGGCAATTACACCACGATAATAACGTCAAGGTGGTTGTTTCGTCACAACCCAGTATCACGTGTTACAAATCACCCAATCAGAAAATCGGAATTCCTACAGTGTATGAAAGCTGAATAATAATGAACAATTAATGAATGAGGCTCAGTATCTTATGAAGAATTATGGTGATCGAGGAGGGTGTTATCCGTCGAGGACGAGTGAAACGTCCGCCATTTTTGTTTGCACAACCAAAACAACTGAACCTCCTTCCCAGGTCTTCTCGGTTAACGGTGGATTAACCTGCAAGAAGGCTGCATTTTTGACGTCATTGGTTCATTAAACGCAAATTTATTCCAAATTTGGTCATCCGTAGTTGGTTGTGGTGAATTATGCGTGTGCTTTTAGCCAATCAGAATCGGGGAAATATTTTGAATGAATAATAATCATCTTTATCCCAGATTTTCAACTAGTTTTATTTGCATTGATCTGTTCTTGGACTTTGAAATCTTTCTACCATGTTATAAGCTAGATCATTTTTATCTATTCAATGAGGGGGGAGGGGCAAAAAATAAAGAGAGAGAAAGGGAGAGGGAACGAACCCACCCACTTGCTGTTTTTTTCCTGTACACACCTTTTTGCGCCGTCCCACAAACTGAACGCCTGGAACAGACTATTCCTTTCGTTAATCTGCAAACAGTATAAATTGCACTTTCATACAAATAGGGATGAGCATTCAACTATTTTCATACACCTGAGTGCTGAAATATGTAACTGATAGCTCGAAGAATCACAATACTTGCATAGATTGAACAGATAATCACCCTCTAACGGATACGTCCATACAGGAAAAGCATTTTTAAGCCCCCTCTCTCTGACACAACGTTTAAACTTAATATAGCTCCTTTTTGCGGCAAAAAAGCCATTATCATTAAGTTGCCCTTGCAAGGCCTTGGGGGGGGGGGGGGGGGACTTTTGGGTGGGGATGTGCCGCTGGGACCCTAGAACCCTTAACCTATACCAGAGCTCGTTCAAGTGAATTTTGCTACCCTATGCTAGACTAAAATCCCAAAATCCCCCCCCCCCTCCCCATCCCAGAGTAGCTGTTTTCCAGAACCTACTGAGGTCACAAACACAGCCCAGCCAAAACACAACGATTTGATTTTTTCATATTTTTGAGTGGCAATTCCCGGTTTTCCTAGTCTAGACTAAAACCTTCAACCAATTGATCAGTTTCCTGGAAAATGATATCCTATTCCCTATCCCACAGTAAACTGCTCGAAAACCATACCCTTCACAGCCGGCACATACGTATATAGCCCATATATGGCAGTACTCCCCCCCCCCCCCCCCCCCGTGACCACTTAATTAAAATGATTGATAATTCAGTAGAAACGACAAGAATGTTTCTTAAAATTTATGTACTACTTTACCTTGCAGATTAATGAGTTGCCTTGAGATCAGCTTATGGTTATTTTGTCAATCTTCTCCGGGAAATTAAGGGGTTTGAATAGCGGCACTGGGCGTGACCATTTGTGTTATCAAAATGAGGTTGTAAGAATCCTTTGGATAAATAATAATGAAATAGATGATAATCTTGCGAATCACAGTATTGCAGCTCTGATTCATTTGTGTTTCTACCACCCACTTCTGGTGAGTCGCAACAAGAACAAACTTTTCGTAGAACGCTAACAACTAGTTATAGATGAAACAAAAGGAAAAGGTTAACCTAGAGAAAAATGCATTAATAGTTGTTGTTATATTCCTAGACTTTCAATCAACTAAACAGGGGCTGTCATTGGTTGATTCCTTGTCACGTGGCCTTGACTAAAATCAAATGTATCCCTATCGTGATACATCCCGCAATGTACCCCGCTCGGGATACATTACAGCACCTGATCAAAGCATGGTGGAAGGTGGTGTAACAGAAGGCGGGAAAAACACTGACAGTTTTCTTTTTCGCGAATGAACACAACAACACAAACACGAAGCCTCAAACGAAAAAGCGACGAGTTTTAAAGTCATCCTAGAAGAGAAACAGAGGAAAAAGATGTAGATAATGTAACGAAAGTAGTTGTAAATAATTCATTCAGTTGTTTTGAGAACTAAATTTGTGTTATCATTAATGATGTGTCGACTGTTCTGGTTCGCTCCAGTTATTCTTTTGTTGCTGTTGAAGTGAAAGTCTAGAAATATAACAAAACACTTAATGTCGGTTCCCTCGGGAAACAGTTATAGATATGTTTTCCCGAGAGTCCTGATGTTTCCCGAGACGAAGTCGAGGGAAACATCAGGACTCTCGGGAAAACAAAACTAACTGTTTCCCTCGGGAACTGACATTAAGTGTATAATGTTACTTTGAGTGGGCGAAGAGAAAACTCAGTAACATGGCGTCGGGTTATCCAGCGCTGTATTTCCGGGTGATGCTTCTCTTGTTTCTCGTCTGTTTAGTATCAGGTAGGCCAGTGTTTATCCGCTAGGAGCTATCCACAAGCCATATATTGTCATTTTTGTGCGCTTTGGCTTGACTACATGTAAACATACGTTTCAGGGAGCTAACAAGAAAACCAACTGGTTCATTTGGCTTCCTAGCTTGCACATTATTTTAAGTAAATCTACTAGATTGCAATATCAACCATATACATCGACAATAGCATAATTTAGATTAGCTAGATATTAGGAAGCTCTAGAAATTGGCAAAATGTTGTTTTACTCCAGTTTCAGCTTCTATAATATCCAAGAATCTACGTAGTTATTTCCTGTTGTATCGAGACTATTAGTAAGCAGTTTCGTTTTGTTCGTTACTTCGGAGTGGCTCATTGGTTAGAAATCTTCTCGAACTGACAGAGTGACGTGCATGTCTATCATTTTAACACTGAGCGCTTATTTGGAAAAGTTATGATCCATCACAAGCAGCAATGCCGATTGAAATGCAATGAACAGCACGGCTCTAAATTCCATGACACTTTACGAAAATACTTGAACATAAACGAGCTTCCCTTGTTAGTTCATTTGTAAATTTCTGAGATAAATAAAAAATTATGAAAATTAGGTGGCAATACACAATATGTGTAGTTCTATATATATTGTGCACAAACATTCTAAGCTAACTTTGTTTGTTTCCGTAATAATAATTTAGTACCATAAATTTTCCTATCCGAACCAAAATAGGTATGCAAATATTAACGACGGCACTATTGAGTAACACTTCACTGATTTTTTGTTTTGTGAATAACTTCCCCATACGTTTACTTTCTTTTGAAGTCTTGCTCAGGCTTTAATGTTTTACTAACAGAGCAGATTAAGCAAATTGTACCGCACTGTAACGATATTAAATTACCCTTATTAGCAAAAATATCTCTCCTCAGAGAGGTTAATAAAACATTTTTAACTTTGGAATTTACATAAGGGATCATCATGCGTGAAGTTGAGATTTGTTCTTAAATAAATCTTGACAAAATGTACCTTTAAAGAGGTCATCACTCACGCTATTTGGTTTCTTTTAAAAAAGCTAAAACCTCTTTTTGCATTATGCAATTTAATTCCAAAAATAATGATCCGGTTTTGTTTTTTAAGACCATATTTAGGCATTGAAAGTGTTTCCTTTCGTCTTTAGCCAGATTAGCAGAGAAGATTAAGTAAATTGTCCCCACTGTAACAATATTAAAAATTTCACTATTAATTAATATAATTTCTCAAGTAGCTAGGTTAATAAAACATTTTCAACTTTGGAATTTACATACACGATCATACCGAAAACATGAAATTTCTTGTACTTGAATGAATCATTGCGAAATTTACCGCCTTTAAAAAGCCTATGTCTCGCTTGGTTTCTTTTCAAAAAGCTAAAACTTTTTTCGCATACACATCATAACTGAATAAACATTCACACTTTATAACATTTCACTTCGTTTATTACGATCAGTCAACACCTTCAACCCAAAGTTAAAATTCAAAACGATCCTAATAAACAAATCACAACTACTACTGAAAGCTGTGTACCTTGAAGCGACTTTAACTTTCCTAAGGTTTGCAGCAAAACACTGCTCGATAGCTCAACTCTTCGACGGTTCTTATCAGCTGTACCGAGCTATATGTTGCATATTCCAAACTCTGCAGAGGGAAATTGTTTAACAAAAAAGAAAACCACACACTATGTCTGAAAAGCGACATAAAATCAACACATTCCCGAATTACCAAAATATAATAGTGAAAAACAGTCCCCCCTTCGACCGCCATGTTTAGTTTCTTCTCAAGACCGTTGATCTATTGATTTTGACGTAATGCGCATGATCAGTACACAAATCCGCTGGCAAGACCCTTGCTGATCGCTTTGCAAGTTTTGACAACATCGTTTGGATTTCATTTAAAGGCCCATGTTCACCCTAGATGCATTGCGCGTCCTGTACTCAAGAAAAAAACATTTCGCGTAGTTGAAAATCGCTGCCTTCAGTGTGTAGAGTCAATCCTTGTTAATCTTCCACAGTTCGCAAAATTTGCTTTAAAAAAAAGTCTAAACAGGTGCTTTTGGTATTTTTCTTTACATCTTTCTGAATATTTTGGTCTGGTATCGAGTCTTTTTGTTTCTGTGAGTGTCTTGTTTCACTGCAGTACTTTCGTTGGCGGCGTCATCGAAACGTACGGTTGGAAGACCGCATCGACTGGCGCCGAAGTACATCTCTGGAGAGATGGGAAAGAAGCTCTTGGCTGCAAATTCTACAGACAGCGTGTTTGCCGAGTTCCTTCTACATCGAATGTCGATGTTCAATTGTAAACAAAGGTCCCGTTGAAATCAGTTGAAAGCAATACAAGCGAGTCAATCTAACACGAACAATGCTTTATATAATTTAACCTATTAAGTGAGTGATATCCTTAACGTAAACTGATCGTCTGGCGTATCGCTCTAAAGTAGCGAGAACTATTATTAATTAGCAAACCAGTCCTTAGCCAAACCTAAAGAAACTGTAACACAGCGATTATTATACAGCGACAAGACTGTAAGCAGTGCTGATTCGACGCTTTGCAAACACAACTTCTCGCTTATTCTTTCGAGAACACATACCTAAGCCTCCTAAGAATTAACACAAAATAATAGATCGAGGAATGAAAACATTTCACAGTCGAAACGGGCTTCAGGAAAATCTCACCTGGTGCTTAGACATTTCGTAATTTTATGACCTTCATTGCGTTCATCGGACTAGACAAAGCATGCATACGCATTCACTACCAGTTTAAATTTTGAACTGCTTTCTCCGGTGACATTTAATGAAGTAGGCGATATATCTTCCTCCATTTGGAAAAGAATTAAAGTCTTACTGGCCTCTTTGAAACTGTCTCTATTAAGTTTCGGTCAAGCTTGAAAAAAGCAAATCTTTCTCGCAGTCGTTTTTAGTATGGTCAGGCAACGCTCCTCAAAAGTGGAAGCCAATCAAAACACTGCATTTGACAAGGGAATCGTTTCAAAACAAAAACACAAGCGCGCAAAGCCGTTTGGGTGAACATGGGCCTTTAAGGTGATTCCCTTGTTTTGCACTGCGCATCTCTTACTGCGCATAACAAGATGGCCTCCGTAAAAAAGAGCATTTGAAGTAACATTATTAAAATGAAGTTGACCGAAGAGAAACGCTATTGCAATTTTTAGTTGGGGTTGTTTCTTGCCGAGGTGAGACTCAATGTGGTGGGAATGTGCATAACGTAAGCAGTACGCGTGTTGCTGAGTTCGAGTTCCTCACGGAGAACCTCGATAGTGGATGTTTAATTTGTGCTTATTCACTTTTACTTTCATTTAAACGCTTTCTCTATCACATTGTGTCCTAAATGTGATATCTCGATCTAAATTCTGTAAAAACGGATTTTTTAATTCTTTCTTCCCACTTTCGCATACATTCTACTTTGAAACTCACCCCAGTCCACTCTCAAAAATCAAGGAAAATGTATTTGGTGCTCACTTTCTGCAGCTCTACCGCAAAAACGAGTACGGTGACCACCATTTTTTATTTCGTGATTTTAATAAGGACAGTGCTTCCTTTCGGTGAGAAAAAAATTGGCACAAATCTATGTTCAGTTTTTTGGCAATTTTACTAAGTTGTACCGATTGAGCTATCACGTGTCAAATAGCGCGTGTCCAATTTAATTCTACTTTGGAGCGTAAAGTAAAAACAAGGGCATTAAAAGGCATTTTTCTAGTACGTAAGTGGATAAACAATACATCAAAGTCAAATTCTGTGCGATACCACATGCTAGTAATTTGTCTGTAGCTAGCTGAGATGTACAATGTTGTATACTACTGAAAGACAGTGTTTTTGTACTGTCAATCAATAACTTTAAATGCAGTTTAAAGACGAGTGTGAGCCCCCCGGGGGGGGGGCGTTACTTGGGGTATTTTTTGCTGGGTATGTGCCGCTGGCCTCTCAGAGCCCCTACCCCATTATAGTCTATTCTCTGGCCAATTGTAGACCCCATATTAGTTACTCTTGGGCAAATATGTAATTTTTGCGATCCCAGCTTAGTCACTTTATATTTATGTATCTACCTTGTCAATCCTTTAAATAGGTCCAGTCGAAAAATGAATTGACTCACTTTTTAATAAATTGAATGAAGAAAACTTTACTTTTCACCAACTGTACAAATATCCTGGTACTTTATTAACTCTTTTGAAAATACAACCCCATTATAGTCAGTCCAGTCGTGAAAATGCAACCTCATCAAGCGGCACATCCCAATTAGCCTCTTATAAGGAAGTCCCCCCCCCCCCCCCCCGGGTGTGAGCCTGGTTTTAGCTTCTGAAAACTTAAAACTGTATGTGGAGTAGTAAAAGTAACGTGATCATAATGACCTCTTTTACACGGACACCTCTCTAATACGGACACTTCACTCTGTCCCTTCGGTGTCCGTATCAGAGAGGTTCGACTGTATTTAAAACAGATCCAAACTTGAATAATTATCTCACACAAGCAATGTTTCCTCAGCCGTAAGGGGCGATGTGTCCTTTCTACGTTTTCACCCACTTGGAATTTCCAAGAGAAGTGTTATTTATTTTACATTTCCGATTGTCTTGCGAATCGAAGAGACCAGAACTATAATAGTATTTTACAATTTGGCGATTAACGTTTAGGCAAAGTAAAGGGATCGAGTAAAAGAGTGCACCTAAAATAAGTTCTAAAATATGAACTGCTTTGAGAAGCGTAACGATAAAGTACAAGCCGCGTGTTCTCCACATCGCACATACTATTAGGCAACGCTTTCAAAGAAGCGTGTTGTGGGGGAAAATGTTCTGGCCAACGCGCTCAGTCTATTCCTAGTGTAACGTATCAGAAAAAAATGCCAAAACAGACAAAACCATTTGTAAAGAGCGCCACCCTATTGATGACTTTATCACACCTGGAAATTTACCTCACACATCAAACCGTTTGATTGACAGCTACCAATTCTTTCAGGAGAGTAGTCGGTATTCCGACAGCTTGATCTATTACACTACTATGCCGCGCATTGAGAAAATGTGCACTGTAAGTAAATGTCGCGAAAGACAATCGAATTTTGGGCGATGTTCCTCTTTAAATTAATTTATGTGTTAGAACTTTTTGATTTTATCAGCACCTTACTACTTAAGCATTTTTTTTTTTTGCTTTATGCCCACTTTGAAGGAATGCTGATTCTACCATAAACTAAAAAATGTGACGTCATAATGACGTTAATTACGTCATTGTGTAAACAAGTTAAGCTTAGATGTGGGTTTTGATTTTTTAAATTTTCGGGTGGCCGTATGATGAGCGGCGTGGAAGTTATAGAGCGGGGCCTCGGAGCCCCCTCCAGGTCACAGGAAGCAACAAACGGATCTGTCTGAATAGGATTTATGCAATACATAAAAAAAAAAAAAAAAAAAAAATCAAAACACGAAAAGTTATTATCTGGTACTACTTGATTAATTTTGTTTGATATCTTGCACATATCTCTTGCTTGCCCCTCAAAACTTTGAATATCCTTTGTTTTTAATTCGCCTGGGTATTTCAAGCTGTATAATTATAGGAGATTGTAAATGGCAATAGATCTAATAGAGGATATTGTATCATTAACTAAACTATAGAAACAGGGCTTCGAAACAAGCTATGTATTTTGTATTTACTTTTTTTATTAGACATCAAAACGTCACATAAAAATCAAATCCATTTTAAAACAAGCTAGATGGGGATGCATATAAGCGGGTGGAGGCTTATAATCAGAATTTTGTTTTTGGTTTACAGGTTACTGGTAATAAACGAGCCTTATAATAGGGTGGGCATACAGAAGCCTTAGAAGTGTGTGGGTGTGTGTGTGTGTGAGTGTGGAAGGGGGGGGGGGGGGGGTTTAGAATAGGTTTAGATATATATACATATATATGCTAAAAAATGAGCATCCTGCTTTTGAGCTTCAGCCTCAAAACAACAGGATTATGCTCGACTGATCTTGCGGCTATATTTGATGCCCTTTTCCATCATCGCAGACATGAATAGAAAATTTTATTGCATCAGTGACAACTTTCGAACTGGCAGCCATGATGGATAGACAATTAGCCAGTCTCAGAAGCTTAACAAAATGAAGCAACTAACGGCGCAAAAAAAAAAAAAGCATTAAAAGTACTTGGAAGTAAAAATTTCTCAGTACAGTTACCATACTTATCCATTTGTATTATTTTCTTCGTTATCATCCTCTTTATCCTGAAAAAAAAAAAAAAAATGACCACTATGCCGGCATTATGCTCGATGCTCCGACTATAGGATTATGCCCAAAATTATGCCGGCCGATGTAGCTAACCGGCTAGATTAGATGAGGCAGTTTACGGTGACCCCTTTAATTTTTATGGAACTTGCTCCTGATATTTAGGGGTATGAGCGTGAAAAAGGTATTTATTTATTTACTTTTTCTTTGGGTATTAATTAAGGAGACTGTATTGATTTGGATCTTGGAATTGGAAGTGGTAAAATTCCAGATAGCAGTATAACAGCCTCCTCTGAGATATCAGAAGCCAAGAATGGACGTTTAAACGAAATTAAAGCATGGTGTGCGTCTACAGGAGAAGCTAATCCTTATTTACAAATAGACCTGGAAACCAGCCATATTGTCTGTGCTGTGTCAACACAAGGAAATCCAAATGCAGATCAGTGGACAGAGACCTACACAATCCAGGTATCAACGGATGGAACAACCTGGACAGATTATAAGGAACATGGTCAAATTAAGGTATCTTTCTGCATTCCTTGCACTTTATCTATGCCAACTCTTGCATAAAAAAAGAAAACAACAACAACAAAACTATAACAACCACCAACCAAATAGAGTGATTTTCGTATGACCTTGAAATGAAAACGCGCGTAAAAACAGAAACAAGAAACGAATGGTTTTGGTTGGTTAAGCGATCGCCTGGGTGAGAAAATGTCATGCCCGAGAACTTTCTAGAAATTTTAGATACTTCGCTTTGACGTCATACTGCAAAACGATTGACCAATGGATCAATGCCTTCCCAATATTAGGGTTTTCTTTGGCGGAAAATTCTGTTTTGATCTTTTCATACATTGACTGATGAAACAAATAACAAACACTTACCGAAACCATTTTTCAACGTCATACGAAAATCACTCTAACAACAAAAAACCAAAACAAAACAAAGCAAAGCAAAGGGAGCAAAAATAACAATAACGTAGCAAGCGTTTTTCATTTCATTTCACGACGACCTTAATTAACTGGCGAGGGTACGCATTCGAGCCATCTTAATACCTTATCACTTAAATTGCATATGAAACGAAATTTTCTCAAACTGAGTTTGGTCCATAAATAAGTTTCACTAACAATTGCCAACTTTAAAAACATGTCTTCTAAAAACGTTCTTGAATTTTGGCCATCCAGGAAACTGCTTTTTCCCCTTAAGAAATGTCCCAAGAAAGACTGGGAACAAACAGCGGGCTTCCAATTCTTGTCACTGCTTTGTGTTTTGTGGAGTTAAGCGATGTAACTGACTGTAACAAAGGCGTGGGGAAGTAAATGATGATTCTGAAGATTATTGGAGCGTTTCCGACTGTGCAAAATCCTTCAGATTTGCCTCCATCTTGTTAATTATTCTATATTCTTGCACTGAAAATCATTATACGTCACACTTGTCAACTGGTCGCGCGGAAGGGAGCGGAAAGTTTTGAAGGCAAAATTGCCTGCTTTGAGGACGAAAGCTTAGATTTTTTCAAGATTATTGACCTGTTAATTACGGTTACATATTTTACACATATTGTAGAACTTAAGGTCAAAAAGAAAATTTGAGCCATAAACACTTAGCTTAAACTGAAAGCCTTTGACTTTTACAAAACGAGGAACTCTTTCGAAATGTAAATGAAGAGTGTTTATTTGTTACGTTCTATTACCTTAGTCATGAAAGTAAAAGCTCGATTAGAAGAAATGGTTAATCCTTTAACCTAATGACAATAATAATGATGTTGATTGCGGTAATAATGACAATGGCATAAGTAATGAAAGGACAATGATAAAACGGCGCTACCGGTGAAACTAACAATTTCAAACTTTCCTGATTGTTGACGCAATCTCTATGGAAAATAGCGATGTTGTTCTTATAAAAACCGTGGGTAAATGTATGTGCGCATTATTTTCCCTGTTTTGAAATGTAATAGATTGACTGTATCTATTTTGACGGTTTAATATGGCTCAACTGTTGTATTGTGGTTAGACCTTCACAGGTAACAACGACAGAAATAGAGAGAATAAAAACATCCTCTCTAAGGGTGTTTTAGCGAAAACGCTGAGGTTCATTGGCCATTCAAGTCACAACAGATTCTGTCTGAGGACAGAAATATATGGAGTAAAACTAAAGCCAGGTAACGATTTTTGCTCATTACCCCGGGGGAAGGGATACCCCTCCCGGCTTTTCCAGTAGGCCCGGATCCTATTTTATACCAGAAAGGGAAAAAGTTCCACTTCCGGTTGCGTTGACGTGCGTCGTTCAAAAATGCTGAAATGAAGTGATGAAATACAACCGTAGATAGTTGGAAATTCGAAAACTTCCGGAAAATCCGAATAGAGATCTCAACCTCGTCTCCAGAGTCTTCTCATTGGAAAACGAAAAGACCCTGGGGATGAGGGAGAGATCTTGGTTCCAGACCTCACGCTGATCGCTAATTATTTAAAAATGGCCGCCAAGGAGAACACATGAAGTGAGTAATCGTTATTCAGTTGTTAAGATTTTGTCGGATTTCAGAACTCCCTGTGTTATTTTTGCTTCTACGCGACCTCCAAAATTGAGGCTGCTTGGAAGTCGAATGATAAAAAGAGAGCTAGCTGTCGGCGTGTTTGAGCCGTTTTATTGAGGCCGGGGAATCATTGGTACTATTGCCCAGGGCCGAGTTGTTCAAAGCTGGGTTAAGATAACCCAGGGTTAGTGTGAAATTTGAATTCAGAAATGGAAGCTTAGAAAGTAATTTCAGTTTGATTCTTTTCGTCAACAAGTTGATGATTGGATGCACTTTAAAAAACGAGAAAATTATCCGAGAAAATGCTTTTGAAGAAAAGAAATAGAAACCCAGGTTAAATTTTAAAATCCCGGGTTAAGCGCTAATCGGCCTTCGAACAACTGGGCCCAGTTGTTGAAAGGCCGATTAGCGCTTAATCCGGGTTTAAATTTAACCCGGGATTTATTTTCTTGCGTTCAAAAGACTACCAACTCGTAGACAAAAAGAATTTAGAATGAACTGTTTTTAAAGCTTTCAAATCTGAATGCAAATCTCGTAGTAACCCGGGGTTATCTTAACCCAGCTTTGAACAACACGGCCCGGGGCTACTCAGGTCCACCTTGTTAAGAGGCTTTGAAGAACGTTT
The DNA here is from genome assembly GCA_038088405.1 of Porites divaricata. NCBI lineage: Eukaryota > Metazoa > Cnidaria > Anthozoa > Scleractinia > Poritidae > Porites > Porites divaricata. Next base: position 7,589,269 of record JBBMOI010000012.1, read on the forward strand.
CATATATCAATAGATGCTTTTGTTATTTAATGATATGGTGATAAATAAGTGGCCCTGTGTTTGGTAGTCTAGGCGTAAATCTATTTCCAAAGTGCTGTTTATCATCATAGTAGAATCACAGCATTGCTATTATTTCAATATCCATACCTTCTGCCCCTTGCTGAAAACAGATGGAATTCTTTAGGGGTAAGTAACAAAAACTGAGGATTGTTTTTTACTGGTAGAGTAAAAAAAAAAAAAAAAAAAAAAAAGCAATATATGGAATTGTTTGGGGTTGAAGATTTAAAATTTTCATGAAATTCATCAGAGGTAGAACCATAATTTTTTTCAGGGGTAGATTGAGCCATACTCATCTGAGGTACACCCATATTCTTCAGGGGTAGGACCCATATTGTTTGGAAGTCGTCAGGGGTGAATGCAATTTTGCTTAATTTTTTTAGGACTAAGAAGCAAAGTTATGTGCTGAACAATGGGGGGTGGGGTTACAGTTATTACACCCAAGAGACCATTGTTAAACAAAATTTTAATTTATTTCCTTTTCCCCCCAAAATCCTACCCTTTTGTCAGCAAGAAAACAATTGAACTGCCTTCCTATGAGGTATGAGACCTACAAGTTATACTTGGAACTTACCCTATGACAGCACATTAAAGATATTTGTACGTTGTTAAGTCTTACTTAATTCATCTAAGAAAATATATAAGGAATCATCTGGTGCGGTATGGAGAGAAAAATACCCTGCCTGATCCCATTTCTCACGCACCCCATTGGTGTCTACCACAGCATTAAACTCAGCAAATCAGTCACAGGTATCTGCCAAACACAATGCTTGGAATCTACTAACAATTTGTATGAGCCTTCACTTTTCTGATATACTGGACTCTGCCCTTTTTACTGTTTGTGGTATCTGAAGCCTGAAAGTTTATAGAAGAGAAACTTGTTCGTGTATCTCAAGTTATCTCCCTAAATCTGTCAAGGAAACAACTAATGCCAAAATCCTTGTTCTGGGCCCCCACCTGGGTATAAGGATTTGAGTACATGCCATGATTGGCCTGTCGTAGATTTTTCAATCAGGTTGGGAGGAAATTCAAAACATAGTTCTGGTAATTAATTCCTACAGTCCTTTGGGGGCCTGAAACAATGACCTTGGTACTGCTTCACAGACATTACCAACTGAGGTTAAATTAAGTCTACGGTGAAGGCTCATGTTTCATTCAAAAAAAACATATTTATATGAGCTTCATCTCCATATATGACATGTGTAGAGAACCTGGCTCTTGGAAAGCAGACAAGGCAAAGGAGAACCTGCTGTGGTGGCACTTCAGAGAAGGCAGTGGATGGAAATGTTGGTACAAACTTTGAACCTGGTGCTCAGTGTGCACATACACAGGACGATAACCCCAGTTGGTGGTGGGTGAACCTGGGTTCAGACAACGTGCCAGTCTCTGAGGTACTCCTAGTCAACAGGTTCTCACCCTTTGATGGACTAAGAGAAAGAAATAGAGACTTTGTACTAACATTAGGTCAGTAGTTTTGTTGTTGTTGTTGTTGTTGTTTTCTACACAGAATTATAGCATTGATTTATTTTTATTTCTTATTCAACTACTTACTTGTTTATTATTTTATTTTTTCTTATTGTACTGATTTTTTTATTATTTTTGTTGTATTCCTCTTTGTCATTGTTAATAATAATAATGTCTGAATTATTGTTTAATAACACAGAATATAGATTTTCTGACTGGCTGTATTCTTTATGGCTGGGAAAAAAGATATTACTATTCTTCCAGAATATGTTGCTATTTCTGAATGGCTTTAATCCCTTTGCTAATCCTTCATAACCAGCTGGCACCGACCAAATTTGGAAGATTTAAGCAATAAATGACTGTATACATGTTCCGTCAATACCATGGTGTATTGCCAGCAATATACAATCCCAACCTTGTGTGCAGGCAGTTGTGCAGCAGCATACAGTGTAGCTGTTTTGGCAGCGGGACTCAAATAGTTCACAGCTATCCAAAAGCAATATGGCTAAATTAGCTGAACAGGAAAATTGCTTGAAAATGAGAGACATCTGCTTAGGAAAAACTCCTACCTGTATGTTCAATTTTTATTCTGTGCCAAGAAATAGTGGAACGTTATGAAGGAAGTTCATGATGAAGTTAGGTTATACCAGTCACATCACTATATTCTAGTAATCTCAGCCTCATGCAATAATGATAATTATAAAAGTAAATTATAATTATCATAAAAAAATCTCCCAGAATCCTTTGAGATATTTTTTTAAAAAGCTTTATAACAATTGTGTATGTAGAAGACTGACAGGCACAACAAGGTAACATTTGCCTTAAAATATCTTCCCATGTCACATCTGAGGTAAGGACGGCTTCAGTCACGTGACCATCGCTGAGTTAGGTTTTTTGTTGCTGTGACAAGATTTCATTAACGAATTAAAAACAAATAGCATATTTAAGGCATTAGATGTGTTGGGCATTTAAAATTTAAGAGGGTTAAGGAATTAACATCAGCAAAAAAGTCGGGAGACTAGGCCAAGGGCTGTAAAGAGTCAACCTTTCATCACACAGCAGTGAAGTAATGTTCGACCTCATAATTATTTTTCATGACCAAAAGAGGGACATGACATCATCAGTCACGTGATCAAAACGTCCTGAATATTTTGGTTAGTTTTTAAAGTACCTCTTTTGTCTTAAATTGACAAGTTTTTGTTGTTTTTCTCAAAAATTCTTTGCACTGTATTGTCCCTGAGTAATTACTTACATTTTTAAAGCAGAACCAAACTGAGCTAAGTTAAAATAAAAAAGGAGACCCACTCTTGAGACTTTTGTAAAATCCTTTTTCAACGTTTGTTAATTCATTCATTTGTTCTTTATTTTGCCATATATACAAAATTTTACAATGCAAGATGGAAATAATATGAGATTAAAGAAAAAATAAATGGCGAGGAGACCTGAAAGAAACCACGAGCCTTATAATGAGTCAGACCTCCTTAACTTAAGATAAACTAGTCTTGATATAATAATTACAATATGGGCTTAAGATGGCTAACCTTGATGGCTAACCTTAATAAAGGAGAACTTTAAAAAGTAAAAGAATGTATTTGGTGGCCATATTGTTTTTCTTCATTCCGGGGAGAGAGGTCATGTAACAGTTCTTCTAACCCTGAAAGTCAAATGGTTTGCTAACCTTAACCTAAAACAATGGGAAAATGATGAACAGTGTCGTGTTAATGTTTTCCCCTACCGATAAAAAGACACCTTGCGAGCAGGGAGAGAATCGTACGGTCATACGTTTCAGTCAGTAGCCGCACGGTCGATAGTTCATAAATTTCTTAAACGTTCCCCGGCATGGACCAAGCCTGAAAGAGTATTAGTGGGTTTATTGGGAGCTTTACGTGCAGCTTCGATCAGTTAAAGATTTAATTCTACACGGAAATTAAAAAACGAAAACGAAAAGGTCGTCCTTGAAATCTGTCAATCACCGTAGAGGAGGAATAATATATAGATTTAGCCAGGGCTCAAAGTAAAGCTCCCATTGATAAATTTATAATTTAAATCAAACAGTAAACTTGTAATCCACAAATCAGTTAACCAAAGGGCACGTATGTGACTTTTGAGGGAAAGGAAAGGAAAGCTGTCAATTGATCACAACATTGAGACTAAATATTGGTATGCCTGTGGTGCGGACGGACGGCAGTCGGTCGGTTTACGGTCACGTGATTACCAAATTTTCTGGGGTGGGTAGATTTACTTACCAATGGTGCTTCGCCGACGCGCGCTTCGCGCGCACGAGAGCTCCTGTATAAACTTCTTTTAAACTCGGACTAACACCTTGTACCGAGGTGGTCCAGTGGATACAGGCATTTGCGGCTTGTTGTAACTGATTTTGAGGGACCGGGTTTGAATCCCCTTGAAGCAAATTTTCGTAACATAATTTTGTTTCTTTCTTTAAAATGTCTTTTTTACTCTCTTTTTTACCTGTGCGGTGCATATAGCTAGTAACGTAATGCGGTAAATTGAAAGCAAAGTATACAGGAATATAAAAAATGCAGTGTGTATCATTCAAAGCGTATCTACCGGTATTTTTAGTAATACTGGGCAATGTTTTCAATACCCAGCTCAATCGTCGTTTTCACATGTGCCTTATTTATTGTAAACTGGAAGACAGAACTGATATCTCGTGGAGAGTCACTTGGTTTAGTTGATATTAGACGGGGTATCTTTCAAGGTGACAGCCTGTTCCCCCTTATCTTCACTGTTTGCATGGTACCCTTGACGAAGATCCTACAAGATGCCAAAGCTGGATATAACTTAGGAGACGTCAAAATAAATCATTTGTTCTTTATGGATGACTTAAAGGTCTATGGCAAGAATAAAGCGGAGATTGAAAGCCTTGTATCGACAGTACAGTTGGTTAGCCAAGACATAGGAATGGAATTTGGGATAAAGAAACGTGGTGTTGCGGTGCTTAAGCGGGGAAGTTGTGTAAAAGTGAGGGTATTAAGTTGATAAATGGACTGACGATAAAGGAAGTTGATGACGAAGGTTACAAGTATCTGGGCATTCTAGAGTTGGACAAGTTTAAGGAGAGGGAAATTAAAGACATATTTTGATTAGAGTATTTAAGGCGGTTCAAACTTGTCATGAAATCTCAGCTCAATGGTAAGAACAAGATCAGAGCAGCAAACACTTGGGCTGTGTCGCTTATGAGGTATGGAGCAGGAACAGTTAAATGGAATATAAAGGAGGAACTTCAGGAAATAGATATTCATGACAATGAATAAGGAACTACATCCTAGAAGTGATGTTGCCAGAATATACGTACCCAGAAAGAAGGGAGGAAGAGGCCTGATCAGTTGTGAGAGCTGCGTGAGGAGAGAAGAGAACAGTTTGAGTTGGTATGTGAGAAATAGTGAAGAGGCATTACTCAGGAAAGGTGGAGATAGCAATGTAGTCGACATCTCAGAGGCTGTGGACCCAAAGGAGTACAAAGTGAATGAAGTAAAGGAGATGGAGAGTGAATGGAAGCAGAAAAGAATGCATGGGCAGCATGTGGGAGAAAAGGAAGGTATTGACTGGGATAGAACTTGGCAGTGGATTGCAAAGGGAGATTTGAAAGGATGTACTGAGGCCTTGATATGTAGCGCCCAGGAACAAGCTTTGAGAACGAATTATACGAGGTTTCACATTGATCGCACAGCAGAATCCCCTCTGTGCAGAATATGCGGAAGTAAGGGAGAAACGGTGGCCCATGTGGTGAGTGAGTGCGGTAAGCTGGCGCAGATAGAATATAAAGGAAGGCACGATAACGTGGCGCGGTATATCCATTGGCAACTTTGTGGTAAATGTGGATTGGAAAGAGCTAATTACTGGTATGAACAGAAGCCGGAGAGAGTGGTGGAAAGTGAAAACTCCAAGATACTGTGGGATTTCACAATCCAGTGTGAGCGGAAAATCGAGGCAAGAAGACCAGACATTGTCTTTATTTATAAGAAGGAGAGAGAGGTTGTCATAATTGATGTTGAAATTGCAAAGATCTGGCGCATGCGAAAAGTCATTGTAATTCCTGTTGTTACTGGAGCCCTTGGAGCCGTCTCAGTTAACTTTAAGGAGTACATGAAGCGAATCGGCGTGAACGTGAAGTTGGAAGTTATCCAGAAAACAGCATTCTTGGGGACAGCAAAGATACTAAGGAAAGTACTGTCCCTGTAAGAGGAAGAAAAAGAGAGACCCGGGACCCGTGGTGACTTGTTGTAACCCGCTCCTAAGGACTATAAACCAGGCTGAACATCTTGCCTGAGTTTACATGAAATGGACATAATAATAATAATAATAATAATAATAATAATAATAATAATAATAATAATAATAATAATAATAATAATAATAATAATAATAATAATAATACTGAAAAAAAAAAATGCAAGTACAAAGACCTAGAACTAGAAATACAGAGAATGTGGCATATGAAAACCGTTGTGATCCCTGTGGTTGTTGGTGCACTTGGTACAGTGAAGAAGGGTATGGTAGAAAACATCAAGAAAGTATCAGAGAGAGCTACTATGACAGAGATTCAAAAGATCTGCATGCTGGGATCTGCACGAATCCTCAGAAAGGTTCTCAGTGTATGAACAGAATGATTGACTTGTGTGACTGACGCTCTAGGTGCATGGTTTGCGCCCGGCTGATGCACAAAAAGAACACCAGCAAAGACTGATAATAGAGATAATAATAATAATAATAATAATAATGGAAACTTTATTTGTGTTTTTGAATGTACAATTGCAAATCTCGCTACGTATAGGCAATTTACAAATGCTGCTTGAGATTGAATAATTAAAAATAATAATAATAATAATAATAATAATAATAATAATAATAATAATAATAATAATAATAATAAGCAAACAACAAAAACAAAACAAAACAAAATCCAAAAAAAAAAAAAATTTCATCAAAAATCAAAATTGCATTAAGTCTGGGCTATCCCAGTTCCTGTTTCTACAACAAAAGATGTAATATGTTGCTCTAATGGCTATATTTATCACTTTCTTGATTATATAACGTTGCTGCTTTTTGTCAATGCCAATGTCATTCATCATGTCTAAGAACGTGGAGCATTCATTGGAGAAAACGCCAAGGGAACTCATGGAGAGATTTACAAATCTCACACGTAATTTCTACTCATTTCGTTGATCAAGTTCACATATTTTTCTTTCTTACGCACTGCATTGTTGTTAAGGTTGGACTCGAAACCAACTGTTAATTCTAGAACATATAGGCACTTGGACTGGATTAGGAAAAGAAGATCTGGACAATAATTTTCACCAGTTATTATTGAGGGATTCAGAAAACCATTAACATCTGCATAGAGTGAAGAGTGAACATTAATTACAGGTTGAAGTGACTTGGCAATGAAGTTAAGGATTGAGTCGTGTCTCCAGGTAAAGCGATCCAGGTAATGTTGACAACCAGCGACAACATGAAGGAGTGATTCAGGATTAAGACAAAAGGAGCAATCAGGACTTTGTGATAATCCCCATCTTGCCATATTCTTACGTGTAGGGAGGGAGTTGTTGATGTAGCGGATGGTAAAATTGTAAATGTTCTTGGGTAGATGAGACTGGACCTCTTACCAAATAGAATTTACAGATGATAATGAGTACTTGATAACATTTGAGAAGAAGAAACCTTGAGATGTTAGGTGGTGTTGCAGTTTATCCTCTTGATTAGAACGGAAATCTTTAAGAACTTCCTTTAAGTTAGTGGATTTGTACACATCATGTTGAATATTATTGTGACAGCTTGACGATTTGCAGAGATCGTTTAAGGAATCATTTGGTGACTCTTTTAATGAATTTCGGTGAACTGTTTGGCACTGAGTAAATTTCATAGAGGGAGGACAAATACTAAGACCAAATTTATTGCCTTTTAGGAAAACATTGCTCAGTGTTCCAGATATCGGAATATCAAGCCATTTTTGAATATAGCCATTCACTACAGAGTCGAGATGTTCCGTTATCCACGTTTTGGACATATTAGCTATAGTGAAATGCCATGACAATTTAGATAGGACATAGCGGCTGTACAGAACTTCGAAGTTTGTGTTTAGGATGTAGTGGCTTTATATCAATGTCATTCATCAAGTCTTGTACAAGAGAGGACAATTCAGACATGTGTTGGTTGTTAGACATGTTGAAGTCAAAGAAGCGACCTAAATAACGAAATGATTCACCCATTTCCACACAGGGAATTAGAACTCCATTGATCAACAGTTTGGGTAAATATTGGACAGATTTAGTGCACATTTTCCGTATTGCAAAAGTAGAACATTTATCAACTCTTATTATCATGTTCGACCAATTACACCAGATTATAAAGCGGTTGATCAGATGTTGATTTTCTGATTCCTGACCGCTTATGATAATAATAATAATTATAATAATAATAATAATGAAACATAGTAATAGATGATGACACAGAAATACAAGAGTTGGACCAGGAAGGAGTATACAAATACCTGGGTTTAGATGAAAGTGATGGTGTCCAGCATAGTAAAATGAAAGAGAAGATAAGGAAAGAATATAATAGGAGAGTAAGACTGACTGATCCTAACAACTGAGCTCAATGGAAGAAACAAAATAGAAGCTATCAATAGTCTTGCAGTCCCAGTTGTGCAATATAGTTTTGGCATAATTGACTGGAAAATCTCAGAACTGAAGAAGATTGACACAAAAACACGCAAACTATTGAACATGCACAAGATGTTACATCCTAAAGCAGATGTGGAAAGGCTGTACATCCCAAGAAAAGATGGAGGAAGTGGGCCTGGCTGATGTAGACACATCATTCAAAACAGCAACAATAGGGCTCGATCACTACCTGAAGCACAAAGAAGGACAAGGTGCTTGAACATGGAAGATCTAAAGCCAAAAATTCAATAACCAAGAATGCTACCAAGTTCAAAGGGGAAGTAGCAATGCCAGAGTTTGAGAACAAAGAACATAAATCAACCTCAGAAAATTCTTAAGTCCTAAAACACATGTTCAAGTCCAAGATGAAATCAATGAAAGAAGAAAAGTGGAAAAACAAAGCATTGCATGCCCAGTATCCAAGGATCCTAGATAAGCCTCATGTAGACACAGTCACCACCAACAGAATGTGTTCACAACATGAAAAGACAGTGAACCATATTGTATCTGGATGTGAGGTATTAGCCAAAACAGAGTACATCTCCAGGCACAATAATGCTGCAGCATATCTTCATTGGAGTATCTGTAAAGATCATGATATTGAAATGACAGACAAATGGTACCAACATCAGCCAGAGACTGTGATGCATAATATAATAAAGACAACAACATCACCATCATGTGGGACATGCCAGTCAATACGAATAGAACTATAACTGCGAACAGACCAGACATCATCGTTAAAGATTCAGTGAATTCCACCTGCAAACTGATTGATATGACTGTTCCATCAGATAGAAACATCGCACTGAAGGAGATCGAAATGAAAAGCAAATACAAAAACATAGAACTAGAAATACAGAGAATGTGGCATATGAAAACAATAGTGATCCGTGTGGTTGTTGGTGCGCTTGGTACAGTAAAGAAGGGGATGGTAGAAAACATCAAGAAAGTATCAGAGACAGCTACTGTGACAGAGATTCAAAAGATCTGTATGCTGGGATCTGCGCAAATCCTCAGAAAGGTGCTTAGCGTATAAACAGAATGACTGGCTTGAGTGACTGATGCTTCAGGTGCATGATTTGCGCCCGGCTGATAGAAAAAAAGAACACCAGCAAAGACTGTGATAGAAGAGACAATAATAATGATAATAATAGCAAAAATCTTTATTAACATATGACCAATTTATATGCCACTATCATAGTCTAAAAGTTTGATGAAATAAAAATGTCAAAAGATCCTAAAACACTAAGTTACAAGCTGACACCATTATCACTTTCTAAAATTAGCGAACACGCGCTTGGCTAGCGTTTAAGCGGCAGTCATCAATGAAATCCCTTTGTGGAGTTTTGTGGAAGGGTGTCCTGAAACCTCTTACGCATGTGTGTACTGACCTTAAAATCTCAAAAGAAACCAATATTCTAATCCAAGTAATAGTAATGTGATAAGGTTCCCTATTCTTTCCTTAGAGCTTCTCGGCTAAACGTTTGAGGAAGCAGTTGCAGTCGGCTTCCATCCCACCGTTGGTTTCAAAACCTAGGGGAGTGAAAGATCCCATTTCAACGTCCAACACCCTCTGTTGGTACTTTCGCGTTTTCTTTTTTTCTTTTTCTCTTTCTGCTCCTTAAATATTGTGGATGTTGCTTTTCCCAGGTTACACTTGAAGTTAACATCTGTTGCTCTGACATCGAAAAATGCTGTAACTCTACGACACCAAAAGCCCCCTGCCTTTAAGTCGTCTTGCCTCTGGGCTTGTTACCGTGCTTTTGAGGTTGAATAGCTCATTGCCAAGAGGTTGTAGTTGTGGTTCAACTTCAACATTGGTGCAAACCTTACCAACAAGTGAGGTATAAGTAGGTTGCGAACACCATTGTGCCTCTGCGCCACGTACCCTCCCTTTTTGCATGACAGGGCATGGCAGACGGCATACTTCTCACCACAAACACACTTTCTTGGTACGTCGGACAGGGGAATATTATACCTTAACTGTAGAGTCTCTTAATTCTTGTTTATTCAGCACTAAGCCTTGATCGACAAGAAGCATTGCTTTAAGCCATGAGCTCGCACTTTTGTCTCTCGATTGGTTAACTGACGGCAGCAGATCCGAGGGTAGAGTGGAATCAATAATTTCCATTCTCGATTTCACCGACGAAGTTTTCAAGGCTTTATGTTGTCTTTTTAACTCCTCCGTGGAATTCTCGCCTGCCAACATGAACACGCTCTGTGTGGTAATAGAATCTACGTTAAGTCTGGTAGCCTAGCCCTTCTTGAGCGGGTGTCAAAGTAATGAGCTGACGCAGATCACTAGGGAGGGGCTAAGTTTGACCGAAAGGTGTTGGGAGAAGTAAGTCGTTGATCGCCTATTGGCTAGGGTCAATATCGTTAATTATTAATGGTAGAAAACATCACGAAAGTATCAGAGTGAGCTACTGTGACGGAGATTCAAAAGATCTGCATGCTGGGATCTGCGCGAATCCTCAGAAAGGTCCTTAGTATATTAACATAATGATTGACTTGAGTGATTGATGCTCCAGGTAAATGGTTTGCGCTCGGCTGATGCACAAAAAGAACACCAGTAAAGACTGTGATAGAAGAGATAATAATAATAATAGTAATAATAATAATAACACTTCCTTTTAAGAAGCAATGTAATGGGCATTTTGACCCAATAGGGGAACCCCTTCCCCTTTTGTGCAACACTAGTCAATGCCCTCTTTCTATATTCTTCCTAATTTAATAGAAGAATTTTAGCCGTGCCATATTGTATAGTTTTCGCATATAATTTTTTTAGGTTTTCTTGGTTCCTCTAGAGATTTTCAATATATTAAATGTAATTGTAAATTTTCATTTCATTTTCGATTTTTTGATATATTTTTATACTGTTATACTGTAAGAGCACCCACTACTCAAATCTGTCTTGCAAGAAAAAAAGGGGAGGAGTGACTTCACTTTCTTGGGTCGCTACAAAGTGCAATATATACAGATTTTGTTGCAAAGTTCTGTAATAACTTTCCGCAACCTGTAACAACCTGATTTGTTGCAAGACAGGTTTGTTTTGTAGCCTGAGAAATAGTACTGATTTCACGACGCCACCACTTAGTGACTAGTTTCCCCGAGATATGACGTCTGAGCAACGAGCGCAGAAATTCCATAGTGATGTCCTTTCCCTCTCCAGATCTGAGTAGAACTTCTGGTTGGTCGTATCGCGAGGGAATTTGCTTCAACAAAATAGAAGCACTTCCCAGATCTGGGTGGTTACACGTCAGCAGTATGAAATTTCTGCGCTCGTTTCTTAGACGGAATTTTGGGGGAAAAACAGAATGAGTGGTGGCGTTGCGGAAGGTCGGCTGTTTTGTCAAGCTACAAAACAATTTGGACGTTTCTCTTGTCCACATTATTGTAGCTGAAGTGACTTTAGGGCTTTCATTTTGTTTTATTATATCAGGTAACAGCGATAATGTAGTAAACAATCCTGCTTGCATTGGAGAGTACACTTTTATCCAGTTTATAGCTTCCGCTGTGTGTCACAGAAATCCACTGACAACTGGCCGATACCTTGGCATTAAAACTACGAAAAGACAGTTTCTTCAGCTTTGCGAGGTGGAAGTTTACTCGCGAGGTAACGGTCTGATTATTTATTGCATCGCTTTTAAACAACTTCCGGTGGGCTTTTGGTTCAATTAGATCAGAAAGCTTAGAAAAGGTTCAGAGCCCCAGGCAATAATCGACCTCTCGACCCTCCGAGTTTTAGTTCGGATGCTCGAATCACTGAGCTACTGGAGACGCATTGGCGAGTGGGGTCGGTTATTTAGCAATTATTTCTCGAGCCCGAATAGGCTCTGAGTCAATAGCCCATAAGACCGAAGGCCGAATAAGCTATTAGCTGAGAGACCATGAGGGCGAAAGGAATAATTGTTTTAGTAAAATCGAACTAGTTGGTCAAAAATATAGACACAAAACAAATTTAGTTAGCAAAATGCGATTCAACCGCCATTGATTTGGTTTTCAGAGCCGGTGCTTTTCGCAACTAGTGGGCTATAACATATAGCCTAGTAGTAGCTCAACCAACTTCGATTTCGATTTCCCTTGAAGGTTCGAGTTATTGGCAGTCGACTGTACATCATAGAATGAAATGATAGCGCGAATATTAGCCGTCCCTTCGAGTCACAAGGGACCTTACGAAACCACGACGGCGACGGCAACGAGAACGTCAAGAAGCAATATGTTTAATGAGCAAAGAAACAACTCTGCACGTGCATCACGCTTTTTTGTACATTTCTTTGCAGTCCTTGCACAGCTATGAAGTGAAATGATCAACTTTTAAGTTTACTTGGGAACGGGAATGGCAAGGCGATAAATTGTACCATCTCTGTTTGAACTCGATTGCGCTCCCTTTTCTTCAGCTCCAACCCAAATTCCCTTCTTCTAAGCAACTGGGCCACTAAGGATAATCGCGAAAAAAAAAAAAATGAAGGGATGCGAAGTCTATTTTCATGGCTGTTTTCATGGACGTCGCCTTGTCGGATCGTAAGGTCCTTGCATGCTCCCGAAAAGGACGTCTGAATTAACGAGCCGTTGATGCCTTCCAGTGACGTCACTACTCCTTTAATTTAACTCATGTAAAAAGTAAAACACGACTTTCAACTGGCAAAGAAAGAAAAATCGCCATGAAAGGTACAGAATTGTTTTACTCTTAAATCCTTATATAAACTTTGTGTTAAACGGTCAAACTGTTAACCACATGCATTCGGATAGCCGAATGAAATACACACAATTTTTTTTTAATTTAAATGAAGCTATTTAGTCCTTAACTAAAAAGAAAGAAAAAAGAAACCAAGGAAGTTACAGAATTATTACACTTGAAAGTAGAAATGACAGGAAGTTCGAAAATTTGCTAGCTCGACACAAGCTTGTTAGTAAATCACACAAAACATCGATCACTGTTGCTTCAGAATCACTGCAGAAACTACAAATCGGCTCCAAATAAAAACCTACAGCTTTTCCGCATTGGTTCTTGATTCCCAGTTCAATTAAACAAGTCATAGTTTCGGAGACAAGGGCTAATTTGTTGTTTGCGAAAAAACTGAGCTTGTGGAAATTTTGAACTCCACGCCACTACTCGGATCATCCTCTGAATATCAGAAGTTTCTCATAATTACATAGATAATTCTGCGAATGTTTGAAAAATCAACCAATCAAAATCATTACCCGTTTTTCGTGTAGTGACGTCACTGGACGGCATTAGAGGCTCGTTAATTCAGACGTCCTTTGTGCGACTCAAGGGGATGGCTGAAATTTAGGCTAATAATATGAATCATGTTAATGATATATGAAATGAATCATATATGAACTGCGGAAATGAAGTGAAATGAAGGTATGATCGTCGCAGTGAAACGCGATTTAAGCAATTGCGTAAAGAAGCCTGAAAAAAAAAAAATTCAGGACTTCAACGGGGTTTGAACCCGTGACCTCGCGATACCGGTGCGATGCTCTACCAACTGAGCTATGAAGCCACTGACGTTGGGAGCAGGTCAATTATGGGTTCATATGTTCCCGTGAAAGAAATGAGTGTTAATGATATATGAAATGAATCATATATGAACTGCGGGAATGAAGTGAAATGAAGGTATGATCGTCGCAGTGAAACGCAATTTAAGCAATTGCGTAAAGAAGCCTGAAAAAAAAAAAAAATTCAGGACTTCAACGGGGTTTGAACCCGTGACCTCGCGATACCGGTGCGATGCTCTACCAACTGAGCTATGAAGCCACTGACGTTGGGAGCAGGTCAATTATGGGTTCATATGTTCCCGTGAAAGAAATGAGTGTTAATGATATATGAAATGAATCATATATGAACTGCGGAAATGGAGTGAAATGAAGGTATGATCGTCGCAGTGAAACGCAATTTAAGCAATTGCGTAAAGAAGCCTGAAAAAAATTCAGGACTCATTTCTTTCACGGGAACATATGAACCCATAATTGACCTGCTCCCAACGTCAGTGGCTTCATAGCTCAGTTGGTAGAGCATCGCACCGGTATCGCGAGGTCACGGGTTCAAACCCCGTTGAAGTCCTGAATTTTTTTCAGGCTTCTTTACGCAATTGCTTAAATTGCGTTTCACTGCGACGATCATACCTTCATTTCACTTCATTCCCGCAGTTCATATATGATTCATTTCATATATCATTAACACTCATTTCTTTCACGGGAACATATGAACCCATAATTGACCTGCTCCCAACGTCAGTGGCTTCATAGCTCAGTTGGTAGAGCATCGCACCGGTATCGCGAGGTCACGGGTTCAAACCCCGTTGAAGTCCTGAATTTTTTTCAGGCTTCTTTACGCAATTGCTTAAATTGCGTTTCACTGCGACGATCATACCTTCATTTCACAATATGAATCATATTAATTTTGAAGTGAGGATAAAGATATGAAAATGTACATGATCTTCACATTAGAATGAACAACATTACTGAACAATGTACTTGTTTCTTTGAAGAAAATCTTGCGTATCAAAAGAACACGGATCAGTCAAGTACTTTAAACAATAACGCTGCTAGTGGCCATGCGGTGGATGGAAACAGCAATACACTTTTGAATGGCGGGTCATGTGTACACACGAATGACGAAAAACAGCCCTGGTGGAGAGTAGACTTGGGAAACGTGGAGCTAGTAAATGAAGTTTACGTCGTAAACAGAGGCGACTGTTGTGGGGACAGACTGAATCCTTTCGAGATCAGAGTGGGTGAGTAAACATTTCTGGTAAAGACAATGAATATTTTGTTACTGCGCGCGTATTTCCCCCGCAGATCACGAGATGAATACGTACATTGGAGTGATACATTCATCTTAATAGCCCAAGTTCAGTATATTACTATTAATAGTTGACACTACAGCTGCCCCCGCTCTGTATATTGTCGGTCAATAGTATTCTTGCTCGTCGTGTAACTCTTTGAAATATCCGATACAATAGGTGAGATAAATACAGGAAACGCAAGGTTCCATGCACAGTTTCAGTTCGATTTACACAGCTTTGATCAAAACATTCTCAGTTTCGAGAATAGTTTATTCTAAACCATAAGAAAATATTTAATCAGAAGTTGGATTTTTCTCTATTTCTCTTTCACTTTTTAACATTCAGTTCATTTTATTTGCCGGAAAGTAAGCCTTAGAAATTAAAAGGACGTTTGATCAATTCACGCTCTCGCATTCTAGTCTTATTTTAAACTTTATAGCGGAAGGACATCTGTGAGCAGGGAGTAAGAAAGCACCGAATTTGATTGTCGGCGAATTTCTGTAATCGTCCATCGTTCTGCTAGTGATAAGCTAGCCGTTGTTCATTCGTCTTGCTTGTTTGGGGCTGAGTTTTTTTCCGGTCAAGGAGAGAGAAAGAGTGTCTGGCAAGGTTTCCAATCAAAGATTTGTGAACTCGTGTCTGGCAAACTCTCCAAGTGTTTATATATGCACAGTTACACGCACCTTATAACTTCATTTGCGCTTAACGAGTGTCTTTTGGTCCATATCTTTCGAAGCATCTGCTCCACAGAATGTCACTGATAACACGTAACCCAAAAGGGTATCGAAGTTATGACTATACAATAAATGTCACAAAATCTACCTAAGCGGTCCCTTCGGGATTTTCTGTCTTTATATACATCATCTTAACCATTTCGTACTTGCGGGCGCAAACAATAGAAACGTCATCATTACCTACCGATTCCTCGCGGCCCCTGTTCAGGCAAATCGAGATTTTTCTGGCATACTGACTGTATATTTTACCTGTAAGTACTGTCCTTAATATACGCGCGAGTTACGAGAGTGCCTTCTCGGGATTCCGCCTTCTGGGCGAAATCCCTGCTGTGGGGGGCAAAAATTCATTTACATTTGCATTTACCATATAACAAGCATTCCCTCTCTACAAGGCTTATACCCGATGCTCGGATTCGGTCAGGCTCGTAAAGGTCCTTAATGTTTCAGCTCACAGACCCCACTCTTAAAAACATTAAGACTTGGAGCTGTGGCTAGTGTGGCGGGTAAACTGTTCTACTGCTTTATAGTTGTAGGTAAAAATCTGTATTGAAGATAGGATTTCTTTTCGTAGGGAATTCTAAAGGATTTGGCGTCACTACTTCTAACATGACTCCGAGGCTTTCTGGTTATTTTTCTATTTTCGGTGTGGTTTTCTTTGTGTTCAAGTCTTTTCTGGGAATTGCGAGACAAGGGAGTGGTGGAAAATTTGCAACTTTTTGTCTCTCAATTCCCAGAAAAGACTTGAATACAAAGTAACCCAAACCGAATATAGAAAAATGACCAGTAAGCCTCGGAGTCATGTTAGAATGTTTAATATATTGAACGTAGGCAATTAGTATTTTCTACAAACTGGATTTTGCCATGCGATGAAAGCATTAAGAAAGTGATTTTTAGAATTTAATCCAAATATATGTATTCTTATTCTGAAATAGCCCTTATTGACGTTATCCGCCATCTTCGCACGCGCTTTAGGGTTGATGGGATAGAAGCAATGTCACGTGGTATTTCAGGGCACATGTACAGTTCGAGTTTCGAAACGTTTTTACGCCATTTTTGATTAGTGTGAGGACATCAACGGTCACCACTGCATCCAGAAAAGAAACAATGATAACTTCCCTCATTATTTGCTATCATTTTCTGTTTTCTAGAATAAACAAACTCGGCCGCGATTTCTTGAATTGCCAACTTTTAGCGTTTGTTTGCCCCCTTCGAAACTAGTTGATATTGCTTTTATTCTGTCAGTTCTTAAGCTATGTGCAAGCGGATGCAACAACTCCCAACAATGTTGCGTCCGTTTGCACGGACACGAGTTGCACGAGTTATTACCCGTCTCAAGGTTTGCGCAACAACTTCCAAAAACTCGCAAAAACATGCAACAGGATGTGCAAACGGGCGCAACATGTTACATCCAACAATGTTGGGAGTTGTTGGCCAACAATGCAAAGATGGCGAGTATCGTGTTGAAGGTCTATACCGCCAATCTGTTCATATACATTTTAGGAGTAAATTCGAGTAACGGAGGTATCACCAATCCAAAGTGTGGGGATGGCTATAGCGTTCCTCAAGGCAAGGGTGCCTCGTTCTTCTGTCGCCCAAGTTTGTACGGAAGATACGTCACCATACGAAGACATGATGACAGGACAACGGCACTAAATTTGTGCGAAGTTGAGGTTTATTCTGCTCGAAGAGGTAGAATCATCCGTTATTAGTGTCATGCACTATGCATTGGTATTTACATAGGATGGAGCAAAAATATTGTTCGTAGTTTGTTCCATTTTTTTGTGTGTGTCTAAGCGATTATCTCCCGCAAGCGACCGCTCAGTCTTTGTATTTTGGGTGGTCGCTTACGGGAGGTTCGACAGTAATTGATAATCTTGATTCTGGAAAGAAAAACTATTGGTTTGGAATTATGTCTGGAAAAGTTTTGAATTTTGGATCCAAAAATCAGTACGAGCTCATGTTCGGAAATTGCCTTCTCTTGGACCTCTTCTCCCCTCGGAATTTCCGTTGCTCTCCGTGGAGGGGGGTGGGGATAAGGATATTTTCTGGAACTACACATTACAATCTTTATGGTGATTATTCCAGGTACCGCATGTGGCCAAACATTTTCAAGTTTTAATTTACGTCCGCTTTTGCCATCCGTTGCGATTGAAGACAGGAAAGGTTTCAGTGCCTGAATACAGCCTTAAATAACAAAAAGTGGACCATTCATTTTTAATTAATTTAAAAAACATAGCAAAGAGTGTGAGATAGCCCCTTTAATCTTGAACATGATACTTACTTAGGGACGATATAACAAAAAATATATATATTCACTCTAGTCCTAGGAAGATTCAATCAACATACATGACTGTATGATTAAGTTATGAATATCCTTTTTTAGCGTGCCAAATCCAGGCCATCGGTCTGGCCAGCAGTGACGCCATCCCAGACAACAGTTTCTCTGCCTCGACCCATCGTTCTGGTAATGGAGCTTCCAAAGGTCGTCTAAACGGAAATGGTGCCTGGTCACCTAGCGGAAATAATGACGCCAACGACTACTTACAAATTGACCTTAAAGACCAGTTCTTTGTCTGCGCCGTAGCCACTCAAGGAAGTTCAAGTGACGATCACTGGACAACAAAGTACAAATTCCTTTATTCGCTGGACAACTCAACTT
This sequence comes from Porites divaricata, assembly GCA_038088405.1. NCBI lineage: Eukaryota > Metazoa > Cnidaria > Anthozoa > Scleractinia > Poritidae > Porites > Porites divaricata. The sequence goes on from JBBMOI010000012.1 coordinate 7,607,663, forward strand.
GGCTTACTTATCAAGAAAACGACATTGACAAGGTAAACTAAGTAAAATTGTTCACGAATTCTGACTGAACTGTATTTATTCCAGGTCTGAGGCTCGTTTCTTAGGTAAGATTACACAGGACTTTTTCAGATTCCGGCAGGCTCAGGAGTTTCGTACTCATAACGTTAGCTAACATGAACACAACACATTTTCGGATATCTCCCAGAAGGCCTAGCGTGCTCCTAAACCCTTACATCATCGCGCACACTCCCCCGTGGACCATGAAGAATGGTCCACCTTCGATTGCCTAGCATCAAATATGGAAAAATAAAAAACAAAGTAACTCAGTGAATATAGTCTCTCAAAAAAAAACTGTTCAATGTTCCGAATACATATAAGAAACTTAATGTTCGTCTTGTAACTCCGTAATCCACTGTCTTCTTATTCGCTCTCCCTCGACTGCAGCTCTGCGCCGCTCTCGATTTCCTCTGGCTCGACCTTGCGTCGGCTGTTCCGGTGATTCAGGTACTTGCTCCTGAGGAGCTGCTTCATTTGTAGAACAGCTTACTTCCAGTGGGTACAACAATTGTAGCGATCTCCTTAAGAATCCACCTCCGCTTGATCCTCTCCCTTGGACTCTGACCTCGGCACCTCTACTCTGCCCATCCTTTCTCATCAGAAGTCGATTCACCTTTCCCATCTTTCAATAAGATCTTAGTTGGGTTTCGTCATGAACCAACACCAGGTCTCCGACATAGACAACACTTGAGCCCGCCGTCTTCTTCAATTGCTTATGGGCATTTCCTAATTAAAGAAGACATTCTGCTCTGCAACGCTTCCAAAAATGACTCAGAATCATGTCAAGGTGTCTTGCTCTTCTGCTCAGGTCGTCCGGCGAAATTCTTAAGTCTGCATCTGTAGGACTGTAGTTTTGAGGAAGGGCGCTGAGTCTCCGCCCAGCAATGATGTGGGAAGGTGTGAGGGGTTCTTCCAGGTCTTCAGAAGAGGAATGTGGGTAGCGCAATTTAAGATCATTTCAGCTTCTGTAACAACAGGTACATGTTCATCATAGGAAAGTTTGGCTCGAACGCAGAGATTTATTAGCAGAGGAAAAGGACCCTGCAGATCGAAAATCAATCGTAAACTGAACCGCAAGTTGATGCCAGACGTAAAAAGGAGGTTTGTAGGCACTGGGAGAAAGAAAAATTAATATTTTTTTTCTGTTCTGGCCAGTATTTACGAATCTGTAGTTTTAGACTCTCTTGTTTATGTTATAAAAGATTCTTTTAGACCTTAAAGTATTCAGCTTTACTTGGCAAAAGTAATTTACCCCGAGGAGGCTTAACCGCTTAGCTTGAAAGTTCGATTTTTGATAATAGAAACTCTGGCTTCAAACCTTTCATCTCATTTGGAACCAGAACTTATGTACCAAGGTCCAAAAAGTACTCATTTATTAAGGCAGTTAAGCTATATAATGCTATATGTTGATTTCAATATTTAACGCTTGAACAATTTTTCCGGTTTGATTTGGTCAATCTACACTACTATCTTCTGCGGTATTTTTCTGTTCGGTTAACTGCACTGAATGCAAAAGCTTCTAGTAGTAATCGAAGAGTTTATTACGCTAAGTTAATTAAGAATATTCTAACCTGCTTAATTATTATTGTGATTTGGCTAAAGTTCATGACTGTCGTGAACTGTGGTATTTCGAGAATAGACAAATGATCAATGTAAATAATATCAAAAGCAGTATGCATATGCTTAAAAGATCTGAATCTTTAGCAATTAAAAATGTCTAAAAACGTCATGCTCTGTTTAGAGCTTGTATCCATGAGGAAGTCATTTTTATTTTGCAAGAAAGCAAAAAGGATCATGAGCCCACTGAAATTTGTGATGCCAAAAAAAAAAACTGTTTTACTATGTAAAACATAGACTAAACCCAAAAATAATACATCAAGTTACCACCTCCCCCCCCCCCCCCCCCCCCTTGCTGGGTCTCATTATACACTCCTGGACAAATTAAATTATATTTGGCCCAATTGGCATACTTTATGTAGTTAAGAGTATTCAAGCTGTGCATGGGATCCATACATGAGAAAACAAGGAAGCAAAATTAGAGGGGTGCAATACAGAAAGGTTTGTTAATGCCTAAACGTACACTTGGACAGTCATGCAACTAAGCTGAAAGGCTGCCACTAAGGCAAAGTAGGATGGAAGTAAGATTGTTAATGATGCATACAGTGGTAAATGGTTTGGACTAGACAATACTATCCACAGAGATTTAAAAATCTAGGTAGCTACACTCAAAAAACATACAGCCAATAAAGGCCTGAGCAGTTTGCCTGCAAGGGTACTTCAGTCAAGATATCAGACTCAGAGACATTATGCTATGTGAAGCTACTTTTGATCACTTTTCCAAGGAGTTACCCGAAATGCCAATATTAATTTTATTTACTATTATCAATATATGTTCTGATTTCCCCATACCCACTGTGCCGCAGTGACAGGTAATTGGTTTGTTGGTCATCAGTGTAGATTGATGGATTTCAGTCTTTAAACACACAAAAGTTATCAACAAAATGTGGGTTTTTTAAACAAAGATTCTCGGGCAAAAGAGTCTATTTTGCTAAAACAACAGTAATCAGTGTATTATTTTTATAGCTTTGATACAATATAGACGGCAAGACATACGAATGAGAAACAATTTAGATGCTTTAATTTTTTGATCTTCGTATCATTCGGTCCATGCAGCCTTCTTCAGTTGCTCTGGTTGTTATTGCTTCCAAAAAAAGTCACAATTATCGTCTTTTAGATGAACGCGACTTCTTGCATTGGGGGATTTGTTCAGTTGTTTACCACATGAGAAACCATGTGATATTAGGGGAATTTGGATACAATGGTTTTGCAAATTTATGAGGAGGTAAACTGGGGATATTATGGGGATTAAGGGTAATGTGAAAAGGTAAATATTTTTTGATATAAAAATACGAGTAAAACAAATCTGCCGTTACTCGAGACAACTTTTTCTACGTTAACTCGTGTTAGGTTTACTAAGGGAAAGCTGCGTCCTATCGCCGTGTGAGCGATTTGTCTTGAGAAAAATTTGCCAAGGTAACTTTTGCACCAGGAAAAAGGCTGCGTTAGAGACTATTATCTTAGTTAAGTGATTACATTTAACTTGCAACAATGTTCACTCTTTGCAGGTCTTTAACGCGAATGATGGGAGGAACGATATAGTAAAACACAGTCTAGTCGGTATAGTTAGAGCGAGGTTCATCCGCTTTCGGCCAACAGAGTTTAAAACTGGAAAAGCTTTAAGAGTAGAAGTGTATGGAATACTCACAACGACAGGTAAATTGTGTAAAGATTCCTGTTTGATGTCGATTCCCGTTTTATGTACTCACAGTTTCGATATTCATAAACCAGAAGAATCATAGACGCGTTTTCCAACGTTCTTTATTCCTCTAGTTTGTACTTATATCATGAAAATGTCAGCAGTAGTATAGGAGGGACCGGTTACTCCTGTTTTTTTTTTTTTTTTTGCGGGGGAATCTCAGTATCCTGCGAGGGAATATATAAACCCCGATGACGTCATAACCTTTTTGTCTTTATCCCATGAGTAAAATGTGCAGGAATCTCATTAAGATAAGGTCGTGTGTTATTGTTGGTTAGAAATAAAAAGTTAAATCAAAAGGGAAATAAATCAATAGCGGAGGAGTAGGAGGGTTGTGGGGTAAGTAAAAAATTGTCTTTCGTGCTGAAAGAGCTAGTTTGCCTTTGCCCTCATTAATATGCTCGATTTGCCTGCCAAAAATCAGAAGTAGGACAATCACAGCAGCAGGAAATAGGCCTTGCATAATTACGTTACATCCAGTAATTTTAAGTCACAGATGAGTTTGACTTTACTCGTCAGACACTATGAATTAACTAATGAAAACGTTTCTTATTTTCTGACTAACCAATCGAAACGAAGACGTTTGTCGACCTTATAGTAACTAGAAAACCTAAACCAACTAAATATAACACACGACCTTATCTTTATGAAATTCCCGCCCATTTTAGTCATGAGGTAAAGACAAAAGGTTATGACGTCACCGGCGTTTATGTACTCCCCCGCAAAAAAAAAACAGAAGTAACCGGTCCCTCCTATACTACTGTCAGCCGTCTTTTTCCCCTAAGTTGCAATCGGTTTAATTCGTCGGTTTTGTAAAAGAAAAGAACCTTGTACATTTTGGGACGTTATCGTCTCGAATAGACTACGAACAATCTCTGTTCTTTTTTTGGCTTGTTAGGGGCACCCAAAGAGCGTTTTCTCTGCCTTTCTCTTTAGGCTTCCTTTAGTATTTTAAAGCAATAAAATGAATCCGCATCGCTCTAAAAGTTCTATCTGTTCGGTCGTCCTAAGGGGCAGTTAAGACCTTGCGACTTTTTGGCGGCTTGTTTTCGCCTATCCCAACAATACCAGCCTAGAGTGAAAGCTTCAGAAGACTTCATAACGAATCTTACTGATTGTAGGCGTGTCGTCGAATATCTAGAGCGACGTAGCATGTATAGAAAACTAGTATAGGCCATTTTACATATGTGCGCTTAGTGCCCTAGCCTTTGAGTGAATGTGAGGCTGAGGTTGACCTTGAGACAAACCTCCCTCCTTTTCTCGTGGAAATTATGCTTGAAAAATTTTAGTTTGTATAGGATCAACATGACTTACATACTAAAGCAGGAAGGGTTTATCAAAACAAGGTCAACTCCAGCCTCGTTTCCACCTGTAACAGTGTAAAACGGGCTATTAACAATAAAAAAAAAATTAAAAGGTAGATTTCATTATCCGGGTACTTACTTTTGTTCTAGCGCCAAGCCGTGCTCCCACCAACTTTACGGTGACCCCCTCCTCCTCCACGAGTGTTCAAGCATCCTGGCAGTTACCAACGGCAGATTTCGAGATGATTACAGGATTCAGGCTCCAGTATAGAAACTCTAGCTCTGTCGAAGATCCACTTACCGTCGTAACGATTCAAAGCAACTCGATCCTTAGCCATGAAGTCACTGGACTTGGGATATTTACAAAATATGAATTTCAGGTGTTAACTTTGTCACTTATGGGTGATGGACCGCCGAGTTCTGTTAAAACTGTGAGGACAGACGTGGGGGGTAAGTATTCACCGTGAGCTATGATCAAGTGCTAGCCTTTCTTATGAAGATACGATAATCAGTTCATTTTGCCAGTTGTCAGGGATTAGCATTGGCGCTCGCCCACTCGCCAATGCGCGAGTGTGAAAGCGCGTCGGGCGAATGGAAATCGTTGACTACTCGCATACGCCCGATTAGGTTTCCAACCCCGCTTTCTATGACTGTTAATTTATCTCCATATCTGTTTTGTCTTTTTATTTATATCACTGTTGGGGAACAGATGATGAAGGTGGAAGCTGTCTTGACTTTTTGGGGACTTTCGTTATTTTAATTTGATGTTATTCTTAAAATGCATTTTTATTGAAAATTTGTAATTTAGATAAAAAATATATTATATTAGACCAATAATGTAACATACTATATTTTATTATATAAACACCGAGAAAATAGTAGGTGAGCTTTCGCGCGAAAACATGTTGTGTCGGTTATTTAAACGAGAAATGCTTTTCTAGTCTACAGTAAGTTAATGAAATTGTTTACGACAAATGGTGTTTAAATAAAAGCGTTGGGCAACTGAAAATAACTGAGAACGCGGTTTTGTTAGACACTGGTTAAACTCCGTTTAAATAACCGAGCGGACATCTTCATAAGTGAAAAAAAACATGGGTTATGTTCACATGTGAAAAGATCACCGTCGCCATGGCTACATAATAAATCGCGCCTTTTACAGCAAAAAAAAAAAATATTAGTAAAGTTACGTGGATTGGTATTTCATTGGTCTTTATAGGCTATAAGTAGTTATAGCTATCGCTAAGTGCCAACGAGCAAAGATTTTACTTATACACGCGCGCTGTTGAATTTGTTTAGAAATGTCATGAAATACAGTAATTGATGAAAAATAGATGAACTTAATTGGATTGCATTGAAAATAGTACATTCTAAAGCAACGGGCACACATATCCCAACCCACGGCCGGGCCAGTACCTCACGCATGCGCACAGCCGTTGGGTGGGAAAACCTGCGTCTCAAAACCCCTTACTGCGAGGTGAGTGCAAAGCAGTCTATCAAGCGCCAGCTTCACACAACACATGTAGGACCTGTTGGCTGGGAACCGGACAGCGGTTTTACCACGATATGCGCGGCAAAGGTGGATCACGAGCTACCTGTAAATTAAAGTAAGGGGAACATATACACCAAACCACGGCCTGGCCATTACCTCACGCATGCGCACAGCCATATCACGCGGGCAGTGGCAGCCATGGACCGCTGTTTCGCCCTTACTGGGGCTCATCAGCATGGCATACCCGTTGGTCAGTGACTGGGAGAAACCGTGTTTTTTAGACCCTTTCCTGCTGAGGCGAGTCCTTTAAGTGCTCCACATAGCACATCTGTTCAGCTGTTGACTGGGAACTGTACGGCAGTTGAATCCCACGACATGCGCGGGGAAGGCGGATCATGGGTTTGGTGTATGTGTGCCCCTTGCTTTAATTTGTCTTTTGAAAATGGTGAACTAAACTGTTCTACTGCATAATGAATTTGAAATCCAGACTTTATGCAGCAAATTCTTCGAGATATTGAAGGTCATGTTTTTGTTCGAAGTTGCGCACAAGTCATTTTGCGTTAAATTTAGTGGTCTTATAAGCAAACTTAAAATCCTCGAAAAATCATATTAAAGTCCTGGAATATTTAACGTACAGACTTATATTTGAGCTAAAAAAATATTTATGGTGCGCTAATGAAGCCTTCCGAATGTTTTTGCTTCAAAGGCACAAATAAAATTCGCGCCGTTGTTATTTTTCTTAGCGGCATGTAATAAAAAATTTCAGCGGCAAATGCGGCAGATATCGCGTAGGATGGAAATGATCCACCCGACGATTGGTTGAAGACGGGATAAGCACGGGACTCACAAACTCGCACACGGCTCGTGGATTCTCTGATCTGTAGCACGTGTTCGCTCGAAAACAATGCATTCTCTGCCCTGCAGTACGTCATGGTTGCCTTACACTACTCTATGTTATCCTTCACCATTAGCAAAATATTTAATCAATAGACCTCTTTAGTTTTTATGTTTTGTTTTATCATTTGCGCAATATAAATGTTAAATTATTGTTATTTATGGCCTACATTGGGAAAACAAAACATACAAGCTAAAGAGGTCTATTAACTTAATAACAGGACGATTGCACGATGATGTCACTTTACTCCAATTACCAAACAGATTGACAAATTCAAAAATAGAATTTTAAAACGTAATGCCTTCTGATAGTTGTAGTCAAATTTCGTCATCGTAAAAATGACCTTTTTACTTCCCATTTTTAGCTCCTTCACAAGCCCCTACAAACCTGGGTTTGACTGTTAACAACTCGACTAGTATTTCAGCGAACTGGCAGCTACCTCCCGGGATATCCCGAAATGGACTTATTACGGGATTTAAACTGTACTACCAGGAAAAAGGCGCCTCTGGTCAAGCGAACACTGTCACTATTGACGATGGAACTGTTCTCTCTAAGACGGCCACGGGGATGCAGAAATATACAGAATACGATATTCGAGTGTCTGCATTGACCTACGCTGGGGAAGGACCGAAAAGCTCTGTTGTGACGGAAAGAACAAGTGAAGACGGTAAGACATGTGCAGTAAATGTAAGAGTGGAAACACCAACATGTAAGATGCGCCTGAACTGATATGGATTGGGCTAGAATTCTCAGTTCTTGTACTTTAAATACCGCGTATTTATTCGATTAACAGCCCTGGGTGCTTGTTGAATTTTTTGGACCTTGAGAGTGGGCGCTTATTCAAGGTTGGGCGCTTACTAAGTGTAGTATGTATATTTTGCAACAAGACAATAAATGGTAACAAGAAGACGCCCGAAGGCGTTTACGCGGGATGTGTTGGTGTAAGAAAGAATTACCGCTATGTTGAATGGCAATGGAAAGTTGAGTATTTTATGCAACAAATGTGTGCAGGAGAGACGGAGATGTTCTGTTAAGGACTAATACACTAGAAGATGAGTTACACACAAGGGTTCCTTTGCTGCTCAAAACAAAACTTACATCAATTTTACCACCATATATGTCAGGAGTATGGGATAGTTCACTAAAATTTGCATTCCTTTACTAATGTCCTCAAAAAATGCACTTCCACATTCAACAATAACATGTATTAGTATATACACGCTCAGTGATCTTGGTGATTTAAGCAATCTGATTGGTTCGCTATCTCGGACTATTCAACAATATTCACCTCCTAGCGAGTGGATAATGTGTGAGCTCGGTGTTTTCCCCATTTTTTTAGAGAACGATCTTTTAAAAGTCGACAGAATCCTAGGGCTGACTTTTTTTAAGGCAAGAAAACACTTGGAAGGATTCAATACGGCGTTTTTCAGTTTACTGTAGCTGAGTTTTGTGCTCGGTGGATTGTTTACAACTCCCGTGTATTCGCGTAGAAGAAGCCGTTTCATGAACTCAGCGTTTTCTAACACGAAAATTTTGGCTCAAAAATCAAAGTTTATTTATGACAAACAAATTTAAAAGGAAATATTTGCAGAAATTCTTCGTTTCAAGTAATCAGGAAAAAGAATGATACAGGAAGACGACTTCTTACCTCGAGCAACCGCGAGCCGCCATTTTTGTCAGCACTTCATGCCAAGAACGACATAACAAACCCTTTTGGCTATAAACTTGGCGAGTCAACAGAAAACAACGAAGCTCTTCTATTCACCTCGATTTCAAAGAATAATTGTTAAATGTATCATACTTCCAATAACTACAGGGCTGCAAGGCTGTGCTCTAGGGAAGATTTCAGAGAGCCCTTTGGGCTCCCCAAGCATTTTTAGCTAGGGTGCCCGGGCCTCCAAGTTGGTCGCCCAAATTGATAAATCAATGAGCTGTTAGTTAATTATTAAAAATTAAACAAATTATTTTCTTAACAAGTCAAGCAGAATTTTGTGAATATTTTTTTCATGAAAAATCATATCCCTTTGACCTCCTGAGCGTGCGAAAAAAAACCTGCATGTTGTCATATGAAAGTAAGCCTTCGTGCCATGAGAAACATGGGCAACGCCGCCGTATATTTCATGTTTTTTAAATGGAAAAGTAAGATTCTGGTCTGTTTATACATGTATTTTTTTATAAAAAAGAAAATTGGGGTCAAAAATAAGGGCACTATTCTTTTTACTAATCATTTTGATTTAGGTTGAAAAGAAAGTTTGCTTATTAAGGTGTTTCGATACAGTTTTTCGGAGACCATACCGATATTTTTCTTAAGGGACTTTATTCGTGTCCGATCGTTATAAAGTTTTCGCCAGTGGTTGACTATGGATGGAAGTTTGTCAAAACGTACTTTTAACTAAAATCGATATTACTATCGCAAAAATAAACAAAAAAATTGGAAATTGATAAAAGTCGAATTTTGCGCAATCTAGACCTGCTACTAAAAATCCACCACTAGGAACTTAAAGTTTGGTGTTTAGCAAATAACCTCAGTGAGAAGTAAAAAAATCTGTATGTTTGAATTCAAGTAAAACGTAATTATATTTCAAACCTCGTATTTTCAATAGCCGTGATAAATTATTTAATAAAAAAGTTCTAAATGACTTAAGTTAATCTTAAGTAGCGTCGGAATGTTGCTTAATATCATATTTCAATGCTAGGGAAGTTTGGTGTATTTTCGTTCTTGCGATCTTGTAAACCAACGTGCTTTCTCACCACCTGTCTAAGCGCAACTTTATTCTAAATCTTGACTTTCAGCGTTTTTTTGTTTATCTCTGAAACTACTCGAACGAATTTTTTTAAAATCAAATCCCGTAATCTTCATAATGCATATAATAATGTCTAAAAATCTCATTAAGATTGATTTACTCTAACACCTTGAAATTTCAAGGCGAACCTAGCCTACGAATCGGACAAAAATCTGCGTGACAAAATTCACTGTTTTGACTTTATGCTAATGTTTGCTAATTAATGCGCGCGGTACATACCTCCATGACTAGTAGATTTCAGTGCGACCGAATATTTCGTAAACAATTAAGCCTCTTGTTTTTCATTTTTGAAATGTACTTGTCATGGAGGTATGTACCGCTCGCATTAATTAGCAAACATTAGCATAACGTCAAAATAGTGAATTTTGTCACGCAGATTTTTGGCCGGTTCGTAGGCTAGGTTCGTCTTGAAATTTCAAGGTGTTAAAGTGAATCAATCTTAATGAAAGTTTCAGACATTATTACATACATTATGAAGATTACGGGATTTGATTTTAAAAAAATTCGTTCGAGTAGTTTCAGAGATAAATAAAAAAACGCTGAAAGTCAAGATTTAGAATAAAGTTGCGCTTAGAAAGGTGGTGAGAAAGCACGTTGATATTTTCAGTCGCCCGAGACCAAGCCTTGCGCCGTTAGATCTAGTGCACAGCCTTTACTCGTCGTCCTCCCAGAGCTACGCTGTAATCTTACTTTTCCCTTCTTTGCTGTCCAACCTGACTTGCACGTGATTCGAAGCTGCAGCCAATAAAAATCACACAATTTTTTCGGGACGGGCTCGGGATACGGGAAAGTTGAAAAAACAAGGCAATTTTTGACTCCCAAGACGACGAAAGGAATGCGCTACCGAATTTTTAACGCTGGCTGACTTCGTCATCCCGCGTAATAACAAAACGCGAAGATGTAACAAAGCAAGGTTCTGTAAATACTCTGAAGAAAACTCCTTTTTCGGAGAAGTCTCTCATTAGTACTTATTCAATTTTTTTTTCGGCGGGGGTGGGAAGGAAAAGGGGGATGAGGTAGGGGTGGGAAGGGAAAGCGGTTGGGGTGGGTGTTGGCACTTATCTGAGTCTGAGTGGGAGGGGGAGGGGAGGGGGAGGGGGTGGGGTGGAGGTGGGTGCTAACTCGAAGTTGGGCGCTTATTCTTTTACTGTTTTCTGTGAGCACAGACTTGAATTCCATACTGCTGACAGTACTTCCGATTGCTTGAGAATTTGTTTCAACCAATCAGAAACACTACCCATGCCAGATCCGGGCACGGTCGCGTCATCAGACGGAATTTCTGCGCTCGTTCCTCGATCGTCATTTCACAGGGAAACCAACGGTGGCGTCGCAAAATGTCGGCTGTTTTCTCAGGCTTAGACATGAATAAGCGTGCGTCTACGACTTTAGACTTTCGAGCGAGCTATGCCCACAAAGCGCTCAGTCCTTCTGTAATGTCTGCACACCAGACAAAGTCCTCGATTAAAGCGGATTCTAGCTTGGAAAACACAGACACGTTTTCAAGCCGCCATGTCCATTTATTGTGTACCCACATTGCGCCAGGGCTGGGTTACACAGACAACCCAGCCACAAATACACTACACCTTCCTTGTGATAAAAATAGCCACGTAAGATGAATGGCAAGCTTTTATCATGAACTTGGTTTGAGAACGCCAACTCACTCTAAATCTCCTACTTGTATTCCAATCTAACGGCCTGTTTACAAGGAGGTGGGGTACCCCAGATAGGTGAGGTAACATGTGGCGAGTCACCACACCTACCATGTAGACGTAATCAAATTTTAAAAATGAGAGATTATATGGGCAGGCGGGTTACCCCACCTCAGCCTGTTAACTCACCTACCTGGGGCCCCCTACCTCCATGTAAACAGGCCCCATAGGCCCCTTATAGCTGTCATTAACAGTTTGTAGAAGGACAAATGCGTATTTGATTTACTTTAAAAAGAAGCGTTAAAACAGAATCTGCGCACTTTAAGGATCCATTGCTTTGTGGGGCAAGCACAATTGGAACGCGAAAGAACTGTTAATTGAACAAAAACAAACAAACAGACAAATGAACTAGCAAACAAAACACGTGTTCACGTAATTGGACAATTTAATGATTCCTTGCTGACGACAGGGAAGAAGTGCCACTAAGTAATTTGAGAAAAGATTTAGACAAACAACAACGGTAAACACAAAAACAATAACAACAACTGACAGAGCAAATAAACAAAGCTTTGATTTTGACACTGGTATACTTGGATAAATGATACATTGTGCTATTTAGTTATTATTTTGCTGGTCGTATTTGTTTGTTTGTTTGTTTGTTTCAAAGAGTGCTTGATCGTCCTATTCGGTATTTTTAAAGCTAAAACGTGCCCTCACATCAATTGAATTCAATGAAAACAATAAAAGTCCAGTTATGTTATTTAAGACTATGTTTAAGCAATGATACTGTTTCCTTTCGTTTGTTTGAACGGAAGGCAAGATGGAGGTGGACTGAAACATGAAAAAGTTAGGCCATCTTTCCCTTGTGAAATTTGTTTGAGCACTGTTTTTTGTATGGGTAAAGGCAATGAGTAACCTATTCAGCACATAATTGCCCTTAAACAGCAATTCCCTCTTGACGTAAAGACACAGCCAAGTGTTTCACCTGGAGATGTGCCTTTTTGTAGAGAAAGGAATTGTAAGTAAGTTTGGTATCTTTTCGCCCAATAGAACTTTTCATAATAAAGAGGCATCCTTATTTTTGTCGAATATAAGTATAATTATTATGACCTCTTCATTTAAGTCTTTGAATGTTTCTTTTTCTTGATAGCACCCAGCTTCGGTCCAGATAATTTCGTCACTACTGAATTGAATGAAACAACATTCAACATTTCATGGGCTCCTCTACCAACGGAGAAGAGCAATGGGATAGTCGTTCTCTATGAAACAAATGTGGAGTTGGTAGCCACGAGAGGACGCTCACGGCGAGCGGTTGCAAGCAGCAAAGGATTGAATACAACAAAAACCTTTGCTGTTTTCAAGGATTTTCGCGCTTGTTCCCAGTACAGAATTTCTGTTCGGGCTTTTACAGCCGTTGGACCTGGGCCCTATGGTCCGCCCACACAGATACAGACATCAAGTAGGTAGTCTGAGTTACCCCACGCCTTTGTTTCAAAACGAGGCTGAGTACCAAACCTTTCTAGTGAAAATAAGTTTTCTTTGCATGAGAATAGAAAATCATTTTTACACTTAGTCTCGTTTTAAAACGGAGGCTTGGGGTAACTCTCAAATGACCTGTTTGATACCAAAAATACATTATTTGTTGTGAAATAATATACATTGTGTCTAGCCCTTGGGATATGTCAATTTATTTCCAGACCAATAAAACACTTGAAGTCATTGGGAATTTACTTTCCGGAGAGGTTCGCAAACTTTTATTCAGTGTTGTGAGGAGAGAACAATGGGACAATATGCTTCTTGGTTTGTCGCTGTGACAATATTCCGCATCGTTGTCCTTGAGGCAGTGGCACTTGGATTTGATAACGTTTAAGGCATCGATTAAAATGTGCGGATGTCCCAGGAATTAGACCTCTGCTTCATTACAACCTGTACAAAATGACTTAAGTGAAATTCTGATATCTCAGCCAACACCTCAAATTTCCCTCTCTGCCCCATAATTCTCTCTCGGGTATGAAGGTGGCTTCCATGGTGGGCACGTCTGTCCATTTCACAATATATAATTTGCTTGGATTTATTGCCGATATGTTTTCTCTCAAGGGCCAGCCGCACCTAGAGTGTTAGTGGCCATGACTGAAGAAACGAAGGTAAGGCTGGAATGGACACCACCAACAAATGTCCCAGTGGGGGGCGTCAGATATAAGGTGAGAGGTGTACAAAGGACATTGACTACAGGTCGAACGTATACTAATACATTGAGCAATTGTAGTCGTAAAATATTCTTAGAGCCTGGTGGCATTTTTGTTCATTATCGTCACATGTATCATTATTATTATCTTCATTACACTAAGCTTGATGGTTTGCTGGAGTCCTCCCTTGCTGACAGAATTCCACTAGCCGTGGCCCCTGGGGACCTGTTTCTCAAAAGTCCCGATACCTTTTCGACCCGAAAAGCTGTTTCGTGTTTGTCTTATTTGCATTCAAGATCAAGGTTCCAATAATTCTGAAAATGATACAATAGAAAGTATCAGTTAACGAAGCCAAATTGACTGGTTTGTGAGCTAAGAACTGTGCTAATATTCAACAGGTTCCGCGCCTTTCGATAAACGGGTCCCAAGTGCAAAGGATTCTGGCAGTTCCTAGTGAGCACGCTCTCTGTAATGGTTCCAGACGACAGGTCAAATGTCAACTAACCATTATTCTATATCTTAAGATATAGTCTCAGATGTACCAATAACCACTGACACTACAGTTACTTTGCGCAATTTCCGTGTTGGTTTCACTTCCCTCTCCAGTTCTTCTTCTTCTTCTTCTTCTTCTTCTTCTTCTTCTTCCTCTTCTGCGGCGGCGGCGGCGGCGGCTGCTGCTGCTCCTCCTCCTTCTCCTCCTGCTCCTGCTGTCATCTTTATTCTTGTTATTCATATTTTAATTTTGATGGTTGATAATAATAATAATGGTAATAAATAAACAAATAAATAACGACAAAACACAAAGGTGACAAAGGGGAATGGAGGGAAAGGAACAAGTGATAATGATAATGATTGTATTAATAAAAAAACTTGGCCGAGGGTTTGAACTCGGGACTACCGAGAACAAATCCAGCCAGCGGTCAAAGCGGGACATAAAAACTCGGTTCCTCCTCCGAGTCCAGCGCTCTAACCACTCGGCCACGCTGCCTCCGCTTAATATTAAGGTTTTTTTTTTTTTTAATTAAGGTGAAATACACGGGTACAAAGGATTACAACAAATCGTTTTTGGATATTGGTGAACAAGACGCAAAAGAGGCGGCAAATTACTTGGTGGAGAATTTGGTGCCTGGTACTCTGTATAACTTTAAAGTTAGTGGTGAATCCGTCTGTGTGGAAGGCCAACCCACTGCTGTTGACGCAACCACGAACATGTCCGGTAAGCAAAAGCAGCTTCAGTTAACTAAAATTTAAAACCAAATCTGTGTATTTTGATGGAGATTAAAGTCACTTTACTTTTACTTTTATTGGCATTATTCATATGTTGGGGTTTGAGAAATATTAGTTTTTTTTTTTCCAGAATGCCAGCTGGGCGATTTAAACTTTGATCTAATCAGACGACCCTTTGTGGTTGTTGAATAGCGCTAGGATCAACAATGACGACTGTTTTACGTATATACATAAATATATATACAACTTTAATTTAAACTCTGTAAAATCTTCAGTAACATTAAAAGTTACAAATAAATATTTTAGTTAAAAAAATACTATTTACACTTCAGTTACTGTTTTAGAAGATTGCCGAGAGGGAGACAGATGATTGAAACACGAGGTTAATTTCGCTTTAAAGATAGGCTTTAGATAATTAAATAATTAAATAATTTACTAGATAATTATAATTATTGCGTGCGTTGGGCAGTGTTAGATTGCCGCTTGAGATTCGTAGATCGTAAAATGAACTTCGTGCATTAAATTGACAAGTAATTCACTTTTAATTTCAATTTTGGTCAGTTCCTAGCTAATTCAGCAGTTCGAGCTCGTTTTCCCGCAATTGTTGCTGGGATCGTTTATGGGACGCGCCAGTCAGCCATTGGCCACTTTTTCCCTGTCCTTATTAACAGTCCCAGAAGTCTTTGCCAAAGTTAACACGTCTTAGTTTCCTTTATCTATTCATTTCCTTTTGAACTGGTGTTTTTTTCATTTTTTTTTTCATAGCCCCCCTTGCACCACACGTTGGAGAGATAACTGATGTAAGTGTCTCAAGCTCAAGTGCTGTTATCCAGTTATGGCCTGCAGAACAACGAAATGGCCCTATAAGGTATGATCAAAGCGTTGTTCCCTCGTTAGTAGAGTTCCGATCAAAATTATTTAATAGTTAAGAAATTCGGCTTTCATATCATATGAAGAATTCTGGAGATCGAGGAGGGTGTTACGGCCTCGACGGATAATACCCTCCGAGATCTCCATAATTCTTCACATGATATGAAAGCCGAATTCAATAATTGTTGAATGTTATGACGTCATTTTATCATCAATATGAGGACAGACATATATAAAAACCTGGCGTCAATTTGTTTTTACAGTAACAAAAGATCGAAAAAATCAAATTGCCAGTAAAATGAAGAAAACGCAACAAAAATTATGACTTTTTAAAACTAGCATAATGTTATTGTCAATAACTTTTCTCGCTTGGAGATTGGCTACTGAAGACAACTAAAAAGAAATGACAGGTTGAGACACCTCACTGCCCTGCATAACATCAGGAGTTTATTTTTTTGCAAACTTCAGAAAAAGAATGAGATCAGCGATGTTTATTTTCTCGAAAAATTGAGTCATTGTGGGCCAGTATAAAGTTGTAAACTAACAATTTTGAAGCTGTATAATTTCTAGCAAGTGGTCTCCGCTTTGGAAACTAAGTGATTTTGTTCAGTTTCTTATGCCTGAGCTTTCTGTAGAGAATTCAAACAGGATGTAAGTCTTGCATCAGAGCTATCTGGCTATTTTTCTTAGTAGACAGAACGTGAATCTTCTACGAAAAAAAATAAACTAAACTAAAATTGATTAAAACTTTATGTGCGTGTCCTCTTATTGATCATAAAAATAAGCCAATCAGCGCGCGAGAAATAATTCAGTTATTGTAAAAGTGAGTTATTAACCAAGCACGAGAGCCGCACAAGAAGCTGGCAGAATTTGGAAATGAGGTCGTTACAGAACAAAAACGGCCTTTTTCCCGCAACGATCCTGGACAAACTTTACAAACTTTGTTAATGAGGCTTCTCACAGTCTTGAAAAGTCCTTGAATTCCATTGTTTTTTGAAAAGTCCCCAAATTGCTGTACAAGTCGTTGAAAAGTCCTTGAATTTTCTTCAACTTTGAATGTAGTGGCCTGGAAAGTATTTTTTGATGCTTTTTGGGTGTCTTAGACAGAATAAAAATCATAGTTCAGAGAATTTAATGGTTATTTACAGAAAGTGTTTTATGTCTTATGCAATAATTAACTATCAGTTTAATACAGGTGAACTGAAGAATGTAGAGAAGTTGGTAAAGCAAACAGTTCAAGCCTTATTAGAATAACCTGGGAGTGTGAATTTTTGTACAATCTGTGAAATTATATTCCTAGTAGATGATCCTTGAAGTAATGTGGTCCTTGAAAAGTCCTTGCAAAATGGTTGCAGTGTTTGTATGAACCCTGTTAATAACAGATTCATTACTGGAATGCAAAAAAGGAAAATGAGTAAATGAAAGAGTGAAGAAATAAATAAAGATAAAGATAACACTAACAATATATTTCACTGAAAAGCTGGTTGAATCACTCCACTACCTTCTAATACTCTTAACCTAACGCAATGGATCCCTAAATAAATAATTTTGAACAGCCTTTCTTCAAGTGACACTAATAACCATCTGATAGTTTGATCCGATCTGTTTTCGCTCTTTGAATTAATGGTCACTCCGAAGTCACACTTCGTACGTACCAACATTGTATTTTAAGGCACCAGAAGACCTCAAAATATTCACCAAGCGAAAATTTCACCCCTTTCCAAGTAACAAGACACTAAAAACACTAATGATATTTTCCAAAGTACTTCTGACCAAGGACTGAAACCCTTCATTATTGTTCAACATGTTTTATTCCATTTTTCCAGTGCTTATCAGGTTATAGTCCTGAAGGTGGCTGATTCTAACGAGAACCTTCCACCCGATTTTGATTCTAAGATCAAAAATTCAGAGGGTGCTTCGCAATCCAACATCGACTTTTACATTTCTGCTGAGATAAGTAACGATCCAGTGTACGAGACAACCTGGAAATTCACAGTTGGCGATGAGAAAAATTATGGAAGGTACAAAAATACCGCATTACAACAAGGGGAGGATTATATTGTCTTTCAGAGAGCTTTAACTGATGACAAAGCCAAAAGCGTAAGTCTTGCACATGTTTACCTGAACGCCCAGTTAAATACAAGATGCCATTTAGATTTCTTTATTTAGATTACAGTTTGTAATAAAAACACGAACATGCTCAGGTTGAACAACATGTAAAGGAGTATCTTTAAATAAGTTACACCAAAGATAACGCGTTTTATGTGTGTATTCTGTTTGCCACAATAATAGGTCGTTTTAAAAGGAAATCCCATCAAGGTTGCTAAAATATCAGTCACTAAAGGTGAGAGTTACAATGTTCTGTTTTTTTTTTTTTTTTTAATAATTTGATGAAGCCATATGATCTCTCTATATATGTTTAATTTTGTCGTACTAGAAATACGCTATCGCAAAAAACCTCGCGAAGCTAAAAAAGGCCAGCAGTGAGGATAAAGCGAAACAAGCGAAAGGGAAAAAATGTGATAAAAAATCTAAAACTAAACAGAGAAAAATGTTCAAAGAAAACCCATACCACTGGGCCGCGCTGCCATTGAATAATTGATCCGGTGATCGTTACACTTTAAGCATTTTTCTCTCCATACACTCTGTTTGAAGCTTGTGGAGCTCTATTTATCACGCATTCAAATCAAATTAATCAAATTAAAATGAGAGATTATATAGACAGGCGGGTTACCCCGCCTAAGCGGGTTAACTCACCTACCTGGGGCCCCCTACCTCCATGTAAACAGGCCCCATAGGCCCCTTATAGCTGTCATTAACAGTTTGTAGAAGGACAAATGCGTATCTGATTTACTTTTAAAAAAAGCGCGAAAACAGAATCTGCGCATTTTTCGGATCCATTGCTTTGTGGGGCAAGCACAATGTGAACGCGAAGGAACTCTTAAAACAAAAACAAACAAACAGACAAATAAATTAGCAAACAAAACAACAAAGAAAACACATGTTCATGTAATTGGACAATTTAATGATTCCTTGCTGACAACAGGGAAGAAGTGCCACTAAGTAAATTGAGAAAACATTTAGACAAACAACAACAGCAAACACAAAAGCAATAACAACAACTGACAGAGCAAATAAACAAAGCTTTAATTTTGACACTGGCGTACTTGGATAAATGATACATTGTAGGATTTAGTTATTATTTTGCTGGTCGTATTTGTTTGTTTGTTTGTTTCAAAGAGTGCTTGATCGTCCTTAAAGGGCCTATGTCGTGCTATTCGCTATTTTTAAAGCTAAAACGTGACTTCACATCAATTGAATTCAATGAAAACAATAAAAGTCCAGTTATGTTATTTAAGACTATGTTTAAGCAATGAAACTGTTTCCTTTCGTTTGTTTGAACGGAAGGCAAGATGGAGGTGGACTGAAACATGAAAAAGTTAGGCCATCTTTCCCTGGTAAAATTTGTTTGAGCACTGTTTTTGTATGGGTAAAGGCAATGAGTAACCTATTCAGCACATAATTGCCCTTAAACAGCAATTCCCTCTTGGCGTAAGGACACAGCCAAGTGTTTCACCTGGAGATGTGTCTTTTTGTAGAGAAAGGAATTGTAAGTAAGTTTGGTATCTTTTCGCCCAATAGAACTTTTCATAATAAAGAGGCATCCTTATTTTTGTCGAATATAAGTATAATTATTATGACCTCTTCATTTAAGTCTTTGAATGTTTCTTTTTCTTGATAGCACCCAGCTTCGGTCCAGATAATTTCGTCACTACTGAATTGAATGAAACAACATTCAACATTTCATGGGCTCCTCTACCAACGGAGAAGAGCAATGGGATAGTCGTTCTCTATGAAACAAATGTGGAGTTGGTAGCCACGAGAGGACGCTCACGGCGAGCGGTTGCAAGCAGCAAAGGATTGAATACAACAAAAACCTTTGCTGTTTTCAAGGATTTTCGCGCTTGTTCCCAGTACAGAATTTCTGTTCGGGCTTTTACAGCCGTTGGACCTGGGCCCTATGGTCCGCCCACACAGATACAGACATCAAGTAGGTAGTCTGAGTTACCCCAAGCCTCTGTTTCAAAACGAGGCTAAGTACCAAACCTTTCTTGTGAAATAAGTTTTCTTTGCATGAGAATAGAAAATCATTTTTACACTTAGTCTCGTTTCAAAACGGAGGCTTGGGGTAACTCTCAAATGACCTGTTTGATACCAAAAATACATTGTTTGTTGTGAAATAATATACATTGTGCCTAGCCCTTGGGATATGTCAATTTATTTCCAGACCAATAAAACACTTGAAGTCATTGGGAATTTGCTTTCCAGAGAGGTCCGCAAACTTTTATTCAGTGTTGTGAGGAGAGAACAATGGGACAATATGCTTCCTGGTTTGTCGCTGTGACAATATTCTGCATCGTTGTCCTTGAGGCAGTCGCACTTGGATTTGATAACGTTTAAAGCAATCGATTAAAATGTGCGTATGTCCCAGGAATTAGGCCTCTGTTTCATTACAACCTCTAAAAAGTAACTTAAGTGAAATTCTGATATCTCAGCCAACGCCTTAAGTTTCCCTCTCTGCCCCATAATTCTCTCTCGGGTATGAAGGTGGCTTTCATGCTGGGCGCGTCTGTCCATTTCAACCATATGTAATTTGCTTGGATTTATTGCCGATATGTTTTCTCTCAAGGGCCAGCCGCACCTAGAGTGTTAGTGGCCATGACTGAAGAAACGAAGGTGAGGCTGGAATGGACACCACCAACAAATGTCCCAGTGGGGGGCGTCAAATATAAGGTGAGAGGTGTATAAAGGACACTGACCACAGGTCAAACGTATACTAATACATTGAGCAATTGTAGTCGTAAAATATTCTTAGAGTCTGTTGGCATTTTTGTTCATTATCATCACATGTATCATTATTACTATGTATATTTTCATTACACTAAGCTTGATGGTTTGCTGGAGTCCTCCCTTGCTGACAGAATTCCACTAGCCGTGGTCCCTGGGGGCCTGTTTCTCAAAAGTCCCAATAGCTTTTCGGCCCCGAAAAGCTGTTTCGTGTTTGTCTTATTTGCATTCAAGATGAAGGGTCCCATAATTCTGAAAATGATACAATAAAAAGTATCAGTTAACGAAGCCAAATTGACTGGTTTGTGGGCTAAGAACTGTGCTAATATTCAACAGGTTCCGCGCCTTTCGAGAAAGAGGTCCCAGGTGTCTTAGACTTTGCAAAGGATTCTGGCAGTTCCTAGTGAGCACGCTCTCTGTAATGGTTCCAGACGACAGGCCAAATCTCAACTAACCATTATTCTATATCTTAAGATATAGTCTCAAATGTACCAATAACCACTGGCATTACAGCTACTTTGCGCAATTTCCGTGTTCGTTTCACTTCCCTCTCCAGTTCTTCTTCTTCTTCATCTTCTGCTGCTGCTGCTGCTGCTGATCCTCCTCCTCCTCCTGTCATCTTTATTCTTATTATTCATATTATTTTAATTTTGATGGTTGATAATAATAATAATGAAAATAATAATCATGGTAATAAATAAGCAAATAAATAAAGACAAAACACAAAGCTGACAAAGGGGAATGGAGTGAACAAGTGATAATGATTATAATGATTGTATTAATAAAAAACCTTGGCCGAGGATTTGAACTCGGGACTACCGAGAACAAATCCAGTCAGCGGTCACAGCGGGACATAAAAACTCGGTGCCTCCTCCGAGTCCAGTGCTCTAACCACTCGGTCACGCTACTTCCGCTTAATATTAATTGTATTTTTTTTTATTAAGGTGAAATACACGGGGACAAAGGATTACAACAAATCGTTTTTGGATATTGGTGAACAAGACGCACAAGAGGCGACAAATTACTTGGTGGAGAATTTGGTGCCTGGTACTCTGTATAACTTTAAAGTTAGTGGTGAATCCGTCTGTGTGGAAGGCCAACCCACTGCTGTTGAAGCAACCACGAACATGTCCGGTAAGCAAAAGCAGCTTCAGTTAACTAAAATTTAAAACCAAATCTGTGTATTTTGATGGAGATTAAAGTCACTTTACTTTTACTTTTATTGGCATTATTCATATGTTGGGGTTTGAGAAATATTAGTTTTTTTTTTTTTTTTCCAGAATGCCAGCTGGGCGATTTAAACTTTGATCTAATCAGACGACCCTTTGTGGTTGTTGAATAGCGCTAGGATCAACAATGACGACTGTTTTACGTATATAGATAAATATACACACAACTTTAATTTAAACTCGGTAAAATCTTCATTAACATTAAAAGTTACAAATAAATATTTTGGTTAAAAAAATACTATTTACACTTCATTTACTGTTTTAGAAGACTGCCGAGAGGGAAACAGATGATTGAAGCACTCGCTTAATTTCGCTTTAAAGATAGGCTTTAGATAATTAAATAATTAAATAATTTAGATAATTATAATTATTGCGTGCCTTGGGCAGTGTTAGATTGCCGCTTGAGATTCGTAGATCGTAAAATGAACTTCGTGCATTAAATTGACATGTAATTCACTTTTAATTTTCATTTTGGTCAGTTCCTAGCAGTAGTTGAGAGGGCCGTGCATGTATGGAAAAATATGCAAATGAGGTAGAGGGATTAAGGGTGGAGAGTACGACGCTCTATGAGAAATTATGCAAATGAGGGTCGATATTTTCACAAAATGAGACTAACGACCGATCAGTTAGTCTTTGTTTCAGCAAATAAGCGTTTTTATTAATAAATAGAAAAACCTTAACTTAGTAACCTCGCCACACAAATTTGATTGGTAAAACAAGGTGACCTATTACCACCCGTTTGACTACTACTACTACGTAAGTCCTCGTTATGAGAAACATTATTTAAAATCTTAGGAAACCAGGAATGAACTAAAGCATGCAAAAATTTATCGTTTTCTTCGTCGTCATCTTCGTCTAAATACTTATCTATCATCTTAAAATCGGCTGGAAAATCGGCCTTACTAAAAAGTCTTAAAAAAAATAAACAATAATCACCGCAAACGGTACTACGCGTCTGTTGATAGTCCTTCTTATTCGTCAAACACCTAGCTAAGGGTTGCCAAAGTCTAGCATGATACGTCAGTGGCGACTTGCCGTAAGAATCAAAAAAATAACATCGTCCTTCTCTCTTTAGGGCCGTCACCCAGTGTTGTCCAGGTTTAGATATGGGGTCTGTGTTCATGATGATGGACCAATTGGGTAAACTGTTTAACCTTCTCCACGGGATCCGATCGGCTGCGAAAACACCTTGAAATATACTAGCGATGGTGGGGTCTTTTCGACAGGCTTCTTGTAACTGCAAAGTATCGTGCATGATGGACTGTCCTTCTCTTTTCTTTTCTTTTCTTTTCTATTTTACTCTGAATAGTCAAATCCACCTTCTGTGTTGTACACTTTTGGATAAGGCACGTGAACTGATGAAGAGATGATCTTTTCCGGAGCCAACCACTCGTTAGAGACTGCATTTTTACAGATGTAATTCATTCCTTCGGGGACCCAGATGACCAGTCGGACGTTGTTGACAGCGCCATCGCCCCATATTCTCACTGTCAATTTCTTGTCGAGTTTTTCAACGGCTTCCAGTCCACCGTCCGAATTGGGGTTGAGAGTGAGCCACACCCATTTCGATCCGTGAGGATGATCTTTCGGTCTCTGACAGGCGCCGTTATAGCGGTCTGGGTTGTCTTGGTTTCCCCAAAATTCACTCTGCATGTTCCATAATAGATAATTATTCTTGTCATTGTTTCTCCAATCCAGAGCACCTTTCTTGAAAAGAGGTTCATCACCCAGATAGATTTGAAAACGGTTTATACCGCAGCGAGTAAACCCCATCTTTTCACCATCATACGTTCTATCTGCGCCTCTGAGAATACCATCCTTAATGAAGCCGATGGCTATCTGATCGGGAAAGATTCCATCTAGATTGGTCATGGGGTCTAGGTCCACTCCGGGTCCATTAGGGGTATTGGTCACATTAAAGGTATTGCTCACCCAACAGCGCACTCTTTTCTCGGTGGTGTAGGGTTTATTGACCATCTGGAAGAACTTTGACTCGGCATCCTGGACCTCCTTGTCTTGCATTTTCACATAAGGTATTATCAAACGCGTCTTGGCTTCTATTATCTCCATGGAAGGTCTATCGTCAGCGGCTGGAATGGCGCCGGCTCCTGAAGCATGAGCTTTTCTTGCAAGCATGAATCTCTTCAACACAGATTGAAGCTGTACTTCTATGGTAGGCGTAAACGTACCCGGGAAATATTCATTGATGTGGAAAAAAGGGCCTCTTAAAGGTCCTATGATGAGATCCACACCGTCGTTTGTGGTACTGTCCATCATTTCCCATAGCGCTTCCTCTAAATCTCGACTACCGTGTTCGTCGAAGGGCATGTCGGCCGAGAGTTCCAATGTCGCATCGGTTCGCACTCTACCCATCTTGTCTCTATTTGTCCCACTGATGGCCTTAGGGTGACAGAACTTTCTTCTCAGACTATAAGGTGACGATTTCTCCGCGTGCGTGGTCGTCATGACCCATGTCATGTATTGAATAAAGTCTTCAAATTCGTTGGTGGGATTCACATCGTTACCGAGGAATACAACCTTGGCTTTATCCTGGATGAAAGCCTCTGGTAGATTGGCAAATCGTATGTGGTGAGTAGGGGTCGAAGCATCGGCAGAATCGTAAGCGATATATTTCTTCTTTGGTGTATGACCCGTCGTCCTGAAGCGAAGGCGCAGTTTTAATCTCCACTGCGAGGGGTTGGTCCACTCATCCTGACCAGGTAAAGGGCGAAAGACCATCTTAAAGACAACAAACCGCTTCCCAAGGAAAAAGAATATATTTTAGCACTCAGTCTACTGCTTTATAATCACAAGAAAACTAAAGTCGTTCGACGACATCGCGAAGAAAGCGAACGATTCAAATTACTGAGTGATTACGACGTTCCTTGGACGACGAGATACAAGTGTCTACAAGACGAAAATTGTAGAGAAAGGGCAAGATTATCGGCAGCTGGAATAATTGCTAAACAATTATTTTCCAACGCAAAGCGACGATAAAAGACATAAAAAAACAATGTCTTCTTCTTTGGTAAACAAAGTCTATCTCCTGGATAAATCATCCATGGACCGCATAAAGAGACTGGTACAGAAATATGAAAAAGAAAAGCAACAGCAACAAAAACAGACGGGCGATGGTGGTTTTTCTCAACAGGGTGGAAGTGGTGGTATGACATACACGACTAAGCCCTATACTCCGCGTTGGTCACAATCGAGCATGAGGGAGTCTGTGTACGACGATCCTGCCACGTTACGTCTCATGTTTGCAGGACAATCGACAGGTGTCATGGCCATTAATCGCTTGAATGCTCTTTTCAAGTTGTTGGGTGATTATGTCAATAGACGAGTTCGCTTTCCGCAAGGATGGAGCCTTGATCGTGTCAAGAAGGAAATTGCTTTTTTGACAAAGCGATACAAAGGAGCTATAGAAAGATCGCTTTTTGCATAATTTCTCATAGAGCGTCGTACTCTCCACCCTTAATCCCTCTACCTCATTTGCATATTATTCCATACATGCATGGCCCTCTCAACTACTCTAGCTGATTCAGCAGTTCGAGCTCGTTTTCCCGCAATTGTTGCTGGGACCGTTTATGGGACGCGCCAGTCAGCCATTGGCCATTTTTTCACTGTCCTTATTGACAGTCCCAGAAGTCTTTGCCAAAGTTAACACGGCGTAGTTTCCTTTATCTATTCATTTCCTTTTTGACTGGTGTTTTTTCATTTTTTTTTTTTTTCATAGCCCCCCTTGCACCATTTGTTGGAAAGATAACTGATATAAGTGTCTCAAGCTCAAGTGCTGTTATCCAGTTATGGCCTGTAGAACAAAGAAATGGCCCTATAAGGTATGATCAAAGCGTTGTTCCCTCGTTAGTAGAGTTCCTATCCAAATTATTTAGTAGTTAATGAATTCGGCTTTCATATCATATGAAAAATTCTGGAAATCGAGGAAGGTGTTACGGCCTCGACGGATAATACCCTCCGAGATCTCCATAATTCTTCACATGATATGAAAGCCGAATTCAATCATTGTTAAATGTTGTGACGTCATTTTATCATCGATATGAGGACAGACATATATAAAAACCTGGCGTCAGTAACAAAAGATCGAAAAATCAAATTGCCAGTAAAATGAAGAAAACGCAACAAAAATTATGACTTTTTAAAACTAGCATAATGTTATTGTCAATAACTTTTCTCGCTTGGAGACTGGCTACTGAAGACAAGTAAAACAAAAAATGACAGGTTGAGACACCTCACTGCCCTGCATAACATCAGGAGTTTATTTTTTTGCAAACTTCAGAAAAAGAATGAGATCAGCGATGTTTGTTTTCCCGAAAAATGGAGGCATTGTGGGCCAGTATAAAGTTGAAAACTGACAATTTTGAAGCTGTATAATTTCTAGCAAGTGGTCTCCGCTTTGGAAACTAAGTGATTTTGTTCAGTTTCCTATGCCTGAGCTTTCTGTAGAGAATTCAAACAGGATGTAAGTCTTGCATCAGAGCTATCTGGCTATTTTTCTTAGTAGACAGAACGTGAATCTTCTGCGAAAAGAAATAAACTAAACTAAAAGTGATTAAGACTTTATGTGCGTGTCCTCTTATTGATCATAAAAACAAGCCAATCAGCGCGCGAGAAATAATTCAGTTATTGTAAAAGCGAGTTATTAACCAAGCGCGAGAGCCGTACAAGAAGCTTAGAGAATTTGGAAATGAGGTCGTTACAGAACAAAAACGACCTTTTTCCCGCAACGATCCTGGACAAACTTTACAAACTTTGTTAATGAGGCTTCTCACAGTCTTGAAAAGTCCTTGAATAGGCCACTTGCACTAAGAGGTCACGTGACCAATGCTTCCCTTAAACAATGAGTTGGAATCTTGCTGATGCCAAAAATTGGTAGAGCACATAAACATTATCTTACAACCGAAATTTGAGACGAAACGCATTGAAGGGAGATATTTTATGGCACTTTGACTTTTCAAAAAAGTAGTTTGATTTGTATTGGCCGCCATGTTGGAGGGCATACTCTTGCCCTCCAACATGGCGGCCAAAACTACTCTTTGCTTATATCTTGTTAAACGTTTGATAGTTACCGCTCAGTTTGCTGTAAACGTTACCACACCATCCTTTCAACATTTTCCTTGAAGTTTAAGTGCAAAATTTGCGTTCAGGAAGAGGTAACTTATAATTTTAAAAATCACATTTTGGTCACGTGACCAGCTACGAACTTACTCGTTTTAAGAAAATGGTGCGGGTTTGAAAAACCAAATCAATATTATTTTGTTTAAGATATGACCCACTAATCGTTTTTCGATGGCAAAATCATATAAATTTTATTTTCATAAAAACGATGTTACATGACATCTTAGTGCAAATGGCCTATTCCATTGTTTTTTGAAAAGTCCTTAAATTTCTGTATAAGTCGTTGAAAAGTCCTTGAACTTTCTTCAACTTCGAATGTAGTGGCCTAGAAAGTATTTTTTGATGCTTTTTGGCTGTCTTAGAATACAAATCATAGTTCAGAGAATTTATTGGTTATTTACAGAAAGTGTTTTATGTCTCATGTAATAATTAACTATCAGTTTAATACAGGTGAACTGAAGAATGTAGAGAAGTTGGTAAAGCAAACAGTTCAAGCCTTATTAGAATAACCTGGGAATGTGAAATTATATTCCTAGTAGATGATCCTTGAAGTAATGTGGTCCTTGAAAAGTCCTTGCAAAATGGTTGCAGTGTTTGTATGAACCCTGTTAATAACAGATTCATTACTGGAATGCAAAAAAGGAAAATGAGTAAATGAATGAATGAAGAAATAAATAAAGATAAAGATAAGACTAAAAATATATTCCACTAAAAAGCTGGTTGAATCACCCCACTATCTTCTAATACTCTTAACCTAACGCAATGGATCCCTAAATATATAATTTTGATCAGCCTTCCTTCAATTGACACTAATAACCATCTGATAGTTTGATCCGATCTGTTTTCGCTCTTTGAATTAATGGTCACTCCGAAGTCACACTTCATACTGTACCAACATTGTATTTTAAGGGACCAGAAGGCCTCGAAATATTCACCAATTAAGCGAAAATTTCACCCCTTTCCAAGTAACAAGACGCTAAAAACACTAATGATATTTTCCAAAGTACTTCTGACCAAGGACTGAAACCCTTCATTATTGTTCAACATGTTTCATTCCATTTTTCCAGTGCTTATCAGGTTATAGTTCTGAAGGTGGCTGATTCCAACGAGAACCTTCCACCCGATTTTGATTCTAAGATCAAGAATTCAGAGGGTGCTTCGCAATCCAACATCGACTTTTACATTTCTGCTGAGATAAGTAACGATCCAGTGTACGAGACAACCTGGAAATTCACAGTTGGCGATGAGAAAAATTATGGAAGCTACAAAAATACCGCATTACAACAAGGGGAGGATTATATTGTCTTTCAGAGAGCTTTGACTGATGACAAAGCCAAAAGCGTAAGTCTTGTTTAGCTGAACGCCCAGTTAAATTTAAATACAAGATGCCATTTAGATTTCTTTATTTAGATTACAGTTTGTAATAAAAACACGAACATGCTCAGTTTGAACAACATGTAAAGGAGTATCTTTAAATATGTTACACCAAAGATAACGCGTTTTATGTGTGTATTCTGTTTGCCACAATAATAGGTCGTTTTAAAAGGAAATCCCATCAAGGTTGCTAAAATATCATTCACTAAAGGTGAGAGTTGCAATGTTCTGTTGTAATTTTAAATAATTTGATGAAGCCATATGATCTCCCTCTATATGTTTTATTTTGTCGTACTAGAAATACGCTATCGCAAAAAACCTCGCGAAGCTAAAAAAGGTCAGCAGTGAGGATAAAGCGAAACAAGCGAAATGGAAGAAATGTGATAAAAAATGTAAAACTAAACAGTGAAAAATGTTCAAAGAAAACCCATACCGCTGGGCCGCGCTGCCATTGAATGATTGATCCGGTGATTGCTACACACTTTAAGCATTTTTCTCTGCCACACACTCTGTTTGAAGCTTGTGGAGCTGTATTTATCACGAATTCAAAGAAACATTTGCTTAAACGAATATTTCAATGCCATTTTGCGTTATTTCGGTGTTAATTTAATCTCGGGCTTAACGACCGACATAGCTCTTTGCTTGCGATTCTCGTCAGAGCCACGCGCAATGCAGATTCCGACAGATTTACTAACCTCGATCGCTTTCACGAGGATTTATAATACGCAGCCTCCCAAGCGGACGTTATTATTAGAGGAGTCGTATTTCCTGCCTCCAACAAACTCCTGCTTAGTCGAGACCAGCATTCCTTTTCCACTGTTTTATCCCCATGGAAATGTAACCAATCAGCAGTGAGATGTTTTATTTTACAATTTCCCGCGAACAGCCCATTTTACAGTTACTTGTGAAAACGAGGCTGGAGTTGACCTTCTTTTGATACAACCCTTCCTGCTTTATTATTTAAATTATGTTGTTTTTACGCCAACTAGTATTTTTCAAGCATAACTCTCATTAAAAAAGACAGAACTTTGTATCAAGAAAACATTAAAAAGGAAATGGTCTTATCTTATACCAAATGATAAAGAAGTAGTTTCTTCTTACATAACATACCCAATTCAAGACTAGAGTGCACAAACCATACCTTATTTTAGACCAAAATGGTCCAAATTGACACCCTATTTCAGACCAAACCGGCTAAAAAACCAAATCACTTGGCGCCGCATATACCTATATAGCCTCTATATGGGAGTACCCCCCGGGGGGGGGGGGGAAGCGTTTTAGGTTATGACTCTCGCTGCTTACGCAAGCGAGACTAACACGGTCATCCTCAGCCTCACGTTCACTCAAAGGCTAGGATGCTTAGTCCACATCTGTAACTCAAGAAATGCGGGCGCTGTGAGGTTAGAGCTACGTGTAGCAATTATTTTAAATAAATACTGGCGCTTTTTACGCGACGCTTTCAATCAGGGAGGGAAAACTGGAGTTGATCTTCCTCGCTTGGTCGAGAAGGCAGTCGGTTAAAATTTCAGCAACATCAGAACTCTGGATCCGATTTGTTTACTTACACGCTAAATGGCACAGAAAAGCTCTCGCCTTCAGAAAAAGCGAAGGAGAATTTAAATTATTTATTTGGCGTTCATTAATTTGTACATCAAAGAGTAAATCGGCAAATTGCGGATAAAGTTGTTGAGATCAGAGGTGAAAACATCACACACCCGCCATACAGCAATAAAAAAACCTCAGCCGCGAAGAAATCTCTGAAAATTACTCATCACGCTTGGAAATTTTTGCTTCAATCCGGGCCAACTTTTTTTCGGGACCGTGCGAAGACTGGTTCCTAACAAAGACAAATTCAAGATGGCGACGTGAAGCCAGACGAACTACGGCTGATTATAACGGCATCGAAGAGCCGTGAAAACATTAGGAATTGCAATTTCAAACCAATAAATGAAATGAACAAAAGTTAAACTATTCATACAGTAATATTTCAGCTCAGTAGACACCATGTCATTTAGAGCAGCAGCTCTGTTATGTATATCGATTGTCGTCCTAATTATCGATCTCTTTAGTAACAACTAAGTTTCAAAATGCCTTCTTTAAGAACTTCGCTTCGATAAGTTTAACTTACCTTCATTAAGAAATTTGAAGGGACACCTTTCTTGTTTGGTGGGGGTGTTTTAATGTCAAAGAAGAGACCTCAAATACACTTGAACGTGGCTGAACTGGTGTTGTTTGACGATGACATGATGTATTATTGTAACTTCCCACTTTTCAACGAACAAAATTCCTCGCTGTTTTTTTATTATCTGCCACGAAAGTTAGCATTTTGTCTTGACAATTCACGAAGTAGAAATCGCTTTACTGAGAATAGGACAACCTCGGAGCGGAGGAGTGATTTTCTTGCTTCTCGCAAGTCATCCAAAACCTGTTAGTTCATCCATTAACAAGCGTGATGTGAACCTGATTGACCTAAAAATGGTATTTTTTGTAAGAAAAATTCACGTGCGTAAGCTCCAAACTTAAGCAACTAAAGCATCAAAACAAAGGATAAATACCTTCTTCATGTTTTCCTCGTTTCCGTTTTTCAGATATGGGCACCAAACAGCAGATATAAAACCTTTTCCAAAGCTTACTTCAGCCAGACTTTTCTCTCAAGAACCTCGCAAGAAACTCTCTCTTCGCCGACATAAAGCTAGTCTCAAAATATTCGAAGACAAGGCATGCAAGGTACCGATAAAAAGCTCTTTCTTCGTAGCTTTTATCGCACTCGTCAAAACATTGTTTATTAGTACCAGTTCTCTCTCACATGGCGATAAGCCTGACCGATTTTCGCTCTTGGCGGGCCGGCGATATGGCCGCGCAGAATTTCAAAAAAGAGGACTGGGAAAACGGGGACACGAAACTTGGCCAAAATTGGCACAAAAATTTCCAAGCGTGTCTAGAAACTAGAGGCATAGAATTGTTTCATCTTTCCTGCTATAAACATTGCTCTATAACACAGGCCTCGTCAACAGAACGTTTTCAAAGGTGTAGGTGGGACTTAACTGACATTCTCTCCGACATTCATTTTGAGTGTCCAAAGCAACTGAATAGTCTACTTTCTCCACTTTCTCCGCCTCTTCTTCCTGCAAATAACTCAGACTAACCGAGGTCCGGAATATCCCTAAATTTAAGGACAGTTGAGACGTCATGGAGCTATTTTTCTCGAGGAAAATGATGGATCGATTACCTAAACGACCAGAGTCACTGTTTCGAGGCTCTCAGGCATATTTCGAAGACTTTTCATGAGGCATACACAATTTTCTTTAAGTGGGCAGCGTATCGTAAGCCATATTGGAAGTGACTCGTGAAATATTCAGCACATTTTGTGGCTTATTTCTTCTTTTAAACAACGCGATGCAGGCGAGATTTTGGTAGATGAACAAGTATCTATTATTTTTTGGATTCACAGATTTCTGACGAAGTTCTAAATATTTTTCCTCGATTGTCATGTCGATTAACTTTTATCATGTTGAATATGGGGATGGTAGACAACAAAGAAGTCCGAGGTCCAAAACACGTGTTCCACTCCCGGGTTTCACGCAGCTAAATTTGCGGGGTTAAAATTAAAGGTAAAAAGCGCAAGGTAGATGCTAACCGCCTTGTTTCTGAAATTCACCAAATCTGGAAAGATTTATTACTGTTGGATTCTCCAAATGTTCATCTACAGTATGAAAAAAAAATTAAAGAAAGAAGGCAGATTTCAACTGTAAATGATATATTTCGCTACTCATTGAAAACTCACTCTGATAATCTGGGTTGAAATTAAAACCTTACAGGTACGACAGCAAGCAAAGAAAGTACCAGATGCGTGAAGTCAACACGAAACAACTCACACAAAAAAACAAAAAAGAAAAACTAATAAGTTTGAACTACTTTTTATTCGTGTTATGATGACTGGTTCTTTGATTCTTGTCCTGTAGAAGTTAATAGGTGGTACCAATCCTGTTTTGTACGATCTCAACAAATTTTCATACACTCTCTACGGCTATTTTTACACGAGACCTCTTTGCTTCTATCAAATCTTGCAAGCCATGCCAGTGAAGCCACGATCTTTGCGATCGGTTCGCAATATTCGAACACCCCAACGATTCCTTGCAATGAATAATACTTTTATTCTATAACATCAAATGATTTCTTTGAAATAGTGTGAAACCAGTAGACGTGTACTGTAAGCTTATGTTAAAATCTGTCCGCTTCCGTCCGCCATTGTGAAAAATTTTTGATCTCTGGGTCTTCTCATTGGTTGAACAGTGTCGCATGACCAGTTGGCCCTGTCCTTAAATTTAGTTGTTCACTATATTAAACTTCGTGTCCAATATATTCTGTTTACATCGTTCCGGCTCGATTTGCGCGGGAATCCTCATGTGGTCAACTGCGGTCAAAGTCAACCTATCAGACTTTGGTAGGTACAATATGACTGGCTAAGCGGCGGAAAGAAATGTTGGTTTCGGGTAAGCAGGTGACGGTTTCTGGGGAGGGGGGAATTAAGATTCCCCTAGAAACGCCTGCGCAGGAGGCTAACCTCGATCTGTTGGAGAGTCTAATTCCTCTGCGTCAGGACCATCATCGCGCAGAATGCCTGTACATCATTAATTATTCATAGTCATCGAAGCGGCAAATTTGAATGCGAGCGCGCTTTGAATAGCCCGGAATTAGAAGAGAAAGGGCCCAAATTGGTCAAGTAGGGCTAGCAAAACATGCTATTCTGTTTTTCAGAAGTTGAAATCTTAACTTTCACGCACGGCTTTTTGGAAAGCAATGATGTATCAACACTTTAAGCCTTAAACGAAGAAATATAAGGAAGTATAAAGACTGTTCTTTTAAACTCGAAAATTTGGAAAAATCGGTCGTTTTTAGTATGGACGCCACTTTTGACAGCGATTATCTGAACATTTTCACCAGCTTTCATATTTTCACGCGCGGTAAAAGAAAGATGGGGCCTGTCTAGAACAGAATCCGTTTTAATTTTCAAATTCGGTAAACGAGAACCACTGTTCTTTTCGATCTGAACACTGCTAGTGGTTGATGAATTTGACAATGGCGCACTTTGGGCGAGTGGGCTATTGTTTTAAGTCCACGACTGAATAACAATGGTTGTCATGACTGACACAATGCCCATTCAGAAAATCACTCAATTGTAAAATGGTCCGGAGAAGCCGCGAACTTTTAAACTGATCGCGTTCCCTCAGCTGGCTCATTGCAACTGCAGACCAAATCTTGCAATGAACATGGAAAAAGAAAATGTCACGGATCGTGGACTCTTTTCAGAGCTCTTCGAAAACCCTATCCACCCTTGACAAATTCATATGGTTCCTCCATTTGTTGACGAAAACAGCGCGACGTTGCACCTCCAAATTCATGGTGAAGAAGTTTACAGATGCAGAGAAATTTGCTGGAAGCCGGCGACAGTGTTCGACTTACTTCAAGTGAGTGTCAAGCCGCTTGGTAACCAGTTCGAGGAGTCTGCCCTAGATCGTACTGGGAACGCAATCGCGATTTTGATAAAAGATCCAAGCCACGGCGGACGGAAAAAGGAGAAAAAAAATTAGCACCGAGACTTGGGTTAAATTGTCCGTTAAACCAGAGGAGATCAATTTCAATCAATCAATCATTTTCTTATGTCCACTGTTTTCAGGGTATTTAAGTTCTATTGCAAAAACTGAGCTTACTTACTCGCCATTTTGGTTAAACTGCTTTTGGGAGTCAATATAAGAGCCAACATCTTTCGAATGGAAAAGCAAAACATTACAATCAGCGACGAGTGTTCTGGCTTCCGCGCTCAATTTTACTCACCTCGCAGCGAGTTTATTTACGACATAATAGAGATCTCGCACACGCTAAAATAAATGGAAAATTTCATCTTTCCTTCTGTGGTTTAACTTTTCAACAAAATTCCCGCAAAATAAAGCAAAGTGTATGTATTCTCTTGAATTGAATGTTCACTGTGAAGTATGCGCATATTCGCGTTTGCCAAACAAAAGAGATAAAAGGAGAAAACAATAGCGTAGTGCATTCGTTGTTTAGTTTGCCTCCTGCAACATATTAATGAGCTTCGTCGTGCATTCTTGGCAACCAATCGCTGACGCGCTTTCATAGAATCTCTGCATGATTGCGCGTAATATGACAGATCTACGAACGTTTTTGAACTGGAAGTAAATGTCCCGAGAACAATGGGCATTCTGCGCGATGAGTCAGACTATATATGGTCAGCCATTGTTTTATCACTGATGATCATGGTCAGCTACCATGGTTTAACAAAATATTCCAGCAATGGTAAAACTATGGCTTGGCCATGGTCAACCAAACCATTGTCAACTATATACGTTCAATGGCACAAATTTGACCGTAGTCGACCATGAACAAAATTACCAACGTAGGGAATTCATTGTGAGCTGTGTATGATCATGGAGACAATGGCCATTTGTAATATTGAAAAGGGAGCAACAGCAAACAATAGTACAACATGGTTGAATATTCAGTGTTTTATGGTGAAAAAGACACCGTGATATAACATAATCAATCATGTTCAAGGCAAAAGCCAAACATGGAATAATATAGCCAGTGACAGCCATGTATGACTAAAGTATGGTAAAAGGGATATGTTTAACCATGGAATACCATTGTACGAGTGGGTGAAGAGCCCCTGATCAGGACGAATTTAACATTCGATGACATTGACATTATCGACTATGTTTAAAGTGAAAAAGAGGTTTTCATGCAATTGAACAAACGCTGTTTGCTTAGTCCACTGCTGAAATTGTAACTTCCAAGACGTTGACTCTACCACTGCTGAATTTAGAAACCCCATTATCGTCTATGACAAGGAGACTTTTGAAGTTGCTATACATTTTAATAGAACACTTCATACTTTTGATTTCTTCGCTTTTCAATGCATAAATCCGCGAGAGCACACACCACTAAAGATAAATTGCTGATTACTAAATAAATGAAGCTTTCTCAAGAGCGTGCAATTATTTTCCCTCGGATTAAATAAATGACAAAAATTTCAGAATTAAACGAATAAAATTAAAAGCAAGTAGTCCTTGTTGATGATTATTTTTTATAACAATACCGAATCTCTTGGAGTTGCTTAAGAATGCGATCATCAACTGATTTAATACTGAAAGTTGAAAAGACACTGAAAAATGTTATGACCAGCAGTAGTCTCCGCTACACCTTGTCAATGCAATCATCCAAGGGCCATGGAAATCTGTATGTAATAAGGAGTTTTCCTTTGATGTAGCTGTTTTAGTGAAACCTCTTCAGCAGTACTTTTAGATGGAACTTTTAACTTTCATTATTGCTGATGAGAGGACCACAGTAGACAGGCAAACAGAATGGCAGAATAATTTGCTTATTGATTAACCGATAGCCTTATGAATAACTCAGTACCATGGTAACGTGACGTCACTTTTCTCTCTATTCCTCACCTTCCGACTAGTTGACTGATTAGAATGTTCTTTCACTCATTTCATTTTCAAACCTGCAGTTCACAAATCTGATGATACAGAAACAAAGGGAGGAAAAGCGTCACAAACATGTGACAAACCTTCAAACACAGGTTGTTAGTTGATTCTAATACAGCTTCCAATGTTTATTCTCTCAGTACAGTCGAGTGAACCGTCCAACTCAAAGACTGTTCATTTTAGCAGCTGAATTATCTGAAACTTCACAAAAAGACCCCCGCTGTCAGTCAAGTTCTGCCCCCCCCCCCCCCACCCCCCTCTATCTGAACAAAATTGCAATTGTTTTGCCGTGACGAGCCAATGAAATCTGTGTGGGAAGCTAAGGTATAGGATATGACACTTACTAGGAACCGAAAAATTCACCAGCTTCAAAGCTCAGTGGCAGATCTAGGGGAGCCCCCCCCCCCCCCCCCCCCCGTTATTTTTAGACCAAACTGAGGCCCGAAGGGCAGAAAAAATTTTTTTTTAAAGACCGCCTTCACCCCTTATCTGAAGGTCTGGATCCGTCACTGAAGATACAAAAGTGTGAATGGAATAAGTCAACACGTCTGTTAGATATCTGACAAAATCATGTCCGTGGTTACTTCTGGTTTTAGTTTCAATCTCTAGAGGGAGTATATCTGAAGGCCATTTACTGAGTCTATTTATAGGGTGTATGTTTTACTTTCCTTTGAAGAAAAATGGTTCAGGGACAAGGGAGAGGGAGTCCCTTTCCCTCTGTTCTCAATCCCCGCCTCTATCTTCCTCTCCTTTCCCATCTCCTTTTCAATCCTACCACGCAAGCTAATAAAATTCCCATGACGCATTATAATCAACATTTAAGTACCAGATCTAACTGTGCACATTAGATCATATTTTTAATGCTATTTTTCGCCTTATAAATAGTAAATTAACTTTAACTATTAAATTGGCGGAGTCCTTGATCTCTCTTCGTTCCTCGAGGGAGGAGGAAAGCTGATTCAAGAAACAAGGTTGTAAAAGCAATCACCTCACAAGAACTTTAACACAATCGTATGTTTTAACATTGCAGCTTTTGTAATATCAAACATCGTCTTAGGAGTTGCATTAATCATCTGTCTTGGAGTGATTCTGTTCCTTTGGCGTGCTCTGCGAAATTCCAAAACAAGCGACAAGCATTCTGCCAAAGAATTTCAAGTGAAGGATCACGAAAATAAAGGTCTTATAACTAATAATTGACATTTTTAGCTGGAAACTGAGTGTACAATTACGGCTTCCATTCTTCCTTTTTCTGTTCAATTTTGATTAGATTCTAAATATTTTCAATCTTAGGCAATGGAGAAGTCCCGTTTTCTCCAAAGGAGTCAAATTACATGGAGCTGCGTCCTAATCAAATGCAGCAGCCGACAATAAATTCAGAATATGGATCTCTTGTGAAGAACCCAGATAGAGACGCTGATGATGGTGAAACGAAACACGGTTATATTAATGCTTCCGTCTATTGCCACCCTGAACCGTGTGGAAACAAAGAATATGAGAATATGTAAATGAATAGTTATGAGGCCCTGTTAAGGGTTTTAGGGATAAGGGATAACTGGACAAATAATTTAAGGGGTAATCATAACTATTATTATTCATTCAAAATATTTCCCCAATTTTGATTGGCTAAAAGCACATGCATAATTCACCATAACCAGTTACTGATGACCAAATTTGGAAGAATTTTGTGTTTAACGAGGAAATGACGTCAAAAATGCAGCCTCCTACAGGTTAATGAACCGTTAACCGAGAAGACGTGGAGACGAGGTTGAGTTGTTTTGGTTGTGAAAACAAAATGGCCGACACTTCGCCCGTTTCAAGAGTATAAAGAACTACAGCTGGATCTAGGCGAAGTAATGGCTAAAAACATAGCAACAAGAAGACAACTCGGAGGGCGACATCTGCTATTCGGAAAATATTTGCGGAGCTGGACAAACCTAAACGTACCCTGTTGAAGGTGAACTTAACACCGATGGATCGATGGAGGTAAGCATGTTTTAGCTATGTTTTTATACTAGGAATTATTTTGAATGAATAATAAAACAACTATTGAATTCGGCTTTCGTATCTTATGAAGAATTATAGAGATCGAGGAGAGTGTTATCCGTCGAGGCCGTAGGCCGAGGCGGATAACACCCTCCGAGATCTCTATAATTCTTCATAAGGTACGAAAGCCGAATTCATTAACTGGTAAATAAGATACTCAGCCTCATTCATTAACTGTTAAATATATAGATTTAGCCAGGGCTAAAAGCGAGGCTCCATTAATAAATTTATTATTTAAATCGAACAATAAACTCAGTTAACTAAATCATTCATGTAACTTTTTAGGGAAAGGCTAAGTGATTTTAGAGAAAAATAATTTGCAAACAGCCCAATAGTGAACCAAATCTTACGTCGAGTTGATAGCCTCATATGTACACCAAAAAACTGGCAATCATCTTCGATCACATTTAAGAGCCATAATGTCTCTTGATGCTGGAGAAAAAATCGGGCCGAATTTTTTGCGTTCGACAAGTTTACTGTACAAAATCTTGCCAACAAATCTGGGTGCGTGTAAACCAACCCTTTACACCATTTATACAACACATCTGAGGTGAAACAGTACTATAAGACACTGTGACAGAATGTAGTATTTCAAAATTTTGCAATACAAATTGCACTCTTCACTATTCAGGACGATCGAAGCACGCGAGGGCTTTTAGCTAAACCGTTAAAAAATTTTCTAAAATCACCTATACGGCCAGGCGGTTCTCACTTTTGCAGTGCGAGCTGTGGCGAGTGTTTGAATGAGTTAGGCTCCAACATAATAAATAATTTATTTTATGTTTATTTTTTATTCAATGGTTTAACGCGCGTGATTTTGAGTACTCCTGCAAGCGATGTTCACTGAACGACTGAAAACAAACGACACAGCGATTAACAAGACTACTAACAATCAATAAAAGAAATATAATTCGGTGAAAAATATATAGAGACAACAATTTTTATTCACGAAGACAAGTATTAAAGTGTCTCTAAAAATCCTGGGTCTTCTATAGCTTAAAGCTCAAGTTTATGTTTTGAGCCGGCTTTCTGATATTTCCATTTTTTCAAAGATGAACTCGAAGCAAGAAAATCGCTCAAAGCTTTCTTTTATAGCCAGAATTATAACTAAATATTCTTTGGAACGTTTTCTTTCTATTTGCGGTAAGAAAATGTCTAAAGGCTTTTTAAAGTTCTGTAAGCTTATACTCGGCCGGCTAGATCATTGTATCCAATCGTACAAACAGTACGAACAGTACAAACGTGCTTAAACTAAACAGCCGCGTAAACTACGCTCGACGTCATTAGATATAAAAAACAAACGTCAAATACAATAATTACTCAGGCTTACCAATCGAGATGCAGCCCTGAAAGGTATCAAGAAAAGCCAGTATCGCTTCAGACTTTGCAACCCTCCTACGTATCAAGCAAGGTGAAAAACGAAAGCGATGCAATCCGAAATCGGATTTCCGACTTTGACAAGTGACGTATTTCTCAACCAAAAAACCAATCAACAAACTAGCCATGAATAACAGACTTGATAGTAGCTGTATTTCATTTTGTACATCCAG
Source organism: Porites divaricata (assembly GCA_038088405.1). Lineage (NCBI taxonomy): Eukaryota > Metazoa > Cnidaria > Anthozoa > Scleractinia > Poritidae > Porites > Porites divaricata. The sequence continues at coordinate 7,647,148 of JBBMOI010000012.1, forward strand.
TGGAAAAAGACAGTTAAAAACATCACAAGTTGACACAAAACTCTGTCAGCTTCAGCTGTCAAAGTAAACAAGATTCAAGATGCTGCATAAATTTTCCGCATAAACTCACGTGTCAAATTTTGACCAACCAAAGGATAAAAATTGGACGTAGAGCGTGACCTACGCGTGATTATGGTAAGCAAAGTCAAACGCTACTGTCTTCCCTACCTGTAATAGCTGGCTGAATTTTCGCGTCCAAGGTCAGTTTGAGGCACAAAAACACAACATATTTCATATGAATTTAAAAAAAAAAGTACACTTGAGCCTGTGATTATTTGAAAACTAGTAACTTGTCAGCGGATAACTTCTCTCAAACTAGCTAGAAAGTATGAGATTGAACATTGATCGCGTTCTATACTAAAACAATAAATGGTCAGCGGACAGCTTCCGCATAAATCACGTCACCTTGATGAGTTGACACATGCGCCCGCGATATGGTCATGTGATACTGGTCAGTGGCTATCCTGCTTTGACAGCTGTCAATTGACCATTTTGTTAATGTCCAATATAAGCTAATATACAAGGTGTGGATTTGCCTAGACACGCCTGAGACACCCCTCCCTCCCTTTTGATAGTCTCCCCTACCCAACCCTTACAATCTGTAGACGCGTATGTACGCACGTACGCTTGGTCAATCACGTGACAACCAAACGAAAAGAGGTTGACTATATTCTACGAGTATGGGGCCCTGTCCAACCCCGCTATAACAAAATTCTCAAATCTGATTGGCTATCATCTGCCCTGATTTCAGCCTCAATAGGACAGTTTGATAGTACAGTACGAGTCATGCCTAAGTAATTGGACAGTAAGCGCCATCACGCACGCGCTTGAATGCCTTTTTTTCACTGCTAGCAAACAAATTGGAATTTCTTCTGTTTTGATTAAAAAAAGAGCCTGAAATAGCTTGATATTCAATTGTAATGGTAGCAGGACTGAGTGGAGTCCAATTCGGTTAGTAATCATACTCGTCATGAGGCAAATCGATCGGTCGTCCGATTTTGTTAATTACTCGATGATTACAGACCGAAGTGGACTCCACTCAGTCCTCTGAATTATTTGAAGGAAGATCGTCGCAGTTATATACGCAACTTATGCAGTTGCCCAAAGAAAGCCTGAAAAAAATCCAGGTTTGTCCAGTACAAGCCTGAATTTTTTTCAGGCTTTCTTTTCTCAACTGCATAAGTTGCGTACTACATAACTGCGATGATCTTCCTTCAAATAATTCTTCACTCTGCAGTTCACATATATGATTTTCATATACTTATAATTTCATTACTGACTGAATATCAAACCACTTCATTTACACTAGCTGAACTCCTCCTCGTTCTCCAAAGGGTCTCAACACTTGCATCTAAATATTGAAGTGGTCTGAAGAGGTCGAGTATTTTGCAGTTACTCCGGTACCAGTTCACGGGACTAATTGTCTTATGCACAGGTACTTCGATTCAACATTGCACCAACGAGTGCTCTTGCTTTCTGACTACTGTCGCCATGGATAATATTAATGTACTTCCATCGTACATGCTGGGAACGAAAGAAAATAGCATACTTTCTTCCATAACTAGTATTTCATTATTATCAAACCCCACCAAACTTCAAAGCTTAAAGGTGATTCACATTTAACTTTAAAATGTGTGGTATATGTGGAACTTTCTTCAGAAGCAGGATTTAAAAAACCTTTCTTGTTTTGCCAAGCAGATTAGGTAATTAAACATCCTAGAGAACTTGTTAATGTTAATTATTATTCATTCAAAATATTTCTCCGTTTCTGATATTGGCTAAAAGCATACGCGTAATGCACCATAACCACCTACTGATGACCAAATTTGGAAGAATTTTGCGATTAATAAACCAATGACGTCAAAAGTGTAGCATAGCTGCACAGTTAACCGAGAAAACCTGGGAACGCGGTTGCTTTGTTTTGGTTGTGAAAACAAAAATGGTGGGCATTTCACTCGTTTCAAGAGTAATAACGAGGCGAAATAATAGCTAAAAATTGACAAGAACTGCAAGAAGACAACTGGAAGGGCGAAATTTGCTATTTGGAGAATATTTGCGGAGCTGAACAACCCTAAACGTGCATTATCGAAGATGAACTTAACATCGATGGAGGTAAAAATGTTTTAGCTATGCTTTTAATCTAGGAATTACTTACGTCCTCGGTGGATAACACCCTCCTAGATCTCCATAATTCTTCATATGATACTCAGCATCATTCATTAATTGTTGATTAACACGTTTGTAGTAGAAATAAGAGCCTAGGTAAACTGATGGAAAAATGGAAAATGTATGTAAGTCAATTCTAGCCTGCATTATTGTGCATTGTATACACTAAAGAAAATGAAAAAACGAAAATGTAAGGTATTTTTTAGGCTGTAATGCTATGTATAAGTATGGTATTGAATTTTTATGTGCGTGTATTGTAGATAATTATTGTCTATATATGTAATACTGTGTAAATGCAAATAAAAAATAGGAATAAAAAGCTTGTTATGTTTATCTTTCCATATACCTTGTTCTCAGGATTTCTTTTATCCGTACGGTTTTTTTTTACTTAATTTTTTTTTTTCACTTGGGCTTGTTCTACTGGTCTGACTCTCAAATTCCATGATTATCTTGATCTGGTCCTGTATGCATCTACCAGAATGAGCTGCTCGGGCGTTTCTTTTTACAACCCCCTTAAATTTCCAGGAATGGAAGTAAACATCTATGACTTCTTTGCCACTTTTTGTTTTATAGTCGTTTTTGGATCTCTGCACCAACGCCAGTTACATTGGCGGCAATTTACTTTAAGGGGAATGGTTGTTATTGTCATTTATATCATTTTATTTTATCATTATTTCCATTTTAATTTTTACGATCCAAACAATCATCTAAAAACTCAGCAAAAATTGTTCAACCAATGACTAAGTCTTAAATGAGTCTAATTTTTGATTGAATGAAATCTTGGCCATATATTTAATAAGAAAAAGGGCGGAAATAAACGAAAAACATGCTTTCAACTAGCCTGAATTTCATCCGATTACTTCGAGTCGTTATTACTCCCTCAGTAACGTCTGAATCGACCGGCCGTTAATGCCGTCAAGTGACGTCACTACTCCTTGATCTTTGCTTTAATTCATGCAAAAAATAAAACACGGTTTTGAAGTGGCAAACCGAGAAATACCGTTTGGAAATGTCTGCATGATAAAGAATTGCTTTATTTTTTTCGATCGTAATTCATGTTTAACGCTCAGGTAAGTTAAGGAGAGGGTCACACATTATTCTGTAAAGAAAATACGGGGGGTGGTCTATCTCCGAAAGTAAAAGTCCGATCAACATGAAACTAGGCCACGACTTAAAGCATGTCAAGGGAGCTTTATTCACAAAAGTGTTTTCATAGTAACCTATCACGTGACCACTTATGGCTTAACTTCCGGTTTGTTCTTTTAGGGCTTCTGGCCCCAGTTGTTCGAAAGGTGGATAGCGCTATCCACTGGATAAATCACTATCCACTGGATAGCGCAATTGGTTGTCGTAATACTTAACCGCTGGATAGCGATTTATCCGGTGGATAGCGCTATCCAGCTTTCGAACAACCCGGGCCTGCACACTAGGAAAAATTAACTTTACTGAAATTTTTTTGCTGTATTGTTTTTAGTATGTAAGGCCTCCTCTCAAATGTAACTGGAATCGAAGTCCATCTAGACGACATCAACTTTTAACGGCTATTGCGTGACAAAACAATGTCACATTTTATTGGTCACGTGACCTGGACACCCATTCCAATTGGTTTCGTGTGGAATTTCGTGCACATGAAACCATTCAAGCATCATTTTGCATATCACCTTGTGTTAAGTTAGTGTGCACTTAACCTAAAGGAAAATAAGGAAACTTGATATCATTTACGGTCACGTGACTAATTGGTGACAACTTCTTATCAACTTGATTCATCTTGTCGAGTGTAAGACCTTGAGAACGTTTCATTTCATTATCTTGAATACTGTAGAAGATAGACCACCCCCTTCGTTTTCGCACATGCCTTAATTGACCCACTCCTTAATGCACCTGAGCGTTCAAACTATCAACTGCATGCTGTACAACTCTGAACCGGTTGTACTGAATTCTATAATCAAACTCGGTCGCAATCACGCAATGAAATAAACACACACACGGAACACTTAGTTCAAAAACACAATGATTTGCTTTAATTCTGAAAAGAAGCTATTTGGTTCTTAACGAAGAAAACAACAAGGAAACAAGAAAGAAAAGCTAACAGAATCATTACACTTGACGGTAAAAATAGCAACAAGGAATGAATATGCAACGTATATTGTGGGATCGCCAAAAAGCAAACATTTCAAGAATGTTTCGAATTTATCACATTCCACTTCTCAAACTGTTGTATTTTGCGGGTCTGATTCTTCGGAAAGTCTTCTGAAATCATTATTGATTCATAAGAAAAAACAAAACAAATTAAGGTTTAATGAGTGTCTATATATCTGATAAAGACACGGCTAAACTTGACGTCCATTTTTTTTAGATCAAAATAACCCCAAATCTAAATATTAGTGCAAGAAATATTTGATCTATATCAGAGATTTTGAGGCAGTTCAAGAAACTCGCAGTCGTGTAAAGCTGATAATGTACACTCCTGCTCGTTTTTTAAACACTCTTTAGAAGTCACTTGGACGTACTCGGAAATTTCGCACATGACAAGACGAAAATCGCTCCGCATTTTGAGTCAAAAAAAGTAAACAGGTATAAGGTCTGTTCGGGTCTGGAATAGGATTTCATTTCCAGAAAACTGATCGGTTTGGCTACTTCGCAGACATAAGTCCCTCCTTGGCATTGGCGCAGGTTATACAGGTCGAATTGAGACTAGTGGAGAGACCGAAAATTAAAGTTACCTGCGACGGATTTTGATGGTGGATAGGTGGGAGATGGCGACTCCAGGATAGGGAGGGATTTTGGAAGTTTGGTTCTAGTAAATGGTGGTAAACTGATTCAGTGAACTAATCCACGCAGCCAATGTTTAATTAATTCGGAAGAGAAAAAATGGAAAAAAAGCAAACGGTGATTGTATGAATTTCGTATTTTTAGCCTCCGTTTTATAGATAAAACTTCTCTCGGGTTGACGGGTTACCCGCAAGGGAGCCTCTTTTTTATGTACATTTCCTTAGAAAACGTGGTGAACCTTTTACATCTCAAGGATGTTATGGCATGGCTCAATTTTTGGTCTCGACCCCCCGCGAAGATAAAGCTGTTTTTATTATACGGCCATGCATTTTAATTCTAAAAGTTGCAAAAAACTTTCGAGAAACTATCTTTCGAGGCATTGAATTAATTGGGGTTGAAGTGATGTAGTCACGTGAAACGTGACGTCATAATGATAGTCAAAAAGAAATTCAAAATGGGGTAGGAATGGTTGATTATAACTAAGTTTGAACCATGTGTAAATGTTTGTCTTACCGTACGAATTTTCTCCGCGGCCGGAACGGAGAGAATTTTTAATTTCTTAAAAAGATATTAACAGGTGAAAAGTGTCACGTGACCAATTTTGCTTAATTACTAATTAAATAAAAACGTGAGTCAACCATTCCGGCAAGATTCAAGTGAGAAATGATGATACAATAACATTAAATACTATATTTAATACATACTGTGGGGCATCTCGCCACCCCATTTTTAGTTTTCTTTTCTTTCTGGACTCGACCATAAGTGGTCACGTGACACAGATATCTGATTTCTTACGCTACAGAAAATTAAGGTTACCGATTTTTCCGAGGTTGCCGAATTTTTTAAGGTTCTGACAAATTTTCACAAAGTTATGATCATTATTAGATTTTATGCAAATTAGCCTCAATCCATGCCTTAACATGCTTGAGATGAGAAGCAAAAAGTTGGCTTAGCTAGCGGGGTGACCCACGTAGTCCAGGGTCACCTCTTTGAAATGGTAGGGTCAGCCTCCTAGTCGGGCCAACTTTCCTCCATGTAAACACTTTGGCTCCCCCTTTCAGGTCACTTCAGTCAAAGCGAGCCAATCAAAGAGTGCACAAGCGCTGTTGACTCAGGCAAAAAGAGCCAATTTTTTTTTCTCATATCAACGCTGGCTAAAGTTGTCTCGGCTGGGAGGGTGATCAGTCTACCCGGGATAAGTTTTCTCCATATAAACGGGATGTTCTTTAGTTAGACTGACATCAACTAGAAAAATGTATCATATGCTACGTTTCCTTACTTTGTTTTCATTTAGGCCTAAGGCCTGGTTCAGACGCCGTACTTTTCATGTACCGAATAAATTCGACTTTGGAGCGACACTGTCGGCGACATCTGATTTAGACGGCGCACAATTAAGTTAAGTTCGACAGACTCTGTCGAAATTTTGCCGCACCAAACTGATTCAGACGCCGCTCTTTTGCCGTACTTAATTCATCAGTTAGGTTCGGCACATGACTGGAGCGGCCTCTGAACCGGACCTAAGTTTTCTAAAAAATCGATTCATCAACTGCGTGCACTAATCATAGGCGTACTGGCAATTTTTTGCCAGATGGGGTGGTAAACTATTTGTCCAAAAAATTATTGCAAGTTGCCCAATTTTTTACGAAACAGGCGCCTACGAAAAGAAACGAGTGCCATACGATGCAACAACATAGGGCATACTGGCATATGAAGGTTGCTAGATACAGTTTTTCAGGGTCAATACCTTCCCAGTTTTAATTTGAGCGTAAACTATGTCGCCATAAACAAACATTTAGAAAAATTACCACCAATTGTATTAGATAAAGATGAAATTTGTCATGATCAGGGTTCTCAGGTAAATTAAGGCATGGGCCCCCAGTTATTCAGTCAAAAACTGATGGCGGTGGTCTATCTCTGAGTACTTAAGCATTAGAAAAATGAGACTTTGCCTAATACATACATGGGTGGTTTCTATCAATATGGTGTCTTTCAATTATGCAAATGATGTCACGTGACTCCACGCGGCCAGAATATAATAAAAAGTATTTAAACAAAAATGGCAACACTTTTTGTTGTTAGTTACAATGTGTAATGTAAGCATCTACAAAACTGTGCTTGGCCTTTTTTGAATTTGTCATTGTTTTAGAAAATAAATGGTTTTTTCAACTAGACCCAGTCCCCCAATGCAATTTTATCCCATCTTAACGCCTTCGCTTTTAAATATCTAAAAAAGGCCAGGAACAGAAGTGATATATTAAACGGCCTTAAAATTATGCAACCTGTAAAATAATTGAAAATCGTACTACGTGAAAATTAACTCTGTAAGACATCAACAAGACACCGAAAGAACTCAAAACAGAGCGGGATTGTAGCCATAGACAGCTGTTTCGCCCTTTTTGGGGCTCGTCAATATGGCGCAACAACCAGAGAAAGCTCTGATGCAAAATATCCACGCACTCTGATTTTAAGCCCTGACCCAGAACTCTCAACACCCACAGAATCACGCCATACCACGTCCCTTCTGGGGGGCAAGAGTCCAAGTGTCAAGTTGATGTCTCGCAGAGAAAATAAAAAAATCGGCGGCCAAAACCAACCTAAGGACATGGACAGAACCATGCAAGAATTACAGCATATCGGATCTTTAAAAGATCTGCGGTCCAAAAATTATAAAGTACAAACATTAACCACAAGGGACTGCAATGGACCGCAAACGAATATGCCGACTGAGAACGTAGGATCTACTAATCAGAGTTTAGTTATCGTTTGCACACAGGCTAGATGTTTGGCCGTTATCTGTAGAAAAAGAGGCGCTTTTGACCATTCAATTTCACCTGATAGTACGTAGTTTTAATCTTGCTAGAAAGAAGGATTTGATAATTTTGTATAGAGGCGCTCTTGTTAGCGGTTTTGAATATTTCGGTCTACTTTAATTAGCAAATTAGCATATAACTTTTAGACCGCTCGATAGATTTTTTTAAAAATTTGATATTCTTTTCGTAATTCAAACCGGGACGAGCCTCTTCTTCATTTTCAGACCCATTGCTGATGCTATCTGCTTGCTACATTTATCTCTTCAAAATAATAAAAAAGCAGGGAAATGTCTTTAAAAACTGGCTTTGCCCAAATTTTCTCGTGTTCAAGGCCCAAAATTTGGGGAGGCTACAGCCCCCCTCATCCCCCCCCCCCCTTCGGGCCCGGGCCCGGGCCCGTACCGCCTATGGCACTATATTGCGCTGTGCGTGACTTTAAACGAAACTTGTCTTACAGCTCAGCGGATATCGGATACAATGAAACAAGAGGGAAAGCTTAACCAAGCGAAACATGCATGAATAGTTGATATTACTTTCAGAGGGCGAAGCGAAAACATACTAACATGGCGTCGGGTTATCCAGCGCTGTATTTCCGGGTGATACTTCTCTTATTTCTCGTCTCGTTGGTATCAGGTAGGCCAGTGTTATCTGCTATGAACTATCCACATGCTATCTAGGGTCAATTTTATGCGCTTTGGCTTGACTACATGTAAACATTCGTTTAGAGTAGTGGCCCATCGAGATATTAGCTAGATAATGCTTCCTGCTGTACTAAAAAAAACAGAGTCCCGCTTTCTAAAGTAACATGTCAGAATTGTACTGTATGACTGTATCGGTAAACAAACCCTGTAATTCTTTGTTTGCTAGCGAAAGGTTGCTTTACTTCAATTTCAGCTTCTATAATATCTAAGAATCTACGTAGTTACTTCCTGTTGTATCGTGATTAAGCAGTTTTGTTTTGTTCGTTAATTTGGAGTTGCTCATTGATCGAAATCTTCTCGAATTGACAGACTTACGTGTCATGCCTAGCATTTTATCACTGAGAGCTTATTTGGAAATGTTATAATCGATCACAAGATGTAATGCATCGAAATGCAATCAACTGCCCAACTGTAAATTCCATGATGACATTTTTTTATTTAGTATGAACACTTTCTAAGGATACTTTAACATAACCGAGCTCCCTTGTTAGTTCATTTGTAAATTCCTGAGATGATTCAAAAATTTAAAGGCAATACACAATGTAGTTCTAAATGTATTGTGCGCAAACATTGTAAGCTAACTTTGTTTGTTTCCGTAACGATAATTTAGTACCATAAATTTTCATATCCGAACCAAAATAGGTATGCAAATATTAAAGACGCCGCTATTGAGTAACACTTCACTGATTTTTTGTTTTATGAATAAATAATTCGATGAGACCATAGAATTTTTAAAAACAATTACCAGTAGGTTTAATTTAAATAATTTCCGTTGAAGCATTGCTGATAAGGCCTTAACGTTTTCTAACAGAACTGATGAAGACAACTGCCCCCACTGTAACGATATTAAAATGTCATTGTAAATTAAGGTACTAATAATTTATCAAGTAAGTTAATAAAACATTTTCAACTTTGGAATTTACATACGCGATCATAACGAAAACATGAAATTTGTTGTTACTTCATGAATTATGACGAGATTTACCGCCTTTAAATTATTATGGGGCTATGTCTCGCTTCTATTTGGTTTCTTTTCAGAAAGCTAAAAAACTTTTTTTTTGCATCATAACAATTGAATTCCAAAACCAATAGCCCAGTTTTGTTATTTAATTGAAGACTATATTTAGGCGTTGCAAGTGTTTTCTTTCCGTTGTTGCAAGGGCCGTTGACACAAAGATGGAGGATATGGCGAGATTGAGTTGTACGAACATTTTCAAGTTTTAGCCGGGGTTTTAGCTCTGTTGAGTAGACACGGCAGAGGTGCTTTTGAGCCCTTCCCCCTCTAACTAAAAAGTAAACTCTTACACGTTTTAGCCACATATATATGATCGCCAAACTTAGCGAATTTCCTAAAATTTGTCTGAGAGTATTTAAATTCTTCTTGACGTGTACGTCATCATTGACGTTGTTATAGCATTCGAGATTTGCATTTTTTTTTCTATAAAAAACGTTTTATTCCTGTTTTACCGATTGAAATTTTTCGTTGCTCTTAATTTAGCACTATTTCATCAAATTTAGTATAACTATTAATGTAATTCACAGCGGCACCCAACGATGGTCGGCCTCCTAAATACATTGAAAACACTTTTTAGGCTGTCCAGAGTACGTTTAGACATCTAGAAATGTATTCTAAGCGGCGCTATAAAATTTGCATCTGTTCGGTCATCGAAGGGAACTTGAATCTTTTTGAAATTACAAGGGCTTCAGCATTATTTTTCCGAAAATTTTAAATGAAATTTGACGTGTTAAGAAAGTGAGACATTTCTGATTTCTCTCGCCATCACAGTTTTGAATCCGAAAATTTTAGGTTCCCTTTTTCAGCGACGAAAAATAGCCTAACTTAGGAAGTAAAATATGAAAATTAAACTTCAGAAAATCGTAGGGAATTCATAAGATAAACTTCGAAAATTGAAAATGAATGGAATGGTCCTATACAAATTTTTAGCCGTCCTACAGTAGTAGAAAATTGTAGGCAATATTTGCTTCTCCGAACAGATATTTTACAGAAAACAGTCGTTCGGTACCCCTGAATTCAGGCTTTTTAGTGACTAAATTGAGGGAAAAAACATGGACTTAAAATGACCAAATGACATAAGTTGATTCAATTTTGAACAGTGTGCATTTCTCTGGGAATTCCATAGCTCACAGATTTATTTGCTTCCTATGTCCTAAGCATCTTAATTTATACCCACATCAAATCTTTGTCACGAAAACTTTAATTCTAGTTTCATGTAAAACGGGATATATTTAAAAATGGCGGATGAAGATGGTGGATGAGTCTGGGCCCGCTGATATCAACTCGTCTTGACTGGCGAGGTAAGGAGTCGTGCGAAGGTCTAATCACGTCGTGACCCATGACGATGGTCTCGTTGCAGGCCAGGGACGCTTTTAAACCGTTCTCGAATAGAAGAGCAAATCTCTCTCTGCATTCATCGGCACGCACAGGGGCGAGAGATTTTCTCTCCACGGCGGCGATAAGATCTTCTGCAAGTGCGAATCCGGCTCCCAGCTGTTTTCTATCGGAGAGTAATTCTTCCACTGAATGAAATACTCCACGATGCCTCCTCGGATTCGTTTAGCGACTATGCGCTCAACTTCGTAGAGACCCCGCATAACAACGGGTTTTTGCTTGGGTCGGTATTTCGAATTAAGGCCGCGTTCACAGACATCATTTAATAATGATGCGTAAAAGCCTGGCTCGTGTCTCGTACGCTTTGACATGTTGTTCATAACTAGCTTTTAACAACATTTTTGCCTGGCCTTTTGTACGTTTCGATTACAGTCGAACCTCTCGGTACGGACACCTCTCTATTACGGACAGTTTCCAATGTCCCGACAAAATTCTCACATATTTTCTTCAAAAGAAAAACCTCTATAACATGGACTCTCTCTAATATGGACAACGGACAAAAAATTTCGGCCCCAGAGAGTAAATTTATATAAACTTAACCTCTTTATTACGGACACTGCGGTGATCAGGTAAATCCCCAATCCCGATCAGGTGAATCTGCACAGGTTGAATCCCATCTACTCTGGCTGGCGAGTTATGCAAGGTGTTAAAAAGCCCAGTCGTTGAGTACCAAACAACGATTTGCGAAAGGTGGACAGAAGAGCATCACAGACATTTTGAAGGCTTCAATGATACTACAATCCTACTAGACAAAAGTCCTTGGGACAGTAATGCAATATTCATATTTTTCTGTCATTTCCCGATTCCCTCTTAAAACAGTGCATCCTTTTCGAAGTTTTCTTGCAGTTTTCCCTCCCCCAACCCTACACAAAGTTGAAACTCGGCAAAAATTCTGGATACACGCGTCCAACATTGTTTGTGGGGTGAGGGGAGGAGTTGGACCGGTGTGAATTGGAAAACGCCCCAGACAAAGTGTCCCAAGGCTTTTGTTGATGATTATAGATATAGCATAAAGATCTTCTCTATTACATTTTGTACTCTAGTTACTGTTTTCTGCACCTGCAAAGTAGGGAAAGACGCTTTCAGAATTGTGCTTTACATTACCACTTTTTACGTGCAGCATTGCGCTATAGCACGTTTCGTTTTAAAACAGTAATTTGTCTGTAGCTAGCAATGTTGTATGCTACTGAAAGACAGCTTCTTTGTACTGTGAATCAATAACTTTCAATGCAGTTTACAGACGAGTGTGAGCCTGGTTTTAGCTACTGAAAATTTAAAACTGTAAGTGCAGTCATAAAAGTGACGTCATCATAATGACCTCTTTTATACGGACACCTCTCTAATAAGGACACTTCACTCTGTCCCTTCGGTGCCCGTATCAGAGAGGTTCGACGGTATTTAAAACGGATCCAAACTTGAATAATTATCTCACACAAGCAATGTTTCCTCAGGCGTAAAGCGCGGTGCGTCCTTTCTGCGTTTTCACCGACTTGGAATTTCCAAGAGAAGTGTTATTTATTTCACATTTCCGATTGTCTTGCGAATCGAAGAGACCAGGCCTATAGTACTTTTCAATCTTGGGATCGAGTAAAAGAGTGCACCTAAAATAAGTTCTAAAATATGAACTGCTTTGACCGGTCGACAAAAAAAGCGTAACGATAAAGTACAAGCCGCGTGTTCTCCTCATCGCACATGCTATTATGCAACGCTTTCAAAGAAGCGTGTTGTGGGGGAAAATGTTCTGGCCATCGCACTCAGACTATTCCTAGCGTAACATATCAGAAAAAAAAAATGCCAACACAGACAAAACCCTTTGTAAAGAGCTCCTCCCTTTTGATGACTTTATCACACCTTGAAATTGACCTCACTCATCAAACCGTTTGATTGACAGCTACCGATTCTTTCACGAGAGCAGTCGGTATTCCGACAGCTTAATCTATTCCACTATTATGCCGTGCATTGAGAAAATGTGGACTGTATGTAAATGTCGCGAAAGACAATGGAATTTTGGGCGATCTTCCTCTTGAATTTATAATAAAACAAGACGCTATTACGACATCACTGTTACTTAAACGTTTTTATGTGTTTTATCAGCACCTTACTACCTAAGCATTTTTTTGCTTTATGCCCACTTTGAAGGAATGTGAATTCTACCATAAATTCAAAAATGTGACGTCATAATGACGTCAATTACGTCATTGTGTAAACAAGTTATGCTTGGGTGTGGGTTTTGATGAGTACATTCTTATTACTTATTGTATGTGTAATTTTGGTGGCCGTATCATGGGCGGTGTGGAAGTTATAGAGCGGGCCCTCGGAGCCCCCTCCCGGTCACAGGAAGCAAGAAACGGATCTATCTGTCTGAATAAGGTTTATGCAATGTATAAAAAAATCAAAACACGAAACGTTAGTATCTAGTACTACCTGATTAATTTTGTTTGATATCTTGCACATATCTCTTGCTTGCCCCCCAAAATTTTGAATAACCTTTGTTTTTAATTCACCTGGGTATTACAAGCTGTATCATTATAGGAGATTGGTAAATGCAATAGATCTAATTGAAGATATTGTATCATCATAACTAAACTATAGAAACAGGGCTTCGAAACAAGCTATGTATTTTGTATTTACTGTTTTTTAGGCTTCAAAACGTCACATAAAAATCAAATCCATTTTAAAACAAGCTAGATGGGGGTGCTTATAAGCGGGTAGGGGCTTATAATCGTTGTTGGTTTACAGGTTACTGGTAATAAGCGGGTCTGATAACAGGGTGGGCATGCAGAAGGCGTAGAAGTGGCCGGAGGGTGGTGGGGCCTTAGAATAGGATTAGATACATATTACATTATCCTGCTTTTGAGCGTCACCTTCAAAACAAGAGCAGTATGCCTAATGCTCGATAAGTAGCATTTGATGCCCTTTTCCATCACCGCAGACATGAACAGAAAATTTTATTGCATCAGTGACAAATTTCGAACTGGCCGCCATAATGCATAGACAATTAGCCAGTCTGAGCAGCCTAACAAAATGATCCTCACTAAAAGCACTTGGTAGTAAAAATTTCTCAGTACAGTTATCGTACTTATGGAATTATTTTTATTTTTTCATTCAGATCATTCTCTTTATGCTGAAAAAAAAATGGCCCTCATGCCGGCATTATACTCGATGCTCCGACTATGGCATTATGCCAAAAATTATCCTGGCATAATAATGTATCTAACGCTAGCTTAGAAGCGACAGTTTGCGGTGACCCCTTTAATTTTTACGCAACTGACTCAGTCCTGGTGTTTAGAAGAATGAGCGTGAAAAAGGTATTCACTTTTTCTTTTGGTATTAAGGAGACTGTATTGATTTGGATCTTGGAATTGAAAGTGGTAATATCCCAGATAACAATATAACCGCCTCCTCTGAGAGATCAGACGCCAAGAATGGACGTTTGAACGAAATAAAAGCATGGTGTGCGGCTACAGGAGATGCTAATCCTTATTTACAAATAGACCTGGAAACCATCCATATTGTCTGTGCTGTGTCAACACAAGGAAATCCAAATGCAGATCAGTGGATAGAGACCTACACAATCCAGGTATCAACGGATGGAACAACCTGGACATATTATAAGGAACATGGTCAAAATAAGGTAAGTTTCTGCATTCCTTCCACTTTATCAGTGCCAACTCTTGCAGAAAAAACAAAAACAAGAACGACAACAATAACAACCACAAACAAAAGCAAATGGAGTGATTTTCGTATGACTTTGAAATGAAAACGCTCGAACTAAACAGAAACATCAAACGAACGGAAATAGAGCAATTTGATTGGTTTATCGAACGGATATATACAAACGCGCGTGGCTTTTGGTTGCTTAAGCGAACGCTCGGATGAAAAAACGTTATGCACGAGAACTTTCTAGAAATTAATCGATACTTCGTTTTGACGTCATACTGCAACACGATTGGCTAATCGAACAATACCTTCTCCGTATTAGGGTTTTCTTTGGCGGGAAAACGAAGAGTCCATCATGTTTTGATCTTTTTATCCGTTGGCTGATAAAACAAGAAACAAACACTTACCGAAACCATTTTCAATGTCATACGACTGAAATCGCTCTAACAAAAAAAACCAAACCAAACCAATCCAAAAAAACAACAAAAATAACAAAGACTTAGCCTGCGTAGCAAGCGAAGGTTTCTGCACAACTATTAACTGGAGAGGAAACGCCTTCGAGCCATCTTATCCATAGATAAGTTTCATTAACAATTATTAAATTTAAAAGACATGTCTTCTAATAACGTTCTTGAATTTTGGCCATCCAGAAAACTGCTCTTCTCCCTTCGGAAATGCCCCAAAGACTGAGAACGAACCGCCGGCTTCCAATTTTTGTCATTGCCTTGTGTTTTGTGGAGTTAAGGGACTGATGTAAATGACTGTCGCGAAGTTATAATTGAATATTCTGAAGGTGATTGGAAAGTTTCCAACAGTGCACAATCTTTCTTATAATTTGCCTCCATCTTGTTAATTATTCTACATTCTTGCACTGAGAATCATTCCATGTCACTCTTGTCAACTGGTCACGCGGTAGGGTGCGGACATTTATGAATGCAAAATTGCGTGCTTTGAGGGCGAAAACTTAAATTTTGCAAGATCACTGACCCGTAAAATTCGGTTACATATTTTACACATATTACTGACGTATTGTAGAACATAAGGAAAAAAAAAAAGAGAGAAAATTTCAGTCATAAACACTTGAACCCAAAACCTTTGACTTTTTCAAAACGAGGAACTCTTTCGGAAAAGTAAAGAGTGATAATCTGTTACGTTCTATTTCCTTAGTTATGAAAGTAAAAACTCGATTAGAAGAACTGGTTGATTCTTTAGCCTAATGACAATAATAATGATGTTGATTGCAGTTACAATGACAATGACATGAGTAATGGAAAGGACAACGATAAAAGCAATATCTGTGAAACCAACAATTTCAAACTTCCTTGATTGTTGACGCAATCTCTGTGGAAAAATTAGCCATGTTGTTCTTATAAAAACCCTCGTTAAATGAATTTGCGTGCTTTATTTTCCCTTTTTTGAAATGTAATAGATTGACCGCATCTATTTTGACGGTTTAATACGGCTGAACTGTTGTATTGTGGTTAGACTTTCACAGGTAACAACGACAGAAATACAGAGAATAAAAACATCCTCTCTGAGGGCGTTTTAGCGAAAACCCTGAGATTCATTGGCCAAAAAAGTTACAACAGGTTCTGTCTGAGAACAGAAATATATGGAGTGAAACTAAAGCCAGGTAAACGATTTTTGCTTATAATTACCCCCGGGAGGGGATACCCCTCGGAGTTCTCAGTGAATTGTGCCTCCCGGATTTTCCAGTAGGCCTGGATTCTATTTCAGACCAGAAAGGGAAAATGTCCTACTTCCGGTCGTGTTGACGTGCGCCGTTCAAAAATGCTGAAATGAGAAATACAATCGTAAAGTACGAACAACATTTTGTAATTTTCTGGTGAATGAGAGGACAGTAACCGATAAATTATGAAGGTGGTTGGAAATTCGAAAACTTTCAAAGAGAGATTTTAACCTCGTCCCCAGAGTCCCCAGAGTCCCCAGAGTCTTCTCATTGTAAAACGAGAAGACACTGGGGAATTCCCTGGGGATGAGGGAGGGATCTTGGTTCCAGACCTCACGCTGACCCAACATTTTAAAATGGCCGCCAAAGAGGACTCATGAAGTAAGTTAGTCAGTTGTTTAGATTTTGTCGGATTTCAGAACTCCCTGGGTTATTTTCACTTCTACGCGACCTTCGAAATTGAGGCCGCTTGGAAGTCGAATGATTAAAAAGAGAGCTAGATGTTGGCGTATTTGAGTCGTTTGATTTTGTTCAAAGGCCGATTAGGGTTTTATTTTCTTGAGTTCAAAAGAATTTTCTCGGATAATTTTCTCTGTTATTTTAGACGTTCCAATCATCAACTTGTAGACAAAAAGAATTAAAAATGAATTGCTTTTTAAGAGCGACGGTCAGGAAATATCGACCATCGAGAGGCAAGAGTTGAAAAATCGATTTCCTTCATTTTTTGTCCATAAATAGCTTTTAGGTAGATAAGTAATCTGACATAAGTTGTTCTCGCAAAAAGCTTTTTATTTTCGAGAAAAATAAGAATATCAGTTTACGTGGTCGGAGTCTCAAAATGGCCGTATTTTCAACCCGAAATTTGCTAACATCAACTCTCCTCGCGTTCGCAAATAAAGCAACAAAGAGAAATTTGAACACTTTCCATCGATAGAACAACTCTTCTTCTTTCACTAAAAGATACTTTCAAAGCAATATCAAGACTCGTTGAATCAACATAATTCAAAAACGAAGAACAGTTTTTTACGGAGACAAAAACTTTAACTTGGTAGTTATTTACTGCGGCATTTTTCTTCATGTGGTATAGCTCCAAATTTTCCCGGTCCTCGTTTATTCACACATTTACACATTCATCTAACGCATACCTGAGAATTGGCTTGGGTTCCTTTAGGCAGCCTCCAAACGAAAGCATCGAAGTCCGGTAAAAATAGTGAAGCGTGACCAAAATAACTTATTTAACGACTCCAAGTTTCCTCGTTCGTAATTATAAAGTAACAAGACGAAATATCTTCCTGTTCCGTCATCCTTAGCAAATTACCATTGCTAAAGTCCATATTTTTTGATGAAAAGTGAGTACCAGAAAAAGCGCGTTTGACTTTTTCTTCTTCAAAATACAGTCGGGATCGAAAATGTTACTCTTTCGAGAATTGCGTTGCGTTACTAGCAGAACTCCATAGCTTAGTAAATCTACCCATCCCAGAAAATTTGGTAATCACGTGACCGTACACCGCCCGTCCGTCCGCACCACAGGAAAACCAATTTTACTTTCACACTTTCTAACTACTTTGGGAGCCCAGGAGGAAGCTCATTGCACATCAATGTTGTGATCACTTTGACAGCTGTCAAAACAAGGTATCCGCTGACCAGTATCACTTGACCGTATCACGTGTACAGGTGTCAACCCATCAAGGCCGAGTACTTTTTTGGAAGTTATCCGCTGACAAGTTACTGGTTTTCAAATGATCGCAGGCTCAAGCTTAATTTTCTTTAATTCATATGAAATATGTTGTGTTTTATATGCCGCACAATTAAAATTTTGATTTCAAACTGACTTCGGACGCTAAAATTCAGCCAGTTTTTACAGGCAGGGAAGACATGCCAGGGAAGACATGCCAGTTGCGTTGGTCACGCTCTACGTCCAATTTTTACGCTCTGATTGGTCAAAACTTGATAGGTGAGTTCATGCAGAAAATTTATCCAGCATCTTGAAACTTTGACAGATGAGGCTGACAGAGTTTTGTGTCCACTTTTGATGTTTTTAAATGTCTTTTCCACTGAATGTACAAAATGAAATTCAGCTGCTATCAAGAGTCTTCTGTTATTCATGGCTTGTTTGTTCATTGGGTTTTTGGTTGAGAAACACGTCGCTTGTCAAATTCGGAAATCCGATTTCGGATGGCATCGTTTTCGTTTTTACCTCGCTTGATGCGTAAGAGGGTTGAAAAGTCTGGAGCAATTCTGGCCTTACTTGATGACAGTTTTCAGTGCATCTCGAATGGTAAGCCTAAGCTATTATTTTATTTGATATTTGTTTTCTAAATCTAATTTAATGAAGTCGAGCGTAGTTTATGGGGCTATTTAGTCTATGCACCTTTGTAAGATTTGAGACAATGATCTGACCGAGTATCAAGTTTGATTATAAGCTCATATAACTTTAAAAAGCCTTCAGACATTTTGTCACCGCAAATAGAAAGAAGCGTTCCAAAGAATATTTAGTTATGATTCTGGCTGTAAAAGAAAGCTTTGAGCGATTTTCTTGCCTCGAGTTCATCTTTGAAAAAAGCACACACTGGGAAGCCTGCTTAAAACATAAACAAGGATTTTCAGAGACACGTTTCTGAAATACTTGTCTTCGTGAATGAAAATTGTTGTCTCCGTATATGTCTCACCGAATTATTTTCCTTTAATTATTGATTGTTAGTAGTCTCTTTGCAATTTTAATCGCTGTGCCATTTGTTTTCAGCCGCTCATGAGCATCGATTGCAGTAGTAGTCGAAATGCCACGCGTATCAAACGCTTTTGAAGATTACACATCTTTATAAAACCATTAGATAAAAAAAAAAAAACAAAAAAAAAAAAACATAATAAATTCTTTATTATGTTGAAGCGTATAACTCTATTAATGTTAATTTAAACAATCCATTTTGGCGCTTGTCAAAAGTGAGAACCGGCTAGCCGTATAGGTGATTTTGGAAATTTTTTTAATGGTTTCGCTAGAAGCCTACGCGTGCTTCGATCGTCCTGAATACTGAATGAGTGCAATTTGTATTGCAAAATTGTGAAATACTGCATTCTGCCCGAGGTCTGTATGATAAAAACAGCGCCTCATGGTACTGTTTCACCTCAGATGTGATATATAAAAAGTATAAAAGGTTGGTTTACACGTCCCCAGACTTGTTGGCAAGATTTTGTAAAGTAAACTTGTGGAACGCAAAAACGTCGGCCTCATTTGTTTCCCAAGAATTTGCTTTTCCAGGCCTTATCTACTGTGATCAAGAGCCATTATGGTTATGCTATTTTTTTGGGCGTACATATAAGGCTATCAACTAGATGTAAGATTTAAGTTCACTCTTAGCTTGGACTGTGTGCAAATTATTTTTGTCTAAAATCACTTAGCCTTTCCCTCAAAATGTCACATGAATGTGCTCTAAAGTTAACTGATTTGTGGAAAACAAGTTTAACTCCTGGTGCTGTTCGTTTTCGGTAATCTTTCTTTCCAGTTCCTCGTTCTTCTTTCGAAGGATCGCAAGCTCCTTTTCAGATCGTAAAAGTCTAGCTTCTAGATCCCCTACTTTTTTTCTTTGATCCATTTCCACGTTACTCTCAACGCTAATATCGGGCTCATTTGTTTCGTTGCCTCCACTTGTACTGGGAAACGCTGAAGACGCGATGTTGATTTCAGAAGAAGTGTCGGATGTAAACAAGTGCTTCTTCGAAGACAAGGGAATCGGCAAAGACAGCCTTTTAGTTGATGCTTTTCTTTTCCTTGGGGATGGAAGAGACCAAGCAAATCTTAACGGTACACATTCATGCACAAGATAAGTTCGTCCACCAAGCGACTTTCTAAGATCTTCTCGTCTAAAATGCAGAGAGCAAACTTTCGTGTCTCGAGTGATCTGCCAGTTCTTTCCTTCGTCTCCTCGGATCGCGTGAATCCACCTCTTCCTCAGTAAAGGATGATTTGGAAATTCAAAAAAAAAATACTTTCTCTTCCGTTGGCGATTTTACACCTTTTTGGTTACATTCAGAGAGACACAGCAATGAGTAGGCATCGCGAAAATGACTGTCAATACGCTCAATGTTCGCAAGTTTCTACTGACGCGTTGTCAAAACCGAGGCCTAACTAGCCTCGACTTCGCGCAGCTCGGCCCGGTCCGCCCGAGTGGTCACGGAACAGATTGCCACGCTGAGTTGCCGTCTGGTAGAGTTCAGTGTTTCAAAATGGCTAAAATTGACCCAGTTTCACCTAATTACCCCACTCTTTGATTGAAAAAAACAAATTTTGCAATGGGAAAACCTACAAGAAGTACAAAAAACGAGCCTTTAGGCTGTAAATATCTACTTTTGTGCGTTTCAAAATTGGAAGTGTTTAAGAGTGTGTCCATGAGAAAACCAGGCAGAACCAGGCGGGGGCACATATGTTAGGTACCAGGAGCTAACTTATGTTACAAAATTTCAGGTCAAAATATTAAATTCCCTGGGAGATCCGGGCATCCCCTGTAAAAATCGCCATTTTGCCCGTTTTATGCATAATTAACTAGCTAACTTTACGATGCCAGTGCAACAAACAGAAAAGCCACCTGGAACTTAAATGCACTGAGAGATGATCTGAGTTCATAAGACTTTAAGCACAATAAACTTTTTAAAGTCGCCGATTTGATTTCCCCCTCTTAGTCTCCTTAAGTTGGGTCATCATTTCCAAGTTTTGAGTAAGTCGAAAAATTAGGGTATTTTATTCCCCAATATCTCTGATGAGCAACAGCCTATCTTTATAACTTTTGCATGAGTAGTTAAAGCCATCACTTAAGTTCAGAAAAAGATCATAAAAAGTTTGGGCAATTCACTTCCTTCCATGTGTTGACATAAACTGTTCATGTGACTGAACGACTTTTGCATATTTCATCAAAATTCAGGCCCTCACAATATTCGTGCGTTTGCCTCTGAATGAGGAGAAATCGAACAAAATACTCATCAGACAATGATTTAACATTAATAAGAGTAAAATTGTTGAAATTATTGTGCAAGAAACTCTAACGATGATT
This sequence comes from Porites divaricata, assembly GCA_038088405.1. NCBI lineage: Eukaryota > Metazoa > Cnidaria > Anthozoa > Scleractinia > Poritidae > Porites > Porites divaricata. The sequence continues at coordinate 7,668,438 of JBBMOI010000012.1, forward strand.
TTTGATAGCTATATACGCGATCTTTTCAAGGAAAAACAACATACAGAGATTTAATTCACAGTTTTACTTACTTTAATAATTTCGCCCTAAAAACAATATAAACGGTCAATAAAATCCATATACGTATCTCTTGGATGTCTCAACTGCTAGTTTGTGCCCGCTTGGATTTGTTCCCCATGCCACCCTCGATGCCCAGTTTAGCGTAGTTCAGCGTCGTGACTCGCTGTACTACTAAAATTCCTTAGCCATCAGTTTACGCACAATAATCCAAATCAAGTTGTTTTAGAAGAAAACAATACGAAAAGTAGAAAGCCGATTTGTAAACCATGGAAAGAATTATTTCTGCCACTGTTGTAGCTCAAACAACAACGAAACGTCCGCCATCTTTGACATTAACTGGAGCCCGCATTTTTAAGCAGCGGTTGGCCACCATCGGAAACATCGTATCGGGAGTCAGGAGCCACGAGCCAGGAGCCAGAGTCTAGTGAACAAAATATGAAAAATATGACTTTCCGACATTCTCTGAGATAATTTTATTGTTATTGTATGCTAATAAAAATTTTAGAATTCCAAATCTATTGGCAACTCTATTCAGACCCTGATTATAAATGATCCCATTTCTTTTCAAACTCGGAGATAGAAGTCGCTTTGCTTTCGTGTTTTGGAAATAAATATTTTTTTCTATTTTAGTTGCACGTCAAATAGCAGCGAAGTGAAGCCGGATCTTGGTGCAGACCACCTCAAAGGGACAAATAAAGCGTGAGACACGTCCAGATTAGCTTGCGACAAGAATTCCATTTTGTCTTCAAACTGGACCCCCCCCCCCCTCCCTCCCCGGGGGAGTGGCCAAATTGCGTACAAATGCCCTACCCTGCTGGTACCAGATTTGACTGTCATAAACACTGAATTTTTTACCTAGCACGGTCTTTTGGGGGTCTTATAAAGCCTAACTGTGGCAGTTATGTTCCCAAGTAGAATTCAAAATACACCACACTTTCACATTGAGTTAGATCTTTTTCTCAAACAACCGCTTCCATATGTTTAACACCCTTCCCACATTCCCTCAAGAGCTACTTCAACTGTGATACTTAGATTTCAAATTTCTCACCCTACCCAGGTAAGGTCAATTTTCTCATCCTAGACATACTCGGAAGGGCTTTTTTGCGTACTCTTGGGGTACCAAAACCAGTTTAATGCCCAGGTTAGTGTGCCGTGCTGAGGCAGGCAAATGTTGAATTATGGACAGACACAACAATTAAGTTACAGACATTTGATGTTCCGGTCCGTGCGTGGTCGGAAGACACCCAGTAAATAATGCCCGTGGGGTTGCTCAAGGAAAATTAGGGTTTTACGAGAGTCGAACTGCAGGAGGTCTCTAACGAGGAAAAGTGCGGAACATCTACTTTTCGGAGTGAATGTACTGAGGCAATTTTTAAGTTACAATATATTATAGACAAATCTATTCTGTTTCTAAAGTTCCTCTGATACTCCAAGGAGCTCAGGACATAGAAGGAACGCAGAGATCAGACCATTGCATTATTGAAATTAGGTAAACTAATTAAGGCATACAATTAGGTAAAGGCATACAACTCAGTTTGTATTTTCAAGTGTAACCGGACGCGTATGTGAAAAAAACGGTAACTCTGAAACGGATATATAAGAATGATTCATAACAGTGACAAACAGCGATATGACTGTGGACATAATATAAAAAAAGCACAACATTCAGAGGCGGATAAGATTTTCTTCCGGGTGTCTGCTTACGAGAGCTTTAAATCAAAGCTAACATCTAATTCACCGGTAAACCCTTTGAGTGTCCGCGGCCGCCTACGGGAATGTAAAAATCCAGAGCTTGTGTGGGAGTTGAAACAGGATTTTGTGATGGCGGTCGTAAGTACAGCTATTCGCTATATACGGGTGTCCGTCAAGAGAACTTCTATATTGTATGAATCCACAAATGACAGCTTAAATGAGAAGTGAATATTGTGTATTAGTCTGTGTTCAAAAAATTGTTCTTAATTTACTCCTTCCTTGAGTAGCTAAAGAAGTCTAGCCCACTTTTTTTGCAATGTATTAGTGCCCCCTTTTGGGTCTTTTGTATTCCTCAGAAGTTTAATTTTCCTCAACACTTTTAAACGGTTATTATTATGTTTTTGCAGTCAATAATTTACCCAGATACAGATACCATCCTGTATAGTTGTAAGACTACGAGGATTAAAATATAAGTAAGTAAGTAAGTAAGTATACCCAATGGCAAGTCATTAATTGTCGAAAATTGCATGGCACGGTCTGACTATAAAAAGGGCTCTTAAAGACTATTATTAGCATGGTAATTAATGTCAACATCGAATAAACTCAAAATTCATGTAACACGACTTTCACAACCTATTTTTAACACACCAGTTATAACAGGATATTGGGGCGTACAAACAATAGATAGTGTATTCCGAATTCCGTAGTCCGGTAGTCCACGGTAACAGATTCCATTATTTAGGCAGAGTCTAAAGTCAAAGATGGAGGGTGTTCGAGCAGGTGGTTGTTTTCCATAGATATAGACGGATTATCAGTGATCCTTCTTGTCCTTAGAGAATCATTTGTTCCCTCTGACTACAACTTAGGTCAAAGACTTTGAACGTTCGGTGAAAAGCCGACACTTTTAATTTTGCAATGTTTCAAGATGTTTCATTACCTCGTCACAAAGTAACGCAGAGTAACGCCACAGAGGACCAGACGAAACTGGAGCAGCCAACCTGGACTAAAGCATCTGAGAGACGTGTATGTAACATTTATTCACTATCTTTTATCGTTTTTGGGTCTTGTAGCACCTACAAGTTGGACCGATCGAAGTTTTGAACTAAATCTTTTGCTCCTTGTGTTTACTCAAGCGTTCCATAAAATATCCATCAAAACGTCCATAAATGACGCAGAAAACATGCCTCAGGTGACACTTTCTAACAATTCCGCTATTAGTATCGATAATGAGGCATCTTATTTGTGACTTCTCGCCAACATTGTGCTATTTTTGTTTAAAAAAACGAATGTTACGTTTCTTCCAATTTTGGCCAAATGACAAATAAGCGTCAAGTCAAATGTACATAATACGCCATTATTGATAAAGTATGAGATTGCCCAAATATTTTAGGATTGATTTGATAACCTTAAAGATGTCTTTCAAAGAATATGCGTGAATTAAGTACATAGGTTGTTGCTCATGGGAGATGTTAGCGACTAAAATACCAGGGAATTCAATATTGCGACCTTATTTTTTGTCGAGGTTAATATCTCACCAAACCCATCAATTGTGCCAAGTTTGAGCGAAATCCGTGATTTGAGCATTATCACCCCCTGCCTGGTTCTCTCATGGACCGTGATACTTAATTAGTAAACACAATTACCGCCGGCCTACCTTGAAAATTCCTGAACTTCGATGGTGTCTTACGGAGATTACATTCAATAACCCAAGCCAGTTCCCAGGTATGTTTTAAATGAATGTCTAAATGTGTGATTTAAATAGCATTAAGAGGATTTGGAGTTATACCACATATTAAATATTGCCGTCGAAAATGAGTAACGAACTTAATAAGCTTTTGTTATCCTGAAAACCTATCCCTCATTTTTGAATTATGTCAGTACGATGAGCTTCGCTATTACCCTGGAAGTATCTGTTAGTGGAAGAAAAATAATTTTTCTGTTCATGGAAAGTGTTCAAATTTCTCCATGCGGCTTCGTTTGCGAACGCGAGGAAAGTTAATGTTAGCGAATTTCAGGTTAATTAGGGCAGTCCGAGACTCCGACATCGAAAACCGATCTTCTAATTTTTCTCACAAATAAAAAGCTCTCGGCAGTAACAATCTACTTAGGTTTGTTATCTACCTAAAAGCTATCTATGAACAAAAAATGAAAGAAATTGATTTTTCAACTCTTGCCACGAAATTAAGATTTTGGTCGATTTTTCCTGACCGTCGCTCTTGAGCTTTCAAATCTGAATGCAAATCTCATACTACAACCCAGGGTTATGTTAACCCAGCTTTTGAACGTTTCATATATATCAATAGATGCATTTGTTATTTAATGATATGGTGATAAGTGGCCCTGTGTTCGGTAGTCTAGACGTAAATCTATTTCCAAAGTGCTGTTTATCATCACAGTGAAACTATTGGGCATTGTTATTATTTTAATATCCACACCTTCGATTCTGCCCCTTGTTGAAGACAGATTGAATTCTTTAGGGGTAAGTAACAAAAACTCAGGATTTTTTTAGAGCTAGAGTTAAAAAAAGAAATAATGGGAAGCAGTTCAAAGTCACTAGCTGAAGCTAAACAATGACAGCATTATTGCTGGCAATAGACGGTAAAGTTCTCTCGCAGAAGTAACAAGATTTTGCGATGAAATAAACAACATTTGAAACGTCCAGAAATTGTAATCTTTTAGTCAGTCAAAGCGTGAGGCCACAGCTCAGTGTCGGCCGAAAACAGATTAAGAATCCACAATCTTTGAGCACAGAACAGGCTTTCTAAGACAAAATCACCTAAACTAAAGACTCACGAAGCGTTTTTATGCTTGACACAAAGTATTCTCAACCGCACATACCTGAGATTTGTCTGTCAACACTTTCGGTAAATCACACAATAAACGACTTTGGCGGCAATCACGACACTTCCCAAAACCACTCATAATACTTCCACACTTAACACGGGCGAAACATCGTCAAATTACTCCGTAAATCTCTCGCTTTCTCCACATAAATCGTCACATGGAACTTTTCTCGACTCACTGACAATCGATTTATTCCAGATCCCGGATGTAAACCAGCGGTTGAAAAGGAGACGTAGAGCCCCTGCCTTCCACACAATTTTTCACTAAGTCTTTGGCCTGCTCAGAAATCAGCATGAATTTCCATCTTGCCTAATAGATTTCAACCCTAGAACCTACTTTGTGAGGCCAAAGACTTGTTACTGCCAACAACAAAGCTCGCAATATCCACTCTTTCCGTCTCAAGCCCGGGATCAGTCTTTCACCCGTGTAGCCCGAAATGAGACGAAATACCAGAAGATATTGGACGCAGCAGACTTTGCAATACGTGAGAATTGTTCCTTCATAAGGCTTAATGATGTCTTCCGGAAAACTTTGCTCAAGGCAGCCAAAAAAAAAACTCTAAGACAACCCACTATGAGAGCCAAGATCAGTCTAATACGCGCGCTGATTTCCAACTGACATACAGAGAGAATTATGGGAAGTTATGAAAAACATTTTTTTTTTTTTTTGGGGGGGGGGGGGGGGGGGGGTAATATGTTAATACCCAGTCAGAAACTCATCAAGCTCTATCTACTGTGGCCAACCAGTTACTGATTAAACAAATAAAAAGTAACCTCGAAAAAAAAATAAAAAATAGGATCCACTACGAGACTCAGTCAGAGGGCATATAAGAGAGATTTCTGTAGCCACGTTTTTGCAAATCCAGACAGATATATATATATATATATATATATATACACCCGTTTTCATAAACGTTTTCATATGGAGAGATATATAGATAGATATATACTTTTGTTTTCTTGCACGTGCGCTCGTGAGCATTTTTCACTTGTTATTGTCCCACTTGTGAAAAAACTCGGTTCAACGATAAATTTTTTCTTCGTCGGGTTTTTTGTTCCAATTTGAAAAGAACATGTCCTTTTGAGATTTTTTTAAAAAATGCACGCGTCCTGCAATACAAATTTGCAAGGGAGAATTACATCTAATTAGCTGATTTTGGGAATGAGAAAAACATCCCGCGAAGCAGCTGAGTTATACGGCGTCACCGAATTGGTAGGCTAAATGCCATGGCATCTGCAGCAAGTGACGAAGCATTTGTTTTGATGGAGTGTATTAAAAAAATGCGCTGTTCAGGGGCGTGCTTAAGAAAAATTGTAAACTAACTTAAAAGACCTTGAAAGCATTTGTGGCCGAGAGTTTATTCTGTCTTCAGTGAGACGTTGCCTTACATGTCTCTCTACATGAAAACCTTTTTGAAAACGACTTTTGTTTTCTTACAAGTGCGCTCGTGTGCACTTTCGCTTGTTATTGTCCAACTTGTGAAAAAAACTTGGTTCAACGCACGAATATTGTCTGCAATTCCCTTGATTTGCATTCTGTTGAAAATTAAAGAATGCGGAACATCAACGATTTTCCTTTTTAAAACAACGCAGATAAAATGAAAAAAAAAGTATTTTCGAAACCGGTGATTTTTTTTTTTTCTGAGAAGGAAGATGTGACTGTGGATGTCCATATTGGATATGTGGGAAGGAGCAACAATATTAAAGCAGTTGGTTAAAACGGACTAAGACGTTCATAGAAGCAGACTTTATCATAACCATGATGAGCTGGTCATATATATTAATGTCTCACTTTTTTTAATGTAAAATCACGACATGTATAAGGCAACGTCTCACTGAGGACAGAATAAACTCTCGGCCACAAATGCTTTCAAGTTAGTTTACAGTTTTTCTTTAAAGCACGCCCCTGGACAGCGCATTTTTTAATACACTCCATCAATAAAAATGCTTCGTCACTTGCTACAGATGCCATGGCATTTGGCCTACCATTCGGTGACCCCATATAACTCGGCTGCTTCGCGGGATGTTTTTCTCATTCCCGAAATCAGCTATATAATTCGTCATTGCAAATTTGTGTTGCAGGGCGCATGCATTTTTCTAAAAAAAAAAACGCAAAACAACATGTTCTTTTCAAATTGGAACAAAAAACCCGACGAAGAAAAAATTTATCGTTGAACCGAAGTTTTTCACAAGTTGGACAATAACAAGTGACAAATGCACGGGCGCACGTGCAAGACAACAAAAGTATATATATATCTATATATCTCTCCATATGAAAACGTTTTTGAAAACGGCTGTATATATATATATATATATATAACTTCACAGAAGTTCAGGTTTCACGAGTAATCATCGTTTTATTGCTACAGAACTGTTTCGTATGGTGCAAGGACCACACTCATCAGGCAATTTTGACGAGCAGTCGTCAAAATTGCCTGATGAGTGTGGTCCTTGCACCATACGAAACAGTTCTGTAGCAATAAAACGATGATTACTCGTGAAACCTGAACTTCTGTGAAGTTATAGCTGATGCTCCTCAATCAATTGAGTCGAGCGCTCTACGAAATACGTTCTACTCAAAAAACGAATTTATATATATATATATATATATATTGCGTTACGTTATCTTAAGGTTTTTGAGTACGTATCTGTTTCTGTCAGGGCACGAAGTCGCTAATTCATTACGTTTGTTGAGGCTACATAGGTCTTTCCTGCAGATTATTACAAATTTTTCGTAAAGGCATAAACTGCATTTTTTAGTTATGTTGTTGTAAGGTTTGCATTTTCTGAGGACTTTCCATGCTATATTGAAGGGTTTCTCGGCGTCTTTCAGTTTCCATACATGCTTTGACAGTTCGGTGCTGTTTCTTTTGTTGACGTGTCGGAAGGATGTTGTATGATTTCTGAAACGCTCTTTGAAGTTTGTTGCGAGTCCTACGTATGATTCTGTTTCTGTGTTGGTTGTTACGGTTGCTTGGTATACTACGTTCGTTTCAAGGCATTTACCTTGAAGAGGGCATTCGTCTTTTGCTCGGCAGTTACACTGCTTGTTGGGCCCTCACAGAAACAGATACGTACTCAAAAACCTTAAGATAACGTAACGCAAAAATTATCACCATAGCAACTATTTGAATTTGTATTTAGCCGCCAGCATTTAAATTTACCGGTCATTCGTTGATGTTGCCTGATGAGTGTGGTCACTTGTTGACCATACGAAACAAGCCTGTAGCAATAAAACGATGAATCACTCCTGAAGTCCTGAACTACATTTAATGAATATACTATGCTCCTCTAAGAGTTGAGCGCTTTCTCAAAAACGTTTCCATATGAAGAGATATATAGATAGATATATACTTTTGTTTTCTTGCACGTGCGCCCGTGTGCATTTTTCACTTGTTATTGTCCAACTTGTAAAAAAACTCGGTTCAACGATAAATTTTTTCTTCGTCGGGTTTTTTGTTCCAATTTGAAAAGAACATGTCGTTTTGAGTTTTTTTTTTTAGAAAAATGCATGCGCCCTACAATACAAATTTGCATTGACGAATTATATAGCTGATTTTGGGAATGAGAAAAACATCCCGCGAAGCAGCCGAGTTATATGGGGTCACCAAATGGTAGGCCAAATGCCATGGCATCTGTAGCAAGTGACGAAGCATTTTTATTGATGGAGTGTATCAAAAAATGCGCTGTCCAGGGGCGTGCTTTAAAGAAAAACTGTAAACTAACTTGAAAGAATTTGTGGCCGAGAGTTTATTCTGTCTTCAGTGAGACGTTGCCTTATACATGTCGTGATTTTACATGAAAAAAAGTGAGAGATTAATATATATGACCAGCTCATCATGGTTATGATAAAATCTGCTTCTATGAACGCCTTAGTCCGTTTTAACCAACTGCTTTAATATTGTTGCTCCTTCCCACATATCCGATATGGACATCCACAGCCACATCTTCCTTCTCAGAAAAAAAAATCACCGGTTTCGAAAATACTTTTTTTTCATTTTATCTGCGTTGTTTTAAAAAGGAAAATCTTTGATGTTTTTCCCCCTATTCTGTAACGACAACAATTATATGACCTATAACTGACCGAATTCCGCATTCTTTAATTTTCAAGAGAATGCAAATCAAGGGAAATGCAGACAATATTCGTGCATTATTTTTTATTGACAAATTGGAACAAAGAACCTGAAGAAAAGAGAATTTATCGTTGAACCAAGTTTTTTCACAAGTTGGACAATAACAAGCGAAAGTGCACACGGGCGCACGTGTAAGAAAACAAAAGTCGTTGTCGAAAAGGTTTTCATATAGAGAGACATGTAAGGCAACGTCTCACTGAAGTCTACCCTGCTAGCAGAGGCTTTTCCCTTGTGTTTCTCAGCGTTGTACTGCCATTCTCTTCGCTGTTTTGGCTGCTCGCGTTTTGTTTTGGTTGTTTCTGTGCCGAGGAAAAGACCTCTGCAGACAGCCGTTTGGGATTCCTGTTGAGCATGCGCTTTAGATACCTCCAAGATCTAGGAGGTAATCACATGACTAAACCGGTTGTGGAACCGGTTTTATCAACTCGCTCATCTTTTATGTACTAGTGTGCTGTGCAAAAGTGAGCCCGCTATATCAACATGGCGAGTGCGAGTCATTCCCGTGGGAAAATTGACTCATGAATACAAGAGCAAACTCCGGCGGCGGCATCGTATTACCCACACGTGACACAGAAATTCCATGGTAACCGCATTTTCATCTCGCGCATGCTCAACAGGAATCCCAAACGGCTGTCTGCAGAGGTCTTTTCCTCGGCACAGAAACAACCAAAACAAAACGCGAGCAGCCAAAACCGCGAAGAGAATGGCAGTACACCGCTGAGAAACACAAGGGAAAAGCCTCTGCTAGCAGGGTAACTGAAGTCAGAATAAACTCTCGGCCACAGTTGCTTTCAAGGTCTTTTAAGTTAGTTTACAATTTTTCTTAAGCACGCCCCTGAACAGCGCATTTTTTAATACACTCCATCAATAAAAATGCTTCGTCACTTACTACAGATGCCATGGCATTTGGCCTACCAATTCGGTGACGCCGTATAACTCAGCTGCTTCGCGGGATGTTTTTCTCATTCCCAAAATCAGCTATGTAATTCGCCCTTGCAAATTTGTATTGCAGGGCGCGTGCATTTTTAAAAAAAAAAAAACTCTAAACGACATGTTCTTTTCAAATTGGAACAAAAAACCCGACGAAGAAAAAAATTATTGTTGAACTGAGTTTTTTCACAAGTTAGACAATAACAAGTGAAAAATGTCCACGGGCGCACGTGCAAGAGAACAAAAGTATATATCTATCTATATATCTCTCCATATGAAAACGTTCCTGAAAACGGGTGTATATATATATATATATATATAACTTCACAGAAGTTCAGGTTTCACGAGTAATCATCGTTTTATTGCTACAGAACTATTTCGTATGGTGCAAGGACCACACTCATCAGGCAATTTTGCCTGATGAGTGTGGTCCTTGCACCATACGAAACAGTTCTGTAGCAATAAAACGATGATTACTCGTGAAACCTGAACTTCTATGAAGTTATATATATATATATATATTATATATATAGGAAGCCTGTGTTACGATTTTTCATATTTATATGGAATTGCTTGGGGGTGAAGATTTAAAATTTTCAAGAAATTCTTCAGAGGTAGAACCATAATTATTTTCAGGGGTAGATTGAGCCATACTCATCCGGTGTATACCCATGCATATTCTTCAGGGGTAGGAACCAAATATATTCCATATTATTTGGAAGTCTTCAGGGGTGCGTGAATGCGATTTTATTTAATTTTTTTAAGGTTAAGAAGTAAAGTTATGTGCTGAACCGTGGGGGGTGGGGTTATGGTTATTACACCCATGAGACCATCATTAAACAAAATTCTAATTCACATCCTCCCCCCCCCCCCCCCCCCCCCCAATTCCTACTGTTCATCATTTTTTCACCAAGAAAAGAATTGAACTGCCTTCCTATGAAGTATGAGATCTGCATGTCATACTCTATAAGAGCACATTAAAGATGTTTGTACCTTGTTAAGTCTTACTTAATTCAGCTTAGAAAATATATAAGAAATCATGTGGTGGGGTATGGAGAGAAAAATGCCTTGCCTGATCCCATTTCTCACACACCCCATTGGTGTCTACCGCAGCATTAAACTCAGCAAATTAGTCACCGGTATCTGCCAAATCTACTAACAATTTGTATGAGCCTTCACTTTTCTGATATACTTGACTCTGCCCTTTTTATTGTTTGTGGTATCTGAAGCCTTAAACGTTGTAGAAGGGAAACTTGTTTGTGTATCTCAAGTTGTCTCCCTAAATCTGTCAAGGAAGCAACTAACGCCAAAATCCTTGTTCTGGGCCCCCACCTGTGTATAAGGATTTGAGTACAGGCCATGATTGGCCTCTTGTGGATTTGCCAACCAGTTGAGAGGAAATTTTAAACACACCTCTGGTAATTAATGCCTTAATTGAGTCCTTTAGTGGCCTACAACAATGATCTTGGCACTGCATGCTTCACAGATGGTACCAACCTAGGTTAAGTTAAGTCTATAGTGAAGGCTCATGTTTCATTCAAAAAACATTTTTATATGAGCTTCTTCTCCTTACATAACATGTGTAGATAACCTAGCTGCTCTAAAGCCGACAAAGCAAAGTAGTACCTGCTGTGGTGGTGGTTCAGGGAAGGCAGTAGATGGAAATTTTGGTACAGATTTTTCTGTTAACAGTCAGTGTGCACAAACCAATAGAGACGACCCCAGTTGGTGGAGGGTGGACCTGGGTCCAGACAACGTGCCAATCTCTGAGGTGCTCCTAGTCAACAGGTTCTCACCCTTTGATGGAATAAGAGAAACAAATAAAGACTTTGTACTAACATTAGGTCAGTAGTTTTGTTGTTGTTGTTGTTGTTTTCTACACAGAATTACGTATAGCATTGATTTATATTTTATTTCTTATTCAAATACTTACTTGTTTATTATTTTAATTTTTTCCTTTTTATCTTATTTAATTTATTTAGTATTTCTGTTGTATTCCTGATTGTTGTTGTTAATAATAATAATGTTTGAATTATTGTATAATAACACAGACTGGCTGACTGGCTGTATTCTTTATGGCGGGGATAAAGGATATTACTATTCTTCCAGAATATGTTGTCATTTCTGAATGACTTTAATCCCTTTGCTAATCCTTCATAACCAGCTGCACAGACCAAATTTGGAAGATGTAAGCAACAAATGACTTTATACATGTTCGGTCAATATCATGGTGTATTGCCTGCAATATACAATCAGTTGTATGGCAAGTACAGTGTAGCTGTTTTGGCAGGACTCAGATAGTTCACAGCTATCCAAAAGCAATATGGCCAAATTAACTGAACAGGAAAATTGCTTGAAAATGCGGAAAAATATATAGCTCAAGGGTTGGTACTTAGTTTTTGAGGAACATCTGCTTAGGAAAAAATCCCTACCTTTATGTTTTTTTTTATTCTGTGCCAAGAAATAGGGGAACGTTTTGAAGAAAGTCCATGATGAAGTTAGGTTATACCAGTCACATCATTATATTCTATAGATCTCAGCCTCATGCAATAATTATAATTATGAAAGTAAATTACAATTATCATAAAAAAATCTCCCAGAATCCTCTGAGGCATTTTGAAAAGCTTTATAAATTTGACAGCTGTATACGTAGAAGACTGACAGACCACAGCAAGATAACATTTGCCATAAAATATCTTCCCATGTCACATCTAAGGTAATGACGGCATCAGTCACGTGACTATCACTGAATTAGGTTTTTTTGTTGCTGTGACAAATCGCAAATTTGAGGCTTTAGATTTGTTGGGCATTTAAAAATAACCAGCTGACGTCCGGTATTTAAAATTTAAGGAGGTAATGAACATCAACAAAAAAGTCGGGAGACTAGGCCGAGGGCTGTAGAGAGTCAACCTTTCATCACACAGAGAAAATTTGCAGGAAAGTAGTGTTCTACCTAATAATTTTTTTACATGACCAAAAGAGGGACATGACGTCATCAGTCACGTGATCAAAACGTCTTGAATGTTAATTAGTTCGTTTTGTCTTAAATAGGTAAGTTTTGCTGTTTTTCTCAACAATTCTTTACACTGTATTTTCTCTGAGTAATTATTATGCCATTTTCAAAGCAGAACCAAACTGAGCCAAGTTAAAATCAAAAAGGAGACCTGCTCTTGAGACTTTTATAAAATCCTTTTTCAACTTAACTGTTTGTTTGCCGAAATAAATGTTCAACGTTTGTTAATAAAGGAGAACTTTACAAAGTAAAAGAATGTATTTGGTGGCCGTATTGTTTTTCTTCATTCCGACGAGAGAGGTCATGTAACAGTTCTTCTAACGTTAAAAGTCAAATGGTTTGCTAACCTTTACCTAAAAAAATGGAAATAATGATGAACAGTGTCGTGTTAATGCTTTCCTCTACCAATGAAAAGACACCTTGCGAGCAGGGAGAGAATGGTAGGATCATAGGGTTCAGTCTGTAGCTGCACGATCGATAGTTCATAAATTTCTTAAACGTTCCCCAGCATGGACCAAGCCTGAAAGAGTATTAATGGGTTTATTGTGAGCTTTACGTGCAGCTTCGATCAGTTAAAGATTTAATTCTACACGGAAATTAAAAAAAAAAAACGAAAAAGTCATCCTTGAAAACTGTCAATTACCAGAGAGAAGGAATCCACAAATCAGTTAACTAAAGGGCACAAAGGGAAAGGCTAAGTGATTTTAGAGTGAAACAAATCTTGCATCAAGTTGGTAGCCTTATATGTACACCCAAAAAATAGCAATCATCTTCGATCACATTTTAGAGCTATAATGACTCTTAATCATAGTAGATTAGTATATGTAATAGGACCACATGCTGTCCAATTTGGAAATAAGTGGATGAAAAAAAATTCAAGGACAGCCAAAAGTGGACGAGGCCGTAGGCCAAGTCCAATTTGTCTGTCAGAGGAATTTTTTGAATTCAATTATTCCCAAATTGGACAAGCATGTAGTCCTCTTACTTATTAATTATATAGCTGGTTAGTTAATCCAAATTTTTTAGCGTGTCACACACGCGATCGAAATATTGTACACTCGAAACACACACCGCAAGATCTAAAAAAGGTTTATTTTCATAGTGTCATTCAACTTATTCTTTACAAGTAAACAAACGTAGAACTAGTATTGCTCTTTCATACTTTTGGCATTTTGTTGCCTATTACAATTTTGAAAGCTCCTTAAATGATCTGAAGGATACGGTGCTACAGGTGAATACCGCAATTTCTAGTACAAAGAAGACAAATCAACAACGCAAATACTTAATTTATATACAAAAACTATTGAAAATAAGCATTTCATTCATTACCTCAAACGGCTTCCCGAAGAGTCTGTCGGTTTGTTTTTGTAATGCCAACATCTCAACACAAGTATCAGTGTTTTCTGCTTATTCTTGTCCAAAGTTTCAGTGCTTGTACATTTTCAAGAATCCACGCGTTGATTGTTTCCAATACAAACTTTCATCAGTTTGGTCATACATTTTCCTTTTAAATGGCCCAGACAAGAAGCCAAAACAAAACAGCAGCAAAACAAAGCGACATTCACAGCAATAAGAAGCCAAGAGTGTTCGCTGACTAACCCCCGTCAGCCAAAAAAACCTTTTTTGGCGCTTTGTCACAGGGACTTTGCGCTAATTGGCTAGTTTGCCTATTGTATTTTCTGGCATTTGATTGGCTCAGAGCAGCTGTCCTATTTTTCTCAAATTGGACAGTTTGCCCTTTTTTTAAAGGAAAGCCCCATCTGAAACTATCCAGGCCGAATTTTTTGCTTTCGACAAGTTTACTTTACAAAATCTTGCCAACAAATCGTGCGGGGCCATCATAGTGACATAAAGAGAACATATTTCATATGAATTTTAAAAAAATAAACTTGAGACTGCGATCATTTGAAAACTATTAAATTGTAAGCGGATAACTTCAAAAATACTCGACCTGGATGAGTCGACACCTGAGCCCGCGATAGTGTCAGGTGATACTGGTCAGCGGATACCTTGTTTTGACATCTGTCAATGGATCACAACACTGATGTACAATCAGCTTTCTCCTGGGCTCCCAAATTAGCTAAACATTGGTAGGCCTGTGGTGCGGACGGACGGCGGTCGATCGGTGTAAGGTCACGTGATTACCAAATTTTCTGGAATGGGTAGATTTACTTACTCTATACCCCAGTATAAACTTCTTTTAAACTCGGATTATCAGCGTGTACCGAGGTGGTCCAGTGGATAGGGGCATTTGGTTTTTGTTTTAACTGATTTTCATGCCCCGGGTTCGAATCCCCTTGAAGCAAATTTTCCGTACCATTAATTTTTGTTTCTTTAAAATCTCTTTTTTACTCTCTTTTTTACCTGTGTGGTGCATATAGCTAGTAACATAATGTGGTAAATTGAAAGCAAAGTTTACAGGAATAAAAAAATGCGGTATGTATCATTCAAAGCGTATCTACCGGTATTTTTAGTAATACTGGACACTGCTTTCAATACCCAGCTGAATCGTCGATTTCACATGTGCCTAATTTAATTCGAGAGGTAACTGCTTTGAGATGGGACGTCTGAATCAACTAAGTTGGACAGTTTCAAATTAATTACGACTTTGTCGAATCTGCAACTAAAACAGTCGAAAATTCGAATTAGGTTCAACATTTGATTAGAAGTCACATATCACATGTGCCGAATATTTAACAATTAGTCGCCGAAGACGACGTGAATTCATTCATTCATTCATTCATTCATTTATTTGCCTTTAACAAGACATACAACAACAGTATACAGAAATACACTAAAGATAATATACAATATTCCAACTAAATTATTGCAAGATCAAATGTGGTAAAGGCAAGGAAGCCTATACAGAAGCCAGGGGCTTATAAACTATAGGCTTCCTGGAACTATAGGGTAAACCATACAAGTTAAGCGTACTGAATGAAAATTTCGATTAATTTAAAAAAAAGAAGAAGAAGAAGAAAGAAAGAAAGAAAGAAAGAAGAGAAAAAAGAAAAAGAAAAGGTGTGTAGCTCAACAAAGATTCAATTTAACTAAGAAAGAAGGGGCCTGACATTACATAAGTTTCAGCTTAGTGGTTTGCAGACTGTTGTTAAGTCGTTGTTTTCTTTTCAGTAAGGGCAATTCGTATCTCTCTTTGTAAATCCATTGTATTGATCGGCTTGTGCCGCGACTTAAGAACCAGCTGTAATAGTTGATTTTACTTTCTCTTTGACATGATTTGTATGTCACTGGACATGATTTGTATATCAAAAAGAGCGATCAATTTCCATTTATCTATTTCAAAATGGAATCACTTCTAACTATAGCGGGCACCCTCGAACCGTGACTTCGTCGTATAATTATGCGGCACCGAAGAAAGACGAAAAAGCTAACCCTTTTTGATCAAATTATTTTGAGGTTTAAACTCGAAGCTTTATATAGTGTAAAATAATTATAGTTTCCTTTACCGTTATCACTTGTAATAATAATAATAATAATAATAATAATAAAGCAGTAATTTTATTAACATATCAATTTACATGCCACTAACATAGACTAAAATTTTGATGAAATAAAAATATTAAAAGATCCTTAAACACTAATTTACAAGCTCACACCTTATCACTTTCTAAAATTAGCGAACACGCGCTTGGCTAGCGTTTAAGCGCAGTCATCACTGAAATACCGTTGTGGAATTTTGTAGAAGGGTGTACTGAAACTTCTTACGCATGTGTGTACCGACCTTAAAATCTCAAAAGAAAGCAATATTCTAATCCAAGTAATAGTAATGTGATAAGGTTCCTCATTCTTTTCTGAGAGCTTCTCGGCTAGATGTTTGACAAAGCAGTTGCAATCGGCTCCCATCCCACCGTTGGTTCCAAAAACTAGTGGATTGAAAGATCCCATTTCAACGTCCAGGACCCTCTGTTGGTACTTCCGCTTTTTCTCGTCCTTCTGTGGATGTTGCTTTTCCCTGGGTACACTTGAAGTTAACATGCGTTACTCTGACATCGAACAATGCTGCAACTCCACGAGACCAAACGCCCCCTGCCTTCAAGCCAGTCTTGCCTCCGGGCTTGTTACCGCGCTTCTGAGGTTGAATCGCTCATTACAAGAGGTTGTAGTTGTGGTTCGACTTCAACGTTGGTGCAAACCTTACAAACAAGTGAGGTATAAGTAGGTTGCGAACACCATCTTTCCTCTGCGCCACGCACCCTTCCTTTTTACATGACAGGGCATGGCAGACGGTATACTTCTCACCACAAACACTTTTGCTTGGTACGTCGGACAGGGGCATATTATACCTTAACCGCAGAGAGTCTCTGAATTCTTGTTTATTCAGCACTAAGCCTTGATCGACAAGAATCATTGCTTTAAGCCATGAGCTCGCACTTTTGTCTCTCGATTGGTTAACTGACCGCAGCAGATCCGAGGGTAGAGTGGATTCAATACTTTCCATTCTCGATTTCACCGACGCAGTTTTCAAGGCTTGATGTTGTCTTTTTAACTCCTTGGAATTCTCGCCTGCCAACATGAACATGCTCTGTGTGGTAATAGATTCTACCTGCGGTGCTGTTATTGACGTAGAAGTAGAAAACTGCTGTGGAGCTTCAAAACGTAAGTCTGGTACGCCTGGCCCTCCTTGAGCGGGTGTCATAGTAACGAGCTGACGCGGATCACTAGGGAGGGGCTCTGTTTGACCGAATGGCGTTGGGAGAAGTAAGTCGTCGATCGCCTCTTGGCTAGGGTCAACAACATTATTAATGTAGAGAACATCAAGAAAGTATCAGAGTGAGCTACTGTGACGGAGATTCAAAAGATCTGCAAGCTGGGATCTGCGCGAATCCTCAGAAAGGTCCTTAGTGTATTAACATAATGATTGTCTTGAGTGATTGATGTTCCAGGTTCATGGTTTGCGCCCGGCTGATGCACAAAAAGAACACCAGTAAAGACTGTGATAGAAGAGATAATAATAATAGTAATAATAATAATTAAACTTCCTGTTAAAAAGCAATGTAATGGGCATTTTGACCCAAGAGGGGAACCCCTTCCCCATTTGTGCAATACTAGTCAATGCCCTCTTTCCATTTTCCAATTTTAACCGTGCCATATTCTATAGTTTTATTTGCTTATAGATTTTTTTAAGTTTTCTTTGTTCCTCTAGAGATTTGAAATGTATTAAATGTAATTGTAAATTTTCATTTTCATTTTCGATATATTTGATATATTTTTATCCTGTTATATTGTAAGAGCACCCACTACTCAAATCTGTCTTGCAACAAATCAACGGATGAGTGACTTCACTTTCTTGTGTCGCTACAAAGCGCAATATATGCAGATTAGCACCTGCTATTTGCGGGCGGAAATGGACTTTATGTAAATGTAGATTGTTAATAATAATAAAGTGTGTGTAGATTTTGTTGCAGAGTTCTGTAACAACTTTCCGCAACGTCTAATAACCTGATTTGTTGCAAGACAGGTTTGATTCGTGGGTGTAAAATTGTAGCCTGAGAATATTACTGATTTCACGACGCCACCATTCAGTGAATAGTTTCCGAACATTGGATACTGATGACCTTTCACTCTCCAAATCTGAGTAGAACTTCTGGTTGGTCGTCTCGCGAGGGAATTTGCTTCAACCAATAAGAAGCACTTCCCAGATCTGGGTGGTTACACGTCACCAGTATGAAATTTCTGCGCTCGTTTCTTAGACGGCATTTTGCGGGGAAAACAGAATGACTGGTGGCGTTGCGAAAGGTCGGCTGTTTTTTCAGGCTACAAAACAATTTGGACGTTTCTCTTGTCCGCATTATTGTAGCTGAAGTGACTTTAGGACTTCCATTTTGTTTTCTTACATCAGGTAACAGCGATAATGTTGTAAGCAATCCTGCTTGCATTGGAGAGTACACTTTTATCCAGTTTATAGCTTCCGCTGTGTGTCACAGAAATCCACTGACAACTGGCCGATACCTTGGCATTAAAACTACGAAAAGACAGTTTCTTCAGCTTTGCGAGGTGGAAGTTTACTCGCGAGGTAACAGTCTGATTCTTTAAATTTGCATCGCTCTTGACCAACTTCCAGTTGGTTTTTGCTTCAATAGACCTCTTTACGGTTTTGCAACATTTGACATGGACTAGCTAGTTAGGGAAAATCCGTCGTCACCACTGGAAAGAGCGTCTTAGAATTAGTAAACTAGCCAAGTTGAGAGTGATACGTCTTAAACGAGCGAAATCATTTGCTCCGCAAAGTTGCGAAAATACGTTTATATGGTGTATGGTGGGGGGCAAGTTTGTGCCCCCCCTCCCCCCCACCATACAAACGTTTGTAAAAGTTCGCGACTTTGAGGAGCTATATCTTCTTTAATCTACAACAAATCACTTTAAACTTGGCAATTTTGATAATTTAAGGGCGCAGCTCTTTCCCTAACTTGTCGATGTCAAAAGTTGAAAGTAAAAAAAAAAAGACATGGAAAGGGTCTATTAGAACTGAAAGCTTAGAAAAACTCCAAACTCCAGTTAAGAATCGAACTCACGACCCTGCGAGTTCTACTTCGGATTCCCTAAGCACTGTTGAAGATCACGGTACTCAAATAGTCCTAAAACGATTATTAGTCGCAGTTATGGTAAGTTTAGGCAACATACATGTTGTAGAATGAACAGGAATTGAGGATATGCTTATGTGGGTTACTTCCAGCAGTTGGCCCGTGGTGTCACCCCATGTAAGGAGAAAATCTTGGATTCTGGAATCCAAGCTGTGGATTCCAAATTCCTTGTCAGTTGGACTTGGATTCCGGATTCCAATCTTTAGTTTAATTCCGGATTCCTTTAGCTAAATTCCGAAATCCAGTGCGCTGGATTGCGGATTCCACGAGGAAAAATTTTCCCGGATTCCGGAATCTAAATTGACTTACGGGGCGATTGGTGGATCCATAACATACCATCTTATTGTTAATTTATTTTTATTGAATTGAAATATATGAAATGATAGCCTGAATATCAGTCGTCCCTCGAGTCACAAACTCCCGAAAGGGACGTCTGAGGCTATGTTTACATTATACCGGATAGCTACTGGATACGAAAATCGAACTAGATGGGGTTTCTGTTCACACACAAAAATTTTCGTGGCGGCGCAGCCCATTTCCCTTTCGTAAACGGTCTTTGCCACTTTTAACGGTCGATGCCACCATTGGGAACCAATATATTCCTTGGATTAAGTTACATTAAGATGGCTCCCTAGAGTATTTATACTAATAATCCTAGCTATGTAGCATACATTACCGAAGGAAATCTAGTTACTTTTTCTTTGCGATTTGTTCACGAGATTCACCGCTAAGGGTACCCATTTAAGAAGCCTTTTTTTATCAAGTTTCGTTTTCCGAGCCATGACGCCCACATCTGCATAAATGCACATAGCTACTGAAAACATGTGGTTTCTTCGCAAAGTACGAAAGCCATTCTTAAAGCCGTTTATTAATAGCGGAGCTGCACGCGCGGAGTCCTATACCTAAGAATATGTGGTAATCTACCCATCCGAGAAAATTTGGTAATCACGTGACCGTACACCGAGCGAGCGAGCGACCGTCCGTCCGCACCACAGGCATACCAATGTAAAATAACTCAATTAACAGGTATGGCAACCCAAATGCAACTCAAGGCTTTATTTGGAAGGAAATCACATGGCCGCCCGGACTTTTAGAAAGAAAAAACAACAACAAAGTCGTGTCTTTTTCGGCGTTATTTTTTTTGTTTACACTAACGTGGATAAAAGAGAAAGAGCGAGTTATTGAAAACAAAGGAGACGAATTTCGTAGGAAGAAAAACATGAAAATTTAAGGTGGCTCGACTGGATTTTTTGGGGGGGATACCTCCCAAGTTTGAGCATTGACCACATCGCCATAAGTAAAGATAGGGAAAAAAGGTTACCACACCTGTATTATATAAAGACGAAAATTTCTTATGATCTGGGTTCTATCGCAATCGGAGTCGCCATGGCAACGTAATGACGCCATTACGTTTTTTATTTATCTTTGTGTTTCTCTGTACCAGGAGTTTTTTTGATAAATCGCTTAAGGGAGTATGTACCTGCCATAATTGCCTCAATCATAGCAAAGTTTGAACAAATTCTGTGGCAGCGTTTTCGAAATATTTTGAAACGAAGTTTTAAGCATCATAAAAACAGCGAAATAGCATGCTATCCACACAACTAGCTAATTTTTTGAGAAAATCATAAGCTTTGGAAACGCGGCTTCATCTCATAGCGGTTTGATTCCATTGAAAACCTCCTACAAAAAAAGAGGGGAATTGCTCTGGGCGATCGCGAGTGAGAAGAATTTTATTAACTTGCATTCAGCTGCTTTTGTTACAGCTTTTGCACGTAATTTGGTCCACTCCTACAAATTTCGCATTTTTCAAAAAACCGCTCGATAAATTTTTTTATAAATTTGATTATCCCAAGATCAATTGTTGATAAATATATCCTGCAAGTTTCAAGAACTTTGAAAGCAGGGAAGGCTTTCAAATAGGACCTCAAATGTGACCGATTTTTCCTCCAGATTTTGTGTTTACAAGCGAGCGTCCGCATTATTCACTGGCATTGTTTTCAAGTTTTTTTTACGGATTTACGGATTCTTCCAGAGGTTAGTGATCCCCGTCGCTGTACAAAGGGATCGCGGCCTCTGGGAACGAGATTGGTTCGAAAGGAGCGCTCACTCGTGAAATTTTTTTCAACACTCGAAGAGAAATTTCGTGTCTCTGCGCGGTCATGTAATATCCTCTATTTATTCCTCGAGTAAATTAAAGACTAAACTCGAAGTGGTCTCAAGATATCACGAAGTAATCCGGTCTCATTTCGTGAAATAGCCGAAACAAGCCAAAGCGTCACGAGCTTGCGCGCCCAATCTTGTCCCGAAACTAGTACATAATTTCATTGCTATTTTTCTTAGCCCGAACTACCTTGTGTCGCAGTAGCGCAATCGGCTAATCCCTCAACTTAGAGTCTCCTCTGATCTGACGGGTCACACAGGTGAGTCGGTTCAAACCGCGGGAAAGCCAAAATAGTAATTCTTTCTTTAAGGTAATTCCCTAGTAAAAGAACCTAACATAGATTGTAGATGAAACTTGGTACACTGATGTAACAAGTCAAGAAGATAATAAAAAGGTAATAAAAAGTGGTGGTCACCGTGCTCGTTTTGACGTCACAATGCCGACAAATACGGCTATTTTGGACCCTTTGACAAAAACCGCGCGCAGCCCAAGACTAGACAAAAAGGAAAGATTTTTTCAATGATGCATGTGGTGTCGCACAGTATTTGACTTTAATGTATTGTTTATCCACTTACGTACTAGAAAAATGCCTTTTAATGCCCTTGTTTTTACTTTACGCTTCAAAGTGGAATTAAATTGGACACGCGCTATTCGACACGTGATAGCTCAATCCGTACAATTTAGTAAAATTGCCAAAAAACTGAACATAGATTTGTGCCAATTTTTTTCACACCGAAAGGAAGCTCTGTCCTTATTAAAATCATGAAATAAAAAATGGGGGTCACCGTACTCGTTTTTGCGGTAGAGCTGCAGAAAGTGCGCACCAAATGCATTTTCCTTGACTTTTGAGAGTAGACTGGGGCGAGTTTCAAAGTAGAATGTATGCGAAAGTGGGAAGAAAGTATTAAAAAATCCGTTTTTACAGAATTTACATCAAGATATCACATTTAGGACACAATGTGATGGAGAAAGCGTTTAAATGAAAATCAAAGTGAATAAGCACAAATTAAACATCCACTATCGAGGTTCTGCGTGAGGAAGTCGAACTCAGCAACACGCGTACTGCTTACGTTATGCACATTCCCACCACGTTGAGTCTCACCTCGGCAAGAAACAACCGCAAGTAAGAATTGCAATAGCGTTTCTCTTCGGTCAACTTCATTTTAATAATTTACTTCACATGCTTTTTTTTACGGAGGCCATCTTGTTATGCGCAGTAAGAGATGCGTAGTGCAAAACCAGGGAATCACCTTAAAGAATAAATCAAAGAAATCGAATTGATCTCAAGACATCTCGAACTAATTCGGCGCTCAATTCGTCAAATAGCCGAATAAAACCGAATACCTACTGAATTTGCTTGCCCAATCTTGTCCCAAAAGTGTCAACTTTGATATATTCCTGAGCGTCGCGAATCCTTTTCTTCGCGCTACGCCGAAGTAATAGAGTGTTTTCACATCACGTCACGGCGGCCATATTGGTGTCCCAAAACAATAAAACGGCGGCCATGTTGGTGTCCCAAACCAATCCTCTGGGAGTTGTGCTCTTTTCTTATGCAAATGCTTTCTTTTGTTTTAATAAATTTGCATAGATGCTGGCCACGTGAGTGAAAACACTCTATAATACGTTTTGAAACAGTGTGCGAAAGAAGGACGTTGAAGCCCAAGTTGACTTTTCGTTAAAAGTTACCGAAAGGGCTAGGGTCACCTGTTATTGATGTAACAGTTAAGAAAGGCATTTTGCTAGTGTTTGTACAGTGTACTTAAATTTTTCGGAAGTTTGGCGGGTCGATTGGGTAGTGTAGTGGTAAGGGAAAGACATTAGGATACGGAAGATACGGGTTCGAGGTCCGGGTTTGACCCTGGGTTGTGTTTTTCTTTCTTTTCAATAGAAACACTCTCAATAACCGGTCAAAAATTTTCTAAGTGTCTTAAAAATGGCAGCGACCGTTTACGGAAGGGACAACTGCGGCGGCGTGATTTCTGTGACGGAACGAAACTTCGCCGCGCCGATGTCTATAGCGGAGAGTCACATTTCGGATAGGTGTTCATAATAAACTGGACAGTTTTTCGTGGCGCCACAAAAAGTTATCTGGTATAGAACATAGCCTAAATCAACAAGCCGCTAATGCCATCCAGAAACGTCACTACTCCTTTGCTTTAATTCATGCACAAAGTAAAACAAGATTTTCAACTGGCAAACAAAGAAATATCGCCGGGAATGGTCTACTTGGTGCAGAATTGTTTTACTCTTAAATCATTTTTATGTTAAATGTTCAAACTGTTAGCTACAAGTGGTATTCTGAAAGAACCTTTTTCTTGTATGGTCCCATAATTTGCTTTTAAAAGAAGCTTTTTGGTCCTTATGAAGACGAAAGAAAGCAAGAAAGTTACAGAACCACTACACTACACAATGGAAATGACAGGAAGTTCGAAATTTGCTAGCCTCTCGACACAAGCTTGTTAATAATAAATCTCACAAAAAATCGGTCACTGATGCTTCGCATTAACAAAAATCACCGCCGAAACCATAAAGCAACTCTTTATAAAAACTTAGTCCCTTTCCGCATTGATTCTTCATTTGTAGTTTCAAAGACAAGCGATTTGTTGGTGCTTACGATAAAGGTTGTGGAAATTTTGAACTCCACGCAAGCACGCGATCCGCTTAATATCAAATGACATTTCCGCTAAAATTTCTCATAATTATACAATAATCACATAATGATGCGAAAGTTTGGACCATCAACCAATGAAAATCACTACTCGCTTTTCGGGTAGTGACCTCACTGGACGGCATTAGCGGCTTGTTGATTCAGACGTCCCTAATGTGTCTCGAGGGGACGGCTGAAATTTAGGCAAAAGAAATGGTTTATATTAATATTTTGAACAATTGATAAGAATATGAAATTTAACATGATCTTGGCAGTAGAATGAACAACATGCATGTTTCTTTAAAGAAAATCTAGCGTATCAAAAGGACACGATTCAGTCAAGTACTGGTAGTAGGGGTGTTAGTAGCAGAGCAGTGGATGGAAACAGCAATACTGCCTTCTCTAATGGCGAGTCATGTACACACACGAAAGAAGAAAAACAACCCTGGTGGAGAGTGGACTTGGGAAACGTGGAGCTAGTGAATAAAGTTTACATTGTAAACAGAGGAGACTGTTGTGGGAACAGATTAAATCCATTCGAGATTAGAGTGGGTAAGTAAACATTTCTGATGAAGACAGTGAGTATATTGCTGTTGTGCATACATTTTACAGTGTAGATCACGAGATAAATACGTAAGAAACATTGCAACATTGCCATTGATTTTATCTTCTCGCCATAACCTGAGGGTCCCACATATTACTAACAAACAGTCGAGGGTACAACTGTCTATAATCATTGGTAGTATTCACCTACAAGATTCTCAACATTATGCGTTCAAATTGAACGGATAGTTCAAGTTTCTAAAAGGGGATTTGGTAGCTAGGAGATGGCTATGATACTGGGTCACCTGTGTGAATATAGACCTAAGACTCTAAGGCGTGGACGACTACGAAAACGAGAATTTGTCACTACTAAGTAGTGCGTGCGCGTAAACCAGCGTTATTTTGGTGGGTAAACACAATAGCCGTCATCATCATTCTACTAAAGATGCTAGCGGTAGCGATGGAAACAAGTTGTCAAATGTTAGAGGTTTTATTCATTTTGCGATCGGGAGAGGGCTTAACCTTCTTCAATAAAAACAAACGTGCTAGCTTTTCTGGTGTGACAAACAAAAAAGATCCTCGTGGTCATCCTCGAATCTCAGGCCCCGTTTATATGAGGAAAAGTTGTCCCGGGTAGACCGGTCCCCGAATACAGTATACAGCCGAGGCAACTTTAGCGAATGTTTATATTAGAAAAATGTTGACTCCATTGCCTGAGCCACAGCGCTCGCACTTGCTGTGATTAGGGAAAAATCCTGAAAATCCTGCATCATAGAAAATGACCGCTCCGTATGGAGGCCCCTGGTGCGGCCAGTGGTTCCTTGATCCGGCCGCTTCAGCCACTTGGTAGGCCGGTATGCCAACTGTGCGCAAAAAGAAACATTCCAAGCACCATCTGATCTAAATTCCTGTACATTTTCTATAGGCTTCATTTCAAACTTCGAAACCAAAAAAGAGATTTCTCGTGTAAAGGGCTATGGTTTGGTTTCAGTGAAGAAATTATTTTCGCTTCTGTGCGAATGTGTCGTGCAGTAACGATGCGACGGCAGCAAAATCGCCACTATTTTAAATGAATTCAATCAAAGTTTAGAGAGAAAAAAAAAATGTCGTCGCTTCGTTCACGTCCTCAAGAAAAACTTTCCATCAGGAAATTTTAAAATAAAATTTTAAATTCGCCCACGTTCCCTTTAACTTGATTTTCCCACCTTCACTAGCATCAGGAAAACCTCGAATCGAGCTTAAGAAGGCAAACAGATCAATAAACACTCGGAAAGTTTCGTTTGTATTGTAACCTTATCTTCTTCCTGAAAATTACATCACAAAGTAAAATCAGCCGGACCAGGGGACGAAAATAGCCCTCATTCAGTATACCCGCTACCTTTGCACGCGCGTTAGGATTGATGGGATAAAAGCAATGTCTCGTGGTATTTCAGCGGGCAAAGAGGTGATAAAATTTCCAATAAGAGTACTCGTTGTCGAGTTTCTTTATTCTGTCAAAACAATAAGACGATTTTAGTCTTGAAAATGTACAGTTCGAGTTTCGACAAGTTTATACGTCATGTTTCCTGCTGTGAGGACATCTACGGGCGCTATTGCATTCAGAAAAGAAACAATTATCACTTCCCTTCATAATTTACTATTACCTTCTTTTAAGGCTAAAAGTTCTTCATTTCTGTTGTCTAGAATAAACAAAATCTACCGCGATTTCTTGCGTTAGCAGCTTTTACCACCTCTTTGCCCGCTGAGAAACTACCAGGTGATCTGTGACGTCACTGCGGGGGCCTGGGGAAAGAATTTTAATGCCGTATCCCATAAACCAAAGCTGACAGGAACAGATTGAATTGAATTGAATTGGTGCGCGCGTTGGTTTATGGGATACGGCATTAAAATTTCTTTCCCCAGGCCCCCGCAATGACGTCACAGATCACCTGGTACATAACATTGCTTTTATCCGATCAGTCCATAATCACATGCAAAGATGGCGAGTATCGTGAAAAAGGTCTATAAGGCCAATCGAACGCGACGGAAAGATCCCCAGTAGCAATTAATTAATTCAAATAAAACAACGCAACAACAACAACCTACGTTAAATAGTAGTTTTTCGTTGGTATTGTTTGTTCTGTTCATATATATATTTTAGGAGTAAATTCGAGTAACGGAGGTATCACCAATCCAAAGTGTGGTGATGGGTACAGTGTTCCCGAAGGAAAAGGTGGCTCGTTCTTCTGTCGCCCAAGTTTGTACGGAAGATACGTCACCATACGAAGACATGATAACAGGAAAGAAGCACTTACTCTCTGCGAAGTTGAAGTTTATTCCGTTAGAAGAGGTAAGAGAACCATCCAGGATAACTGTGATGCACTACGCATAAGTAGTTTCATAGGACATGGCAAAAATATTGTTCGTAGCTTATCCCAATTTCTATGACATAGAAACTATAGACGAATCTATGTTTACATTTTTTGCCTCTGTAACATAATGGTTACCATTGTCTGATGAAGCTAATGAAGTAAAACCCCTGAATATCGAAATAGCATAATAATTTCAGCTGTCTCTGAAAATTTGAGCCCGATAAACCGAATAGCTGCGGAGAAATTTCCTTTGAAAAACTCGAAACTTTACAATGATTGTATGAGGTCATTAAAGTTTCTGCCTCCTAGCAGTTTCACAGAATTTGATTGCTGTTATTTCCTTCTTTATTGCTTGTAAAAAGCTGAAAATTGCAAAAAAATTGCTCAAATAAACCAGGTCTTGCGATTTTTGAACTTAATTTGGACAGACGGCGAAGCCTATTTCCCTTTCGTAAACGGTCTTTTAACGGCCATTTTTAACGGTCGATGCCACCATTAGTAGCCAAGCCTTTAGTCATGATAGATGTAATATATTCCCTTAATTAAGTTACAAAAAGGCAAAAAATTCGTTTTCGAATATTGTTGGGAAGAGCGACGTTGGAGCCCAAGTTGAATTTTCGTTAAAATTTACGAAAAGGGCTAGGGTCGGTGTGTTAGTCTAGGGTCCAGGTTCGAGGCCTGGTTTGACCCTAGGTTAAGATTTTCTTCCTTTTTAATAGAAACACCCTCAGTCGGTCAAAAATATTTTCAAATGTCGTGAAAATGGCAGCGACCGTTTACGAAAGGGACAACTGCGAAGTCTACAATGGGTTAACTCGTATGCTAATGAGCAAAAATGTAAACAATGACGTCAGCAATGATTCGTCTTTAAAAACAAGCAAACAAACAAACAAACAAACACAAACAGACAGGCAAGCCCAAATAGCCGAACTGAGAGGCAAACATGCATTCACATATGCAACAATCAATCAGGAACCAGTTCCATATGCTGGGAAATATCTATCCGGAATTGTTTTGCCCGGCAGTAAACCAAAATGTTGAGTACCCCGAATGTGACTGTGTACATAGTTACTCCATTTTGCCCTGTAAGACGCCATTCTGAAACATGAGCCTAGCAGCTAGTACAAAGAAGTGGACTGCCCCAAAAATTCCAATAACGTTGTGCACATGCATAGGGACCCGGTGCCCACTATTGCGCCTGTGTACAAGGTCTCGACCTTGTATTCGGGCATCGGCACTGTGATTTTCTAGATTCTAGAAAAAAGGGTGTGTTCAAATTATTTCCTAACAAGTACCGTACTCGGGCACCCAGTGTGAACGCTGCCTATGCCGCCTTGTTAGTCACTATTTTGACATTTGACCTTAGCAAAGGAGGTACAAAGGAGTTGATTGCCCTGCGGTGACAAAAACGGTGAGCACAAAGGAACCCAGTGCCCATTTTAGTGCCCGAGTACAAGGTCTCGACCTAGTACTCGGGCACTGGTCCCCGGGTACCAAGTTTGAACGCTGCCTTAATATACTCAGAGCTTCACCGTAATAATAAAGTGTCCCAAGAAAATAATGGAGCTGAATTTCGTCTGAGTTGCTATTTTTAGCTATTAAATGCTTATTATCTCGACAATTTTTTTCCAACAATTTCTGATGGTAACCGTAAATGATCTAATAAACGCCCACTCTCAAATGATGGCGAAATTGAGCAAAATCAATCAATTTACAAATTTCATTGCTCGATTATCAGCAGTTTGTCTATTATTTCATGTTCAATTTCAAGTTCAAAACAACTCGAACTCGTTAAAGAACCTTCTTGATTGTAGCAAAAGAGAAAAAATAAATTAGAAACCTTGGAGAGCAAAAGCCGTCAACCCGCTGTCGAGATTCTGTTAACACAAATACGTTTTTGGCCGAGAGCATACTGTATACAGTTTTGTTGTTATCGTT
The DNA here is from genome assembly GCA_038088405.1 of Porites divaricata. NCBI lineage: Eukaryota > Metazoa > Cnidaria > Anthozoa > Scleractinia > Poritidae > Porites > Porites divaricata. The sequence continues at coordinate 7,697,351 of JBBMOI010000012.1, forward strand.
ACGAGAATAAACGCCATTACTTAGTGCCATCAATCATACACATCAAACAAGTTTTACCAGAGAGTATTAACCAAAATAAGTTTAAGTCGATTATTTCAGGAATACCATTAAAACTTGACAAAGTAACGGTCCAAATTTTTCAATTTTCAAATCATGTTTTCCACCTTTGTCATCCATTGCAACTTGGCCTGGGCTGCAACAGAAGACAGGAAACAGTTTTAATGCCAGAATAATAATATTATAGCCTTGAAAGAACAAAAATGGACCATTAATGTTGGAATTTCATTGATGCGAAGACATGTGGTAAGTTTTTAAAAATATTGTAGATAGTGACAAATGCCCTTAATCTTAAACAAGACACTTACCTGGACAATGTAGCAAAACATCTGTCTTCATACTTATCCTTCAAAGGTTAGTTCAACAGATTTTTTATGTTATTCTTATCCTTTTTTTTTTTCAGCGTGCCAAATTCAAGCCATCGGTCTGAGCAGCAGTGTCGCTTTACCAGACGACAGTTTCTCTTCCTCGACTCATCGTTCTAGTAACGAAGCTTCCAAAGGTCGTCTAAACGGAAATGGTGCCTGGTCACCTAGCAGAAATGATGATGCCAACGACTACTTACAAATTGACCTTAATTACGAGTTCTTTATCTGCGCCGTAGCCACTCAAGGAAGTTCAAGTGACAATCACTGGACCACAAAGTACAAACTGCTTTATTCGCTGGACAACTCAAGTTGGCTTACTTATCAAGAAAACGACACTGACAAGGTAAACTAAGTAAAAATGCTCCAATTTCTCTAAGATTACACAGGATTTTTTCAGATTCCGACAGGGTCAGGAGGTTCGTACTCATAACGTTAGCTATCAAGAACACAACACGTTTTTGGATCTCTCCCAGAAGGCCTAGCGTGTTCCTAAACCCTTACGTCATCGCTCACACTCCCCCCGTGGACCATGAAGAATGGTCCACCTTCTATTACCTAGCATCAAATATCGAAAAATAAAAAAATAAAATAGCTCAGTGAATATAGTCTCTCAAAAAAACTCTTCAATGTTCAGAATACATATAACTCCGTAACTCCTTAGTCCACTGTCTTCTTATTCGCTCTCCCTCGACTAAAGCTCTAAGCCGCTCTCGCTTTCCTCTGGCTTGACCTTCCGTCGGCTGTTCCGGTGATTCAGGTACTTGCTCCTGAGGAATTGCTTCATTTGTAGAACAGCTTCCCGTTGGTACAACAATTGTAGCTGTCTCCCTAAGAGATTGCACCTTCACTTGATCCCCTCCCTTGGACTCTGACTTCAGCACCTCTACTCTGCCCATCCTTTCTCATCAGAAGTCGATTCACCTTGCCCATGTTCCAATAAGATCTTGGATTGGTTTCGTCATGAACCAACACCAGATCTCCGACATACACTACACTTGAGCCCGCCGTCTTCTTCAATCGCTTATGGGCATTTCCTAATTCTAGAAGATATTCTGCACTGCAACGCTTCTAAAAATGACTCAGAATCATATCAAGATGTCTTGCTCTTCTGCTCAGGTCGTCCGGCGAAATTCTAAAGTCTGCATCTGCGGGACTATCTATTTCAGGGAGGGCGCTGACTGAGTCTTTGACCAACAATGAGGTGGGAAGGTGCGAGGGGTTCTTCCAGGTCCTCAGAAGAGACATGAAATGGGTCGGCGGCAATTTAAGATCATTTCAGCTTCTGTAACAACCATTACAATTTTACCATAGGAAAGTTTGGCTCGGCCGATTGTCTTCTTGAGACATCTCTTCAGTGCCTTGACAAGTCGTTTGTAAAAACCTCCCAACCATGGGGCCTTCTCTGAGTTGTAGGACCATTTGATCTCCTCTTGCATGGGCAAAGTACTTTACAACACTGGGATCATTTGTAATGTTCTCAAGCTCCTTAAAAGCACTCTTGAAGGTTTTGTCATTGTCTGATACCACTAAAGAAGGCCTTGAACGACGAGCCACAAAACTTCTAAAGCACCTGAGTGGATTGCCCTCGTACAAAAACAAGTATACAAACAAATACAGTCCTTACGTTCTTCCTCACTGGTAGACTTTACAAAAAGGGGTCCAACATAATCCAAACCAATGTACGAAAATGCAGGCGCCTCCTTCACTCTGTAATTAGGCAGGGGTGGAGATGTTGGGACCTTATACGGTTTCTCTTCAAACTTCTTACGAACTGTGCATCTAAACAACAAACTTTTGATAAAGTATCGGCCTCGAACAATCCAAAAGTTTACTCGGTGAGTGTTTCCTTAACTCGTCCATGCGCATGACTCGTTCGTGACATCTCCAAACTACAAGAGTAGTAAACTGGTGGCTAGCGTCAAGCAAGATTGGATAATTCGCAGAATGTGTATGCTCGCTGTTTCCGAGTCTACCTTGACATCGAATAACTCCCTTGTCATTCTCAAACATCCCCAACTGGTGAGACCTCATCTTAAACTTGTCCTTGATATTCATCTCTCGTTAAACTTCCTTGATCCATAGAAGTTCGGCTTCTTCTATGTCTGCACCTGACACGTGTATCTCCGGCTTCCGATTCACATCTTTTTGTTGCTGCGCTTTTATAGCTTAATAAACTTCAGAACTAAGCCTGTAACTCGGAAGAGGCGTCCAAGATTACTGAAGGCTTTACTTTGAATGTTATTACACAGCATAGCAGGTTCACTGTCCATTACAAGAGCATTCGTCACGTGTCTTACGATTCTTCGCCCTCATTTCTACAAGGCAGGCTGCAGAGATTGGCTCTTCCGCAATCTCCTTCCGATTCTCCAGGTCCTCGAAACTAGTAAGCCACTTGGGACCATTCCACAATAGCACACTGGTCTCCAACTCACGACTGTCTATACCCCTAGAGAGTAAGTCAGCTGGGTTGTCGGCCCCTGGACAATGATTCCAGCATTCTTCAGGTACAAGCTTTCTTATCTCGTCAACAAGGTGGTGAACAAATGATTTCCACTCCTTCTGGCTCTGAACAATACAATATCAGGCTATCTTGGAATCAACTGCACTTCCTAGAACACTTCTTGAATAGTTCATATCTTCTTCTTCCACGACGTTTGTGTCTACTACTGTTATTTCAACAACTTGCTTGTCAACACTCCCTCCAGCTCCAGAACCTGTTTCTCCTGCAGCCAATCTCTCATTGTCCTCAGTTCTCGCCCTCAGTTCTCCTGAATTGGTGATAAACTTCGCAAATTGAAATCTGCTTCGTTAAGCCTCAATTTTGATTTCACGTAGAGCTCAAAAGTGTTTTGCACGTCATTGTCCCCTGATGTCAGGTCATCAACATAGATACTTTCAAGAAATTTCCTTGTAAAATCAGGGTCACATTCTTCGTACGGCTCTATGTGATGTTTAATTGTGTCATTCAGTAAGAATGGGCTTGAAAAAAGTCCAAACACAACACGTGTACACCTCAGTGTAACAACTTTGGGTTCAGCCTTATCGGTGCCATCGACCTACAGGAAACGGACTATATCCTTGTCCGGCTCATTAATATATATGGACCATTAAGAACGCCTTTAATAATGTCCCCCACGAGAGCTACTCTGTGATTTCGGAACCTCAAAATAATGTCAAAGATACTTTTTGTAAGCGCAAGATTGGCATGAAGACTTGGCTGAGGCGTCATATGCAGTTCTTAACCTTGTGGTGACTTGTCTCGTCTGACGACATCAGGCTTGGTTTCTTCATTCACAACTTCCTCTTTCGATTTGATCCTTTATAACACTGTCATACTTCGCGAAGTGGACTCAGCAAGCCTTTCAATCTTCGATGACTCAACTCATAATTTTCAGGGAGTGGTGGATGTGTAGCTTTCCACGGGAGACTGACCTCATAGTGGTCTCCTTTGTAAGAAAACTTCTCAACAAACTCTTCATATATACTTGGCGGCTTCACACTGAGAGACTCTTAATTCTCATAACGTCTTTAGCTCTCCCTGAAGACAATCATAAGACACTTGATCAGTGGTACATTTTAAAACATGGGCTGCCACAAGATTGCTTCTCTGTTGACATTCTACTCTTCCTGAGCAAACAGGGCCTGGAAGTACTCATCCCAGTTTAGTGTGAACAGCTGTAGGACCTTGGGCCCCTTTAATGGTATGACCAGCCACCACCTTCCAATAATAATCTAAACCAACTAGAATGTCAACACCGAGAGTCTCTCCTTCTCTGCAAAAGTCAGCAAGTTTGAGTCCCGAAAGGCAGGGGTTGTTTTTCACTGCTTGCTCCACAGGGTTGACCGTGTAATGGTTGGCAAATCAGAGGCAATGTAAAAGTTGACAGTGAAAGATCTGGTTCTCCGTTTAGCTCTACTCCTAGGGCCACAACTTCTATCAACTCCAATCTTTCAACGGTAATTCCAAACGTTTTTACTGAGATTTGCTTCTTCTCTATTGTTGGTAGTTGATGAATGTTCTTCAGGTGTTTATAAGATAGGTGCGCTGACTTCCACTGTCCAGGATTATTTTAGCCCTGACCTTATCCTCTGGTTGTTGAGGATTGTACACAATGGCTTGGGCAGTTTGTAGGAACAAAGGTGTAGTGCAATCAGTATGGAAAACGACACTATTGCTCGCCGATTGAGCCGTTGAGCAATGCTGTTGTGGTCCTGGTGTGGGAACTGGTGTTACAGTGTTGGTTGGTTGCAAAGGACTCAAGTTGGCTCTAGGCAAATACTAACATGGTGCCTGCCCTTGCAGTTATGACACTTGAAAGTGGACGAGCCGTTCCGACTAATGTGATTCTTTCACAAGCAAACGAAACATCTCCCGTACCTCCTCAATAGCTGCTCACGGGTTAGTACATCAGGTACTATTTAGCAATCCCTTGATGGGTTTTTCCCCTTACAGAAGGTGCAGGTAGGACAGTCAGCATCACCACCAGTTAACAAGGCTTGTGTAGTCCCGTCTTCCCTTCGTTTCGGTTTTGGTGGAGAAGGTTGTCCTTTGTTCACCGTAGACCATCCAGCCCTTTCTCTTGCCTCAAGTTCCCTCTTGAAAATATCAAGCAGTTTTTCTATTTGCCAGTCATCATCTCTTATTTCTCTCGTAATAACAATTCCTGAGACAGCTTGTTCACCAAGATGCAGGATGATAGCAAACCCTTCTTATTAGACTTTCTCAAAGTCGTTCGCTTGGTTTTCTGGTCCGGTGTGGTAGGACCCGGCACGAACGACTTTTATCCCTTGCAGCGCGCCAAATTTACAGGAGGAATTTTCCTCCTTTAATGTTATCCAATCAGAAGCAGCCTTATCAAACCGCACGTCAATCAAACAGATCACGCGCGCAAGATCTTGAAACATGAAACCTGTCTGGGGGAAAGTAAAATTTGCTTCGAGTGTTTTGCTTCGCTGTTTGTTTATGAAGAGGCTTAGATGTTTATGTAAAACTTAAATTTTCAGCTGGTTGTAAAAACTAACGTGATCATTGCCCGGCTAACGAAAAATGGCTTTAAGTGATTGGAAATCGAAGGGCTAAATAGTGAAGCTCCAGCCCGAAAATTAACTGATGTCGAAGCTAGCTTGCCAAAAGTTCTGCTATGAAAATGTGTTAGCAAATCCGGACTTACCTTAAAGGCAACACTTAAGATGAAAGGCTCAGCGAGACGATAAAACAAAGTAATTTTTAAAAAAGTCTAAACGATATTTCGTCGTGTTTTTGGTTCTGTTTAAAGCTTTAACTCTCAACAGTTTCGAAGGAACGAATTATTCGAGTAGCTAATGCAAGATCCAGCCGAAAAACACAGTTGTGAAAATTTCAAAGACGAGAAAATTACTTACGTCCACCGATGATCTGAGCTCTTTTCTTCGGTAACTTTTTATATGTTATGAGAAAATTAGTTTGCAATCCGGATTTAGAAAAGCACGACCCTTAAGACGGAATGCTCGGGGAGACGATGAATTTAGAAGTCTAAATGTTATTTTGCCGTTTTTATTTTTATAGTTCGTTGTGTTTTCTCAAAATAAGCGTATTACTCTTAACAGTTTCGAATCATTTCGATCAGCTAATGCGAGATCCGGCCGAGGTTTTGGCTCTGGCCTCTGCTCTGGTTCAGCATTGGTCACTTCTTCTCCCGTCGACAAAGCTAAATCTGCTTCACTTGCAAATAAAGCTCTTCTCTTTGTCGAAGCTCTTCGCCCAATCGAACCTTGTTTGGGTACCTCAGCTCTTTCAGCTTTTGTCAAGCGCTTTACTCCGACAGAGCTTTGCAAATTGTTTCCTAGACTTCCTTTTGGTCCAGAAAAGTTAGCCCTAACTTGAAACATTTTCTTTGTCAGCGTTTCGTTGCGTTCCGAGCAGTTTCGGCAAATAGTTCCCAAGTCGTTGTCTCGCGGAAACACATCTCCTAGAAGAAGCTCCAGACTTTGACACGTTTTCGTCTTCTGTTTCCCTGAAAATAACTTTCTTCGTAACGCTGGATTGTCTACCAGTTTGCCACATTGAAGGCAAATCTTTTCCGGCACAGCAACCCGAATAAAAGTTTTAGTTGGTGTATTTTCCTCCTCCATTCCATTACCAAACCATTGATCGATTTCGCCAGGTGCAGTTTGACAGGCAGCGCTGCATGCAGCATCCTGAGAAGTTCGCGCCAAAATGACGTCACTTGATGTGATTCGCTGCAAGGGAAACAAGTCGAGCTTTCGCTCGCTCGCGCTCCGCTCACACGTGAAGACATCAAGTTTTCGCGTGAAAGCCCACCTGGTATTTCATTGGTGTTAATATAATAAAAAGATCTCTTTGAGACTATCAACGGTTGTCATTGCTTTCAAAAAAAGTTATAATGGTCACTTCCACCCGAAATTTTGCGTTATCGTCTTTTAGATGAACGCGTTCTCTTGCATTGGGGGATTTGTTCAGTTGTTAGCACATGAGAAAGGGGAAATTGGATACAATGGTTATGTAAATTTATAGGAAAGTAAACAAGGTGTATTGTGGGGATTATGGGCAATGTGAAAAGGTGAATATTGTTTGATATAAAAATGCGAGTAAAACAAATCTGCGGTTACACTAGACAAGTTTCTCTACGTTAACTCGCGTTAAGGGAAAGCTGCGTCCTTCCACCGTGTGAGCGATTTGTCTTGAGAAAAATTTGCCAAGGTAAGTTTTGCACCAAGAAAAAGGCTGCGCTAGAGACTATTCTCTTAGTTAAGTGGTTACATTTAACTTGCAACAATGTTCACTCTTTGCAGGTCTTTAACGCGAATGATGGGAGGAACGATATAGTAAAACACAGTCTAGTCGGTATAGTTAGAGCAAGGTTCATCCGCTTTCAGCCAACAGATTTTTCAACTGGAAAAGCTTTAAGAGTAGAAGTGTATGGAATACTCACAACGACAGGTAAATTTTGTAAAGATTCCCATTTAATGTCGGTTCCCGTTTTATATACTCACAATTCCAACATTCATAAACCAGAAGAATCATCAACTCGTTTTCCAACGTTCTTTATTCCTCTAGTTTGTACTTATATCATAGGGTGAAATGTCAGTCGTCTTTTCCCCCCAACCTACAATCGTTATAAGTCGTCTTTTTTTTGTAAAAGAAAAGAACCTTGTACATTTTGGGGCGTTATCGTCTCGAATAGACTACGAACAATCCCTTTTTTTTTTTCCTTTTTAGGGGCACCCGACGAGCGTTTTCTCTGCATTGCTCTTTAGCGATAAAAATGAATTCGTATCACTCTAAAAGTTTTATCTGTTCGGTCGTCCTAAGGGGCAGTTAAGACTTCGCGACTTTTTTGGGGCTTGTTTTCGCCTATCCCAAAATTACCAGTCTACAGTGAAAGCTTCAGAAAAACTCAAGATTACCTGGCGAATTTTTTCGATAGCCGAAATTATTAGGGGTCGTTTTGAAGTTTGTTCATAAACCTTACTGATTGTAGGCATGTCTTTGAATTTCTAGGGCGACGTAGCATGTATAGAAAACTAGAATAGGCCATTTTACAGATGTGCGCTTAGTTCCCTAGCCTTTGAGTGAAAGTGAGGCTGAGGTTGACCTTGAGACAAACCTCCTTCCTTTTCTCATGGAAATTATGATTAAAAAATTTTAGTTTGTATAAAAACAACTTGATTTACATAATGAGGCAGGAAGCTAAGGGTTGTATCAAAACAAGGTCAACTCCAGCCTCGTTTCCACCTGTAACAGTGTAAAACGGGCAAGTAACAATAAAAAAATAAAAAGTTAGATTTCATTATCCGGGTACTTACTTTTGTTCTAGCGCCAAGCCGTGCTCCCACCAGCTTTACGGTGACCCCTTCCTCCTCCACAAGTGTTCAAGCATCCTGGCAGTTACCAACAACAGACTTCCAGATGGTTACAGGATTCAGGCTCCAGTATAGAAACTTTAGCTCTGTCGAAGATCCACTTACCGTCATAACGATTGAAAGCAACTCTACCCTTAGCCATGAAGTCACTGGACTTGGGATATTTACAAAATATGAATTTCAGGTGTTAGCTTTTTCACTTGTGGGTGATGGACCGCCAAGTTCTGTTAAAGCTGTGAGGACAGACGTGGAGAGTAAGTATTCACCGTGAGCTATGATCAAGTGCTATGAAGATACTATAATCAATTCATTTTGCCATTTATCGGGATTAGCATTAGTGCTCGGCCCACTCGCCAATGCGAGTGTGAAAGCGCGTCGGACGAATGGAAATCCTTGACTTCTCGCATACGCCCGATTAGGTTTTCAACCCTGCTTTCTATGACTGTTAATTTATCTCCATATCTGTTTTGTCTTTTTATTTATATCACTGTTGGGGAACGGACGATGAAGGTGGAAGCTGTCTTGACTTTTTGGGGACTGTCGATATTTTAATTTGATGTTATTCTTAAAATGCATGTATATTGCACATTTTTAACCTAGATAAAAAAATATATTAGTACTTATATATTAGACTAATAATGTAACATACTATATTTTATTATATAAACACCAAGGAAATGGCAGGTGAGCTTTCGCCCGAAAACATGGTGGGTCTGTTATTTAAACGAGAAATGCTTTTCTAGTCTACATTATATATGCTTTAATGAAATTGTTTATAACAAATGGTGTTTTAATAAAAGCGTTGGGCAACTGAAAATAATTTAGAACGTTGTTTTGTTAGACACTGGTTAAACTCCGTAAATAACCGAGCGGATATCTTCATAAGTGAAACTGAATAACATGGGTTATCTTCACATGTGAAAAGATCACCTTCGCCATGGCTACATAATAAATCGCGCCTTTTACAGCAAAAAAACTAGTTAAGTTACATGGATTGGTATTTCATTGGTGTTTATAGACTATAACTAGTTATAGCTATCGCTAAGTGCCAACGAGCAAAGATTTTACCTATACGCGCGCGCTGTTGAATTTGTTTAGAAATGTCATGAAATACAGTAATTGATAAAAATAAATAAATTTAATTCGATAGCATTGAAAGTATAGTGCATACTAAAGCAGGGGGTACACATACCCCAACCCACGGCCGGGCCAGTACCTCACGCATGCGAACAGCCGTTGGGTTAGCGAACGGGAAAAACCCACGTCTCATAAACCCTTACTGCCGAGGTGAGTGCAAAGCAGTCTATCAAGCGCCAGCTCCACACAACACATGTAGGACCTGTTGGCTGGGAACCGCACAGCAGCTCTACCCAGACATGCGCGAGGAAGGTGGATTACGAGCTACCTGTATATTAATGTAAGGGGAACACATGCACCAACCCACGGCCTGGCCATTACCTCACGCATGCAAACAGCCATATCATGCAGGCAGTGGCAGCAATGGACAGCTGTTTCGCTCTTCACTGGGGCTCATCAGCATGGCATAGCCGTCGGTCAGTGACCGGGAAAAACCCGAGATTTTTAGACCCTTTCTTGCTGAGGCGAGCCCTTTAAGTGCTCCACACAAAACATTTGGGAGCTGTTGGTTGGGAACTGTACGGCAGTTGAGTCCCATGACAAGTACGGGGAAGGCGGATCGTGGGTTTGGTGTATGTGTGCTCCTTGCTTTAATTTGTCTTTTGAAAATAGTGAACTAAACTGTTCTACTGCATAAAGAATTTGAAGTCCCGACTTTATGCAGCAAATTCTTCGAGATATTGAAGTTTGTGTTTTTGTCCGAAGTTGCGCACAAGTCATTTTGCGTAAAATTTAGTCTTATAAGCAAACTTAAGGTGGCTCGACTAGATTTTTTTTTGGGGGGGGATACCTCCCAAGTTTGAGCATTAACTACGTCGCCATGAGTAAAGATAGGGGAAAAAGATTACCACAATTGTATTATATAAAGATGAAAATTTCTTATGATTTGGGTTTTATCGCAATCGGAGTCACCATGGCAACGTAACGACGCCATTACGTTTTTTATTTATCTTAGTGTTTCTCTGTACCAGGAGTTTTTTTGAGAAATCGCTTAAGGGAGTATGTACCTGCCATGATTACCTCAATTATGGCAAAGTTTGAACAAATTCTATGAGAGCGTTTTCGAAATATTTTGAAAGGAAGTTTTAAGCATCATAAAAACAGCGAAATAGCATGCTATCCACACAATTAGCTAATTTTTTAAGAAAATGATAAGCTTTGGAAACGCGGTTTCATCTCGTAGTGGTTTGATTCCATTGCAAACCTCCTACAAAAAAAGAGGGGAATTGCTCTGGGCGATCGTGAGTAAGAAGAATTTTATTAAGTTGCATTCAGCTGCTTTTGTTACAGTTTTTGCACGTAATTTGGACCACACCTATAAATGTCGCATTTTTCAAAAAACCGCTCGATAAATTTTTTTATAAATTTGATAATCCCAAGATCAATCGTCAATAAATATATCCTGGAAGTTTCAAGAACATTGAAAACAGGGACGGCTTTCAAATAGGACCTCAAATATGACCAATTTTTCCCCCAGATTTTGTGTTTACAAGCGAGCGTCCTCATTATTCACTGGCATTGTTTTCAAGTTTCATATGCACGTGCACATTTAGCAAAAAGTAGTAAATTTGCATCAAAAAGAACTCTCGATTACTTTCGGAAGAAATATCCGGAATATGCTAATAATTGGCTTGTGTCACAGAGAGCAGTGAGGGCCGAGAAGATGAACGTCACGGCTCATATTGCAGGATGCAACACTTAATTATCTTACTCGTGTTATAATATCGCAGAAACTCTTACAAAGAGTTGCTGTGATGTTATAATATATCACTAATTTCTTTACCCGGTTATTAGCATATTCCGGAGATTTAACCGAGGGTCCTTTTTGATGCAAATTCTATCTTTTTGCTAAATTTGCACGTGCATGCGAAACTTGAAAACAATGCCAGTGAATAATGTGGACGCTCACTTGTAAACACAAAATCTGGGGGAAAAATTGGTTATATTTGAGGCCCTATTTAAAAGCCTTCCCTGTTTTCAATGTTCTTGAAACTTGCAGGGTATATTTAGTGACGATTGATCTCGGAATTTTCAAATTTATAAAAAAATTTATCGAGCAGTTTTTTGAAAAATGCGAAATTTGTAGGCATGGACCAAATTACGCGCAAAAATTGTAACAAAAGCAGCTGAATGCAACTTAATAAAATTCTTACTCACGATCGCCCAGAGCAATTCCCCTCTTTTTTTGTGGGAGGTTTTCAATAGAATCAAACCCCTATGAGATGAAGCCGCGTTTCAAAAGCTTATCATTTTCTTAAAAAATTAGCTAATTGTGTGGATAGCATGCTATTTCAATGATTTTATGATGCTCAAAACTTTGTTTCAAAATATTTCGAAAACGCTCTCATAGAATTTGTTCAAACTTTGTCATAATTAAGGCAATTATGTCAGGTACAAACTCCCTGAAGCGATTTTTTTAAAAAACTCCTGGTACAGAGAAACACAAAGATAAATAAAAAACGTAATGGCGTCGTTACGTTGCCATGGTGACTCTGATTTCAATAAAACCTAGATCATAAGAAATTTTCATCTTTATATAATACAGTTGTGGTAATCTTTTTTCCATATCTTTACTCGTGGCGACGTAATTAATGCTCAAACTTGGAAGGTATCCCCCCTAAAAAATCCAGTCGAGCCACCTTAAGATCCTCGAAAAGTCATATTAAAGTCCGCGAATATTCAACGTAGAGACTTATATTTGGTCTCTAAAAAATATATATGGTGCGCTAATGAAGCCTTCCGAATTATTTTGCTTCAAAGACACAATAAAAATTCGCTGCGGTATTATTTTTCTTAGCGGCATGTTATAAAATATTCCAGCGGGCAAATGCGACAGATATCGCGTAGGATGGAAATAATCCACCCGACGATTGGTTGAAGACGGGTTGAGCACGGGACTCACAAACACGCACACGGCTCGTGGATTCTCTGACCTGTATCACGTGTTCGCTCGAAAACAACGCATTCTCCATCCTGCATTACGTCATGGTTGCTTTACATTACTTTATGTTATTTTTCACCATCAGCAAAATATTTAATCAATAGACCTCTTTAGTTTATATGTTTTGTTTTCCTAATAGAGGTCCCAGGGGAACTTAACCCTTTATCTCTTCATAAATTATGCGGAGATATATACGTGAATTAGACGTAGCTTGAAGAAACAGTCCTCTAGAGTATTATCACATGGCGTGCATTGGGAAAACAGAACATACAAGCTAAAGAGGTTTATTGACTTAATAATAGGACAATTGCACGATGACGTCATTTTACTCCAATTACCAAAACCCTTCAGTTTCTTGTTTTCTTCTGCAAGTTAAGGCTATTGCATTTTTTTTTTTAAATCTCTACAGATTGGCAAATTCAAAAATAGAGTTTTAAAACGTAATGCCTTCTGGTAGTTGTAGTCAAATTTCGTCATCGTAAAAATGACCTTTTGACTTCCCATTCTTAGCTCCTTCACAAGCCCCTACGAAGCTGGGTTTGACTGTTAACAACTCGACCAGTATTTCAGTGAACTGGCAGCTACCCCAAGGGATATCCCGAAACGGACCTATTACGGGATTTAAAATCTACTACCAGAAAAAAGGCGCCTCTGGTCAAGCGAACACTGTCACTATTGACGATGGAACTGTTCTCTCTAAGACGATCACGGGGATGGAGAAATACACAGAATACGATATTCAAGTGTCTGCATTCACCTACGCTGGGGAAGGACCGAAAAGCTCTGTTGTGACGAAAAGAACAAGTGAAGACGGTAAGACATGTGCAGTAAATGTAAGAATGGAAACACTAACATGTACGATGCGCGTTCTCGTACTTTAGATACCGTATTTATTCGATTAACCGCCATGAGCGCGTGTTAAAGTTTTGGACCTTGAGAGTGGGCGCTTATTCGAGGTAGGCGCTTACTAAATTTTCACCATTTTTAGCAAGTGTAGTATGTTTATTTTGCAACAAAACAATACATGGTAAAGGCTTCTGTAAATACTCTGAAAAAAACTTCTTTTTCGCAGAAGTCTCTCATTGGTACTTGTTCAATTTTTTTAAGGGGTGGGAAGGGAAAGGGGGGTGAGGACTAGCACGTATTTAAGTTTGAGTGGGAGGGAGAGGGGGTGGGGTGGAGGTGGGCGCTAACTCGAAGTTGGGCGCTTATTCGAATAAATGCAGTATCAGTAGCCTGAGAAAACATCCGACATTTCGCGACGCCAACACTGGTTTCTGTTAGCACAGACTTGAATTCCATACTGATGACAGTGCTTCCGATTGCTTGAAAATTTGTCTCAACCAATCAGAAACACTACCCATGCCAGATCCGGGTACGGTCGCGTCATCAGAAGAAATTTCTGCGCTCGTTCCTCGATCGTAATTTCGTAGGGAAACCAGCGGTGGCGTTACAAAATGACGGCTGTTTTCTCAGGCTAAAACATCAATAAGCGTGCGTTACGGCTTTAGACTCTCGAGCGAGCTATGTCCACAAGGCACCCAATCCTTCCTTGTGATGAAAATAGCGACGTAAGATGAATGGGAAGCTTTTATCATGAACTTGGTTTGAGGACCCCTACTCACTCTAAATCTCCTACTTGTAGTACAATCTATCTGCCTGTTTACATCGAGTTGGGGGATCCCAGATAGGTGAGGTAACATTTGGCGGGTCACCCCACCTACCATGTAGACGTGATCAATGGACAGGGGGGTTACCCCACCTAAGTGGGCTAACTGACCTATCTGGGGTTCCCCCACCAGACCTCCATGTAAACAGGCCGTAAAGGCCCCTTATAGCTGTCATTCATTAGAAGGACAAATGCGTTTTTGATTCACTTAGAAAACAGAATCTGCGCACTTTTCGGAACCATTGCTTTGTAGGGCAAGCACATTGAACGCGAAGAAACTCTCATTTGAACAAAAAAAAAACAAACAGACAAATAAATTAGAAAACAAAACAACAAACAAAACTCGTTTACGTAACTAGACAATTTAATGATTCCTTGCTGACGACAGGAAAGAAGTGCCAATAAGTAAATTGAGAAAAAGTTAAGACAAACAACGGCAAAAACAATAACAATAACAACAAATGACAGAACAAATAAACAAAGCTTTAATTTTGACACTTGTATACTTGAATAAATGATACATCGTAGGATTTAGTTATTATTTTGCTGGTCGTATTTGTTTGTTTATTTGTTTGTTTGTTTGTTGTTTCAACGAGTGCTTGATCGTCCTTAAAGGGGCTATGTTGTGCTATTCGCTATTTTTAAAGCTAATACGTGCCTTCACATCAATTGAATTCAATTAAAAAAATAGAAGTCCAGTTTTGTTATTTAAGACTATATTTAAGGACGGTGATTGTTACTGCGCACATTTTCTGCGCATGCCAAGGTAGTCGCGCGCGACGCGAAAGAAATGCGCAACACGCAGGACACGCGGAGTGGTTTTGTCTCCTGTAAGTCTGGGAGGTTCTACTTATTTCTTGCGGAAAAAATGCGTCGTTTTTCAACAGACGAAAAATAATTTCCATTTATCTTGTCAGTTCTTTGAAAACCGAAGAAGTATGCGCATGTTGATATTTCTGCCGTATGATCGATCTGACCGAACATTTTATAGTCAAACAAAAGTCAGTTCTAAAACATCAAAAGTTATTGCTTCAAGATGTTACGCTGGGAGCTTGGGTATTAAAAATTCCCTTAATAGGCAAGGGTCAGTAAATCAAATGGAAAATAGCTCCAAGTCCTCCCCTTAATCAAGAAACTGCAAGCTTACTTTTCACTCGCGTCCTTCGCGTTTCATCGGCTAATAGGCTATAACACTTTCCCGAATATTTCTTTAACTTTGTAATATTTTATGTAATTATTCCCCAGAAAATAGATTTAAAGCGTTCGAGTACACACAGATGTGCCTTTTATTGAGAGTCCGAGGCTTTTTTTGTTAAACAAACAAGAAAAAAACTGTCACAAGATTGCTTGGATTGCTAAGATCGCAGCTTCACAAACAGTTACGGACCGCAAAGGAAACGCTTTCATTGTGGAAAAAATCGAAAAAAATTGTTATGCCTTTTGCTATTACCATTGTTATTTAAGCATTTTGGCATTACTAAGCATTGAAATAATTGACTCATTGGGCAGCTTGTTGTGTAGATAGTATAAATTTTCTTAAGGTTCAATTTCACGCCACACATAATCTCGACATTTACACATAGCTGCCATTTGGCTGTTTACGAACTAAAGATGGAAGATGAAATAAAGTATTTCCATTCTAAGACTTTCTTAGGTTTAACAGGCACTGTTAAGTCTACAATCAACATTTAGGAACGAAAAATAGTGAATGATCATGACACAGAATGCTACAGTAAAAAAAATCAAAGCGAAATAATAAAATGATCATTATAGCCCAGTTTATTTATGAGGGTACATAAACGCATTCGTTACTACTACTTTCGCAGTATTCAGCTTTTTAAAAGAGAGCTCATGTATGGAACTTGAGTCTATGCAAATCATATGACACTTGTGGCAAAGCCCGAAAGAGATAGCGCATTAAAAAGCACAGATATTATAAGCTCATTGAATGTACGCAAGGTTAATAACATGTTCGATCGAGGTATCCAGTAAAATGATAAAAAACGATAGAAGGTTTACAATCCATATTACATCTGCAGTTCAAAAAATCTTGAGGACATGTACAGGTAAGCAAACGGTTAAAGGAGTACCTGTCTAAGAGTCCCTGTCGACTATTTTCCACTACAGTACAGTAGTTTGTTTGCAGCACTAGCCTTGGATCTTGAGCTCGCCATACTACTCTATGTGCGCTGGAAGTAATCTTTAATACCGTGGAGATTGCTCTTCTCCAAAACTTTTTGTTCAATTTTTGAGACGGAGAAGCTCCAGTTGAATGAAATATTATAATTTGTTTTCCTTAGAGTCCATGAAATGTCCTGTTTCACTTTCTGTTTTTGCTCTCCTCCGTGGGTTGTTGTTCTCTCTGACTGTTCGCCATTGTGGATATCCCAGAGTGCTCCGCGTTGAGTGAAGCAATAGTGAAACTGACCGGGGAGGGGATGGGAAAAATTGTAAATAGCCCCTAAAGCGATTAAGTTAAGGTCGAAACCAACCAATTTAACTTCTAAAAACACGTGGTAACCCCTACTTTTTATCTTACCAAATGAAAGTAATAAGCCTACTCAGCAAACGATCAATGTTTGGTTCAAGGAAAATGTCGTTTACACTATTTTTAAGGCAAAAGCGTGGAGAGGGGTAACTGCTGATAACTTCCCAGTTGTGCTGATATTTCGAAAAAAGACGTATAAAGAGCAGTTGTTATGTTATCATTTGTTGCTTATTTTGAAACCTTTTCATTTTTTTTTTTTTCATAGCCCCCCTTGCACCATACGTTGGAGAGATAACTGATATAAGTGTCTCAAAGTCAAGTGCTGATATCCAGTTATGGCCTGCAGAACAAAGAAATGGCCCTATAAGGTATGATCAAAGCGTTGTTCGCTTATTAATAGAGTTCTAATCATAGTTATTTAACAATTAATGAATGAGGCTGAGTATCATATGAAGAATATTTCAAACCTTTTACACCTACATAGAGGATATTACACGGTGGCGCGAAGACATGAATTTTATTTTCGAGTGGCAAACAATATTTTACGAACGAGCGTAGCGAGTGAGTAAAATATTGTTTTTGCCACGAGAAAATAAAATTCATATCTTCAAGCCGCCGTGTAATGTTCTTTTTATTATATAGACAAAAAGACTTCGACAAAGTAATAGAGGCAAATGACCGAAATTACGTCATCGATAGACTCACGAGTGAGATTATGGAAAATAAACCACTCGGGTCCCGGATGTAGTTTTTATGAATTTTACGAGTGGTATATTTTCCAGTAAAACACTCGTGTCTATATAATAAAAGAAAATAAATAACAGTTTCTTAAATTTTGACCATTCTTTATTAAGGATGCCAAAATCATAGAAATCGGTCATTCCTGCCGAAAAACGCGATTCTAAAACATAACCAATGCGCATATAAATAGGTTCGGGCCACCTTAATGTCTTTATTTTGAATAAACTAGACTTTCCGAATTGTTTTCTTAGGCCCGCTTCAAACGTCGTGCTACTGCCGTGCCGAACTCAATTGATCGAATTAAATTCGACTTTAGCACGGCAGTAGCGCGACGTTTGAAACCAAGTCGTGCTACTGCCGTATAGCACGGCAAGCCTTGCCGTGCTACACTGCAGTAGCTCGACTTGGTTTCAAACGTCGTGCTACCGCCGTGCCGAACTCAATTCATAAATTACAAATGCATTAGAATACATTTTAAAGTTTCTTGAACCGTTTCTTTATTATTGTGTTTTGTTTTAGGCAACAGCCGTTCTATTCGACTGAATTAAATTCGACGTCTGAAACCAAGTCGTGTTAGTGTCGTGCTGCAGTCGAGCTACAGTCGAGCCAGCTTAGCACGGCAGTAGCACGACGTTTGAAACAGGCCTTACTTTTGTTATGAATATTTAAAGCTTATCTGAATGGCAGTTTTGAAGCTGTAAAATTTCTAGCAAGTGGTCTCCCCTTTAGAAACTAAGTGATTTTGTTCAGTTTCCTATGCTTAAGCTTTTTGTAGAGAATTCAAACAGGATGTAAGTCTTGCATCAGAGCTGTCTGGCTAATTTTTCTTAGTAGACAGAACGTGAATCTTCTACGGAAAAAACTAAACTAAACTAAAGGAAACCTCGAGGCTTGGCATTCGCGATCGTTCGGCAAACTGAATGGCCGCGTCCTGCATGAATTAAAATTTTATGTGCCTGTCCTCTTATTGATCATAAGAATTAGCCAATCAGCGCGCTAGAAATAATTCAGTTATTGTAAAAATGTGTTATTAACCAAGCGCGAGGGCCGCACAAGAAACTAAGAGAATTTGGAAATGAGGTCGTTAGAGAAGAAAAAGGGCCTATTTCCCGCTACGATCCTGAACAAACTTTACAAACTTTGTTAATGAGGCTTCTCACAGTCTTGAAAAGTCCTTGAATTTTAGGGGAAGTCCTTGAAAATTCCTTAAATTTCTGTACAAGTCATTGAAAAGTCCTTTAATTTCCTTCAACTTTGAATGTAGTAGCCTGGAAAGTACTTTTTGATGGTTTTTGGTTGTCTAAGACAGAATACATGTTTTATGTCTTATGCAATAATAACTATCAGTTTAATACAGGTGAACTGAAAATGTAGAGAAGTTGGTGAAGCAAACAGTTCAAGCCTTATTAGAATAAACTGGGAATGTGAATTTGTGTACAATCTGTGAAATTTTATTATATTCCTATTAGATGGTCCTTGAAAATCTAATGTGGTTCTTGAAAAGTTCTTGAAAAATGGTTGCAGTTTTTGTATGAACCCTCTTAATAACAGATTCATTACTGGAGTGCAGAAAAGGAAACAAAAGGAACATGAGTAAATTAATGAATGAATAAATAAATAAAGATAAGACTTAACATATATTTCACTAAAAAGCTGGTTGAATCACTCCGCTATCTTCTAATACTCTTAACCTAACGCAATGGATCCCTAAATAAATAATTTTGATCAGCATTCCTACAATTGACACTAATAACCATCTGATAGTTTGATCCGATCTGTTTTTGCTCTTTGAATTAATGGTCACTCCGAAGTCACACTTCATACTGTACCAACATTGTGTCTTAAGGCACCAGAAGACCTCAAAATATTCACCAAGCGAAAATTTCACCCCTTCCCAAGTAATAAACACACTAAAAACACTACTGATCTTTCCAAAGTACTTCTGGCCGAGGTCTGAAACCCCTATATTATTGTTTAACATGTTTTATTCCATTTTTCCAGTGCTTATGAGGTTATAGTGCTAAAGGTGGCTGATGGCAACGAGAACCTTCCACCCGATTTTGATTCTAAGCTCAAAAATTCAGAGGGTGCTTCGCAATCCAACATCGACTTTTACATTTCTGCAGAGATAAGTAACGATCCAGTGTACGAGACAACCTGGAAATTCACAGTTGGCGATGAGAAAAATTATGGAAGCTACAAAAATACCGCATTACAACAAGGGGAGGATTATATTGTCTTCCAGAGAGCTTTGACTAAAGTCAGAACCAAAAAGGTAAGTCTAGTTTAGCTGAGAGTCCAGTTAAACACAATATTGCCATTTTGCTCGGATCTAACACCATGTAAAGGATTTTTTAAAAAACTGAATCATTGGATAAAGCAATTCTAGAGCTCTCATTGGCTTAGCCATCATGTTATATGAGCCATAAAACCATGTTCTCCAAATATGGTAGCTGTACGCGTCTGCTCAAAATTAAAACAAGCAGAAAATCGGTTGTTTTTACAAATAAAGTCGGGAAGAATTCTCTAGAATACTCGCGCTTGTTGGATATGAGATGATTATAGCCAACTCGGCGCTCGTTGGCTATTCACCGTGTCATATCCAACGCGCACTCATAGAATAAATGTATTTACATTCGGCGAAGCTAAACGTAGTGGCAGTGACAGAGAATGTAAATACTTTCCTGTTGGTATGAACGTACGTGAGTCGCTATGGCGATAATTAACTCAGAGATTGTTATTAGGTATATAAGGTTTTGACAGCTGTAATGTATTCATCTCAGCTCTCGAACTATTTATATATAAGATATATTTATATATCTTATATTATTCATCTATTTTGTGCGACTGCATCGGTTGGGGAATACGTTCCCAATTTTTTTCCCATTAGGTTTTTTGGGTTTTGGTATCAGGCGGCGCACGTGCATAGTTTAGCATGAGTGACTTTATTTAGGAATATTTGTATATTATTCTTTAGTTATGATGTTGAACTTTGTATGTTATTTGGACGGCATTAAACACTCAGGCTCCACAGTTCGAGCTGCACACCCATTCCCGTCTCTTAGTCGTGAATACAAATAAGAATTGTTAAATATCTGAACATTTTACAGCCAACATAACATATTTATGTTTATGAATACATATAATTATTCTATTGTATACATAATTACAAATGTAAATTTTTGTTGACCACAAATACTATAGGTCATTTTGAAAGGAAATCACATCAAGGTTGCCAAAATATCCTTTGCTAAAGGTGAGGATTGAAATGTTCCAGGGGCATCCAACGTCAATTTTTGGAGAATATCTGTTCGGAAGACGATTAGAGATCTAGAATTTTCAGATCATTTGTTGTAAAATTTCTTGCCCTGCCTCTCCTAGGATTTTCGAACACCTACATAATTGACCATCATCTATAATTGCCGATTTTTAACGGATTTTTACCATAAAAGGTCACCTAGAATTTTCGGGAGCCTTTTTTTCCGGCTAAATTTTTCAAAAAGGTAAGTTTTGATCCCTGTAATCTTCGGATCACTAGACTTTCAGCTAGGAAATCCGGACAGATAAACAATTTTTAGGGGATAAAAATATGCCTATATCCACCTTTTAAATACTAAAATACGTTCAACAATGCTATGTTTATGTTGTATATTCTTGTTGGGTGCCCCTGATTTTCTGTTATAACTCTAAACAATTCACCATTTTTACATAGGCCATAATGCACCTTGTTAACCCCCCCAAAATTTTGCATAACCATTGTCTTCGATTCCTCGCTGGACGACTGTAATACCCAGGAGAAATTGGAAACAATGGTTATGCAAAATTTTGGGGGGTAAACTAGATGCATTGTGGTCTATATGAAAATGGCGAATTTGATGAATCCAGAATTCTCTCAATATGTTTTATTTTATCAAATTATCAAGCTGTATGTAGTTTATTTAATTTATTACCTCCTTCCGTTAGAGAGCCCTTTGTGTCAAATTTTTGGTGATAACTTGAGCAGTCAATAATTGAATAAAGGTTACTTACTTTTATCGATGTGGGGCATACGTGGTCTTTGGCGACCATTTTGAATTTTGGGGTCAGTTGATATAGGCCTTGGAACTGATAAATCTCGGGGGCGGGGCAGAGGGTGTTGGTGGACGGTTATGGGACACTCGGAAATGCGGAAAACTCTTGTTTTGATCTTTAAACGATAATAATAGTAATAATAATAATAATATTATTATTATTATTGTTATTGTTATTATTATTATTATCATTATTAATAAAATCTGAGGAATTGCCAATGTTGCTAATCTTTGTTTGATTATTACCAAACTTCCGTACTGCCAGAACACAAGAATAAATTTTGGCGAAAGTAACGACTTCTCTACAAAATTTAAAACGGAGTACATTTTCTAAAAAGTACTCAGTAATTTTTTAATGTAATTGGATATCAGAGCTCTCAGAAACATGATTTGTACGATACAGCTGACCGTCAAACTGCGTAATCCCACTGAAAGAAATCAAGTCCCCTTTGGCCTTCTTACAGGACCTTCTTCTGCTTCGTACAGGGTCTGTAAAGGTATTCTCGGGATCTGGGTTTTCACCGAAATTTTGTGCCGGAATCGAGTAAACGCAAAATTTCTTGACGGGATACGGGATTCGCTTAAGTCTCGGGATGCGGTATTAGGTAAGAAAACGGTATTCGTTATAAAGATGACAGAAGCTCGGAATGCGGGATTATCGTAAGAGAGGAAGCGGGGATGCGGACAAAGCCCCCCCCCCCCCCCCCCCCTCCTCCTTCCTTCCCTTCGTAGCCTGTTCACAGACCATCTATTTTCTCTTTAGAGATCGCATAACCCGCGTATGAAAATTAAAATTGCGGGAGATTTTCTGTGTACAGGCTACCCCCTTGTTTGTTTGTTTGTTTTTTATTTGGTTTTTCGGGAAAAATTCGACCTTTCATGGCTTTCATGGCTTTGGCTCGCTGATGCCTTAACGAAGCTACAATATTTCCTGGTAATTTCCACGAGTCACCCTTTAACGTTTTGATACAACCGCATGTCTGACTTTTACTCGGAGGAAATTTCTTTTGCAAATTAAAAAGTCCCTGTGTCCAATCAAAGCGCGTGAACTGATCTGGAGTATTTAATCATTCTGTTAACCTGCAGATATTGGAAAAACTAATGCAGCTGAAGGTTCAAATGGTGCAAATATCATCCCAATAGTTGTACCAGTGGTGTTGCTATTTCTCCTTATACCAGCAGTGGTAATTGTAATTATTTTTTATCGAAGGTACGTACATGCCATCTGCAATGTTGTTGTTGTTGCTTCTGCTTTTCAGTTACTTGTTGCTCCTGTACGTCGTAGGTTGTAGTTGGCACTTCTCCATCATATCCGGGCTCTGTTTTTCAGTGATTACGAACGTGGATTTCTAATGAAGTCCAGCAAAAATTTATGCTATGGAATATTACCGAATAAAAGACGATTAAAAAGGGAAAAGAAAATGACGTATTTATTTCATTAAGCGTTCATCCTCGAATAAGCGCCCCACCCCCTACCACCCTCCACGAAGAAAGTGACCTCACTGACGATGGAATTGAAATACACTAAGCTCTACTTAGAGACTTCCCTGAATAAATAATCTCGGCTTGCAATGAACGCTTGAAATTCTGCTTAAAAGCGCCCACTCTCAATATCCAAAACTTCAATAAGCCCCTAGTACGCTTAATCGAATAAATGCGGTATTTCTCGCAAGCCGAAGTTAGCTTAAGTAAGCTTAAGCTAATCGAGGCGGAGGGTGAGGAAAGAGAGATGTAAAAAAACTAGATTTAAAAATACGAAATAATACGTAGAAAACGCAAGAGCAGGGGTAATTAATCTTTTAACAGGGAGGGGTCTATCATTGGCCCGCAGTAACTGGCCTCGTACGCTGTCCCTGTTACCTGGCAAAGAGTGGCCGTTTGATTTTAGCAAATCTTGATCTTAATATAAATCCAAATATTTCTCGCGCTTAACATGCCTGTCATGCTGTTTTAGGTCAATTCTGTGCTAAAGTCATTACTTTGTCCCTTTACCCATATACAAAACACTCCTGTAGAGTTATGAAGAAGATATCAAACAAATGTCGCAAGGGAGCATTAACTTATAATTAACAATTAGTCGCCTTCGGCGACTAATTGTTTTAGTATAATTACATTGATTATTATTCGAGAAAATAAAATTTTTGATCAATTTCAGACTCCGAATCATCAACAAATCTGGCTGCCATTTTGAAAACTGCCAGCCTTCAATGTTATAATCACCGCGCGGTGATTATAGCGGGATAAAGCGAAGCTCCTAGCCAATCACAGCGCTCTATTTTCGATAGTCATCAATGTAATTATACTAATATTTTTTTTGGCAATATTTCAAGGCATAGCAATAAAACTTGAAAAAACTGGCCTAACATTTTCAGTCTTCAGTCCAAGTCCATACTTGCCATCCTTTGCAACACAAGACAGGAGACATTTTCAATTAGTAAATATAGTCTAAAATAACAAAACTGGGCCATTATTTTTGAAATTCAATTGATTCGAAGACATGTTTAAGCTTTTTACAATAGTGAGTTTACTCAACAGACGGCAGAAAGAAGATGGCAGCAAAACGCTTGTGGCAGGCCTATTACGTCTATTATATCTTTTGTGGTGATCTTCACTTAAGTTACCGTTTTCTGTTTTTTTACAAAAAGTCCCGCTGTTTAAAGGAGGGTGAAGCTCGGCGGAAAAGTTTTTCCAAGAAAATTATTGTCACGCTTGTCACACAAAGTTTGCCGTCTTCTTTCCTCTCACTAATTCAGCAAATAGCGTGACTTAGCCCATTTGTATTTTGTATTTCTCTGTTATCATTAGGAGGAAACGATCGCAAACAGGAGGCGACAGCAAAACCCCTATTCAACTCGATAGCGTGGGTAGTGACATAGGTCTCGATAGCACGGTGTACCAAACTGTTCCAGACGACAAGGTTTATTCAAATGTCGTGGTGGATTCCCCCAAAACAAAATCAGACGAGCAAATTTACCAGAACGCTAAGGACGGTTCCGCAGGGAGAGCAGCAAAGCCGGTCTACCAGAATATTGCTGGCATGCGTAATGGAAAGGGTAAATTCCATCTCTGTTTAATGTGTCTTCGGATTTCCTGAAGCCAGATGACATTCGACTGAAAATCGCCCAACAAGTGCAAAAGCGCGGTCAGCTTACACCACGTACCTACTCCTGTTGAATTTGTACAGCCATTGTTATTGGCTGAAGACTTGCTGTTGTTGTTGTGGTTGTTGTTGTAATTGTTGTTGTTGTTGTTGTTGTTCTTCTTCTTCTTCTTCTTCTTCTTCTACATTATGTACTTCTTCTTCTTTTTCTGCTGCTGCTGCTGCTACTACTACGGGGTCACCGTATTCAGCGGTTTGAATTTAAAGAAAATGTGAGGGCTTTCTTTTGGCAGGGACAAAGCAAACTGTCAGTAATAATGAGGTGTCCGTGTTAAACGTATGTCCTTAATGCGAAGTTTGATTATACCGTATAATAACAAACATCTCTGAAATCAAGGACTGTGGGCTTCACTCTCTGTTTTTGAATGTTTGTGTGTTTTTAGTGATATAGTAAAAACCCGCGTATAAGAACCTGTTAGGCTAAAGTTGTCCCTTTAGACCCCTTTTACTTAGTTGAGAAATTCAGTCGAACACTGAATACACAAATTTAATAGAACAAGCTCTACCAGGTAGTAAAATGAAGATAAACAGAATACCATGTTTGAATGTTGTTTTGTGAGACTTTAGATATTTTGCTTCATCCAGATACTGCACAAACAGGAAAGATTAAAGAAGACGAGCTTGTGTATAGCGAAGCACAAGACGGCAAACCCAAACCAGTTCCCGCGTCTGAGTTTGTAGCGTACTTCAAGAGCAAGGCCATTAACGGAGCAGCTGTGCTGAGACAGGAGTTTAAGGTACGTGCAAATTATGCATGCCATTTAATTAGTAACCATTGCTAGAAATATGTCTCGCAAACCCTCGCGAAACCCGGTTATAATAGGGCCATTCAAGTTAAGCCAAGACGACCGCGGTTAGGAAGTGGATGGTTGACCAACCCCGAATATTAGATATGAAGATCCCTGCTGTTTCTTTCTTTTCTTCTTCTTTTTCTGAGACAGGAATTTAATGCAAGTGGAAATTACGCATGCTATAATAAGTAACCATTTATTAAGTACCATAAAAAGAAAAAAAGAAAAACGAGCAGGAGTGTATTTTCAGGTTTAAAAACTCTTGGCTTCGCCTCGACTTTTTAAACCTGATAAAACACAACTGCGAGGTTTTTTTGAACGGCTTCAAAATCTCTGATAAAGATCAACTCATTCTTGCACTAATATTTAAATTTGGGGTTATTTTGGTCAGCAGATATAAAGACGCTCATTGAACATTATTTCTCTCTATGAATTATTTATATGAGTTTTTGAACACCCTTCCAAGCGTATAGTGCATGTTAGAATAATTACTGATTTATACATCAATTTACATGCAGTTAGTAATACGTCTTTCTAAAGTCGGATAAGAAGGCGAAAAGCTGACTCTTATTTTAGGATAGATCACAATCTTTCGTTTAAAAAAAATGATAATTGTGCTCTCATGATTTCCTCATTAATCGATGTCGTCTGTCTTAATACCTTCACTGCAGGAATTGCCTGGAGGCATGCTCTCTACCTGGGACGTTGCAGCCAAGAACAAATCGAAAAACCGTTATGGTAACATAGTCACCTGTAAGTTTGTTTATTTTTTTTTTTTTTGTTTGTTTATCCACTCCATTGTTATGCTGACTTTACTTCATGTTCGAGTATCCCCGCCCCCAAAAGAAAAAAAGCGGAGACACTTTACATTCCGGCTTGAAAGTAGTTTGAACTAATGAAACATGTGGCATAACATTCAGTACTTATATCAATTTTCTATCGCTAGAGCGATTTTCGTATGACCTTGAAATGAAAACGCGCGAACAAAACAGAAACAACAAACGAATGGAAATAGAGCGATTTGATTGGTTTATCGAACGGATACAAACGTGCGTGGCTTTTGGTTGGTTAAGCGAACGCTCGCGTAAAAAAAACTTCATGCCCGAGAACTTTCTAGAAATCAATGGATCCTTCGCTTGACGTCATACTGCAACACGATTGGCCAATCGAACAATGCCTTCTCCATATTAGGGTTTTCTTTGGCGGGAAAACGAAGAGTCTATGTTTTGATCTTTTCATCCATTGGCTTATGAAACAGATGACGAACACTTACCGAAACCATTTTTCAAGGTCATACGAAAATCGCTCTAATTACATTAAGTTACTGTTCATGTTTAAAAGGAATAACTTATACGATAAAGGAAGATCACGACTTTTGTATGCGGACTCAAATCTCTAACATCCCAAGTATCACTATTTTCACGTTTATAATTCGAATTTAAAAGCAAGATTACACACCATAATTTTAACTTTTGTTTTTAACCCCAGCTAGTAACTTCCTCGAATCAGCGCCTATATCCTTGTTTTGGGCCTTCGACGGACTCAGCGAATTACCAGATTGCGTTTCGAATTCCCCTTCAACGTCATTAACAAATTGAAAACGGTCTTCAGTGGTGGAAATTACTGTCTGACATCAAAGATTGTCCGACCAAGATGCTGTAAATGTCCGACTAATATTGCAATATGTTCGGACATAATGTCCGAGCACTTATTTAATAATTGACTTAGCTCTTGTCTTGGAAGGTTTTTTTACATCCCTGAGTTGATTTCAAAAACAATAAAAGGTAAAACGATATGATAAAAGTAAACTTTGCATTGCAGTGACAGACTCTCTATTTTTAGGAAACTCAAAAATAAACGCCCTGAGTGCCGCGGCGCTTATTCGAGTAAATACAGTATGCTAATTAATGTCCGACCAATTGTCGAATATGTCCTTCAAAATGAAGATTTGAAAGGACACATGTCCTTTCAAGTAAGAAAAAACATTTCCAGCACTGGTTTTCTACACATGTGAATCATGGCGGGTACTCAAATCCTGGTGCACTGGTGGGGACCCAGAACAAGGATTTCGGCGCTGTTTCACAGACGGACTTAACTAGAAGTTAAATCCCGTCTGCGGCGCTTCAAAAAAAGAATACCTTTGCGAAACTTGTTAGATCCGCACAGCTAGAACCACTGGTGGATGGGTTGTGGTCTCAATAATTATCGTTTTTTGTGTGTTCTTTTTCCCATTTTGTTTGTTTTTTGACAGATGATCATTCTCGTGTTATCCTGGAAGAAGATAGCGATTCGAAAAATGACTATATCAACGCCAGTTACATCCCGGTTAGTATATTTCTGCGACTAGGGGGCTTAAACAATCAAGAAGACGACTGCAGTGAAAATATCACTGAAAAAAAAAACGAATTGGCGTTCTTTCAATCTTTGTCACGTCTAATAAAATCTCGCTCAATTTGTCATATGTAGGCGAATTTTTCTAGAGTTGAATTCTTTAGGAGTCTGCATCCACGCTCAAAAAGAAATACCACGTCCTTCATAGAACATCGCATTTTCAAGTTTTACGTCATAGTTGTGTCGCGGACGTCAAAGTAACGTGCCAGTATGTACGTGTGATGCACCTACAGAGCAACAACCAAACCCAAATCATACTTACGCGGGCTCTTCTTATTGGTTGATCATACGCTAGTAAATGTACATGGAAACTGATCCCTGCCACTAACAATTATGTCATGGTGATTTTTTTCTTCGTAGACATACGACGAGAAGACAATGAGTTACATTGCGACTCAAGGTTTGCTGAATTTTCCCTATACTGATTTGCATTCGATTTACTTAAAAATTGGACTTTGTTTAGTTACGTGAAAAGCTTACTCGTTCACTTTGGAAAGTACCTATGGGTGCATTTGCATTTTCGCTAATACACCTTTTATTGTCTTTCAAGGTCCAAATAAAGTGGCAGTCAATGATTTCTGGAGGATGATTTGGCAAGAGAACTGCCTTAGCATTGTTATGCTGACAAACACGGTTGAACAAGGAAAGGTGCGTTTGTAAGATGGCAAATAAAAGGAGCTACAGCAAAACCTGTGCATATAGACAATTAAGCAAAGAGACTTAGAAACTGGTCGCTAAATGTTTACCAGTTACTGAATGAGGCTTTGTATTTCATGATTAATAAGTTTTAATCAGTAATTCGGCTTCTTTGTCCACGATGAGCCGTGTCTTCTTTCTTAAGTTCACTCATGCCAAAACAGCCAGGCTGCAACCTCGAGGCATTGAAATGAGGTTGCGACGATTAATGGCAACCACAATTAAGTGGGGGAGGTGGAATGTCAATTTTAAAATAGAGTTTTGTAACCAGCGTCCTGGGATCTTCAAGAAAAATGTTTTCATTATCATTAACATTATCATTGTCGCTGTCGTTGCCGTCATCGGTGTCATCATCATTATTATTGTTATTATTAGTAGTAGTATTATTATTATCGTTATTATTATTATAATATTGTTATTTTTAATTGAAGTGAAGTGTTTTGACGGAATAGTATTTTTTAAAGCGAAATAATTGTAAATAGGATTTTAACAGTTAGCATACATCGAGCATGGAACATTTACGCCTTTGGTGCTTGATGTATCATAGTCGTTTAGCACAGCTGATTGCCATCAAAAAGGGGAGCAGTATGCCAAAACCATCTCATGGATCAGAACCAGAACCTCATTCGCACTCTTGAGATCTGCATTGGTTTCTTAGAGGCTCTAGGACAAGAAGAGTGCCATGTGACATTAAGAATGTTGATATTGACGTCGAAGTTGTTGAAGGAGCCATTCAATCGGACTATTGAATGATGCGTTTCCTTACTTGTAAATGGCAAATATTCGTCATTAACACATTGTGAACGCTATTTAATTTTCCTCCTTCTCAGTGATTTTTTAGTGATTATCTTAGTAAGAATGCAATTGACCTTGAAAATAGTTTCTTCTTTTTTTTATTCGAAATGAATTGTTTTAATTGAAATGAAATGTTCTTAATTTGAATAATTTTTGTTTAATGAAATGAATTTTTTTTCTAATCAAAACTAAGTATTTTTTTAAACGAAAGGAATTGTAAATAGTGTTTTGACGAAGTAGTTTTTTTTTTTTAAGTGAATTAATTGTAAATAGGTTTTTAATAGTTAGTATGTTATCAATAAAACGAGTGATTTTTTTATAAATATGTTATTGTTATTTATTATTATTATTATTATTATTATTGTTGCTATTATTATTGTTGCTGTTGTTATTTTTCTTCCTTTTTCAAGTTTTAAGTTTAATTTTGTTCGTTTGATTTCGGTCATCCTTTGCAGCCAAAGTGTGAAAAGTATTGGCCAGAAAAGACTTCCAAGTATGGTTCCGTCACAGTTTCTCTACGAAAGACTGAAACCTTTGCAGATTACATCATTCGGACATTAACATTGTTCAAGGTTAGCTTATACCAACAGAAAAAAAAATTACCATTTACTTATTTTCAGAAATTAGCAGAACTCGACTGCTATAAGTGAGCTTTCTCGAACAAACAATTTCTTCAAACACTCATGACAACTCCCCCCGATTTTATTAGAGTGATTTTACTTCAGCTTTCCTTTATGGGTATTATATTAATCGGAAATTTCAATGAGGGAAACTGTGATTATCTGGGTTTTACCCAGACTCTTCTAGTTACATCAGCAGTTTTTGTATTGGTTTGCTTCTTAGAACCTGGGGGATAATGCTTTGGTAGTTTTGGGTTGGGAGCGTTGCCATAGGCGCCTAAAACCCTTATTCTATACCAGAAGGTGCAATTTTCCAACACTACTCTAGAGTAGACACTGAAATCTTTATCCCATAAACCAGAATGACTATGAAACGGAAACTCCGGTTTTTCATACTGCTGATCAATTTCCCGTAAAGTAATAACCTAATTCCATACTTAGCGTTTTCTGAAGACCCGTTTCTTCACAACGTCTCATGGCCGCACGTGTATGTGTCATAGAAGAAAGTAACCTATTTATTTATTTATTTCAATCATGCCCAGAAAACATGTTGGAGTTGACATCTTTGCCTTGAAAATGAGCTGCAATCTAACACCTTATGATATTATATCCCTTTATTATGGCAACCAAAACATCGTTCCGATACACTGGCGACCAGCACCAGCAACTTGCTTGAACCTTATTTGGCATAAATACCACGAGTGATATTTCAAAATTGTTATGCGCAATTTCACGAGCCGTTAGGCGAGTGAAATTTGAGACAATTTTGTAATATCACGAGTGGTATTTATGCCAAATATCACGTACAAATCGTGCTATTATTTGTTTATACACTACCCGCAAAGGTTTTGTAATTTTCGCGTGTAGGTATTTCACGTTAAGCTGAAATACTACTGCTCTGAGCCAATCAAATTGCAGAAATTTCTCATGTAACAGTATAGCAGCGTTAATTTGAAATTTACATTTGAAATTAAAAAATTGCCATGGCAACCTTCTGTACGTCTCAGTGCCAAGATGACGACAAAGTTTTAAAATGATATGAAAAAAGATGCCACGGGCATTAAAAGACGCTTTAGAAAACCTAAACACGCGAAAGAGCACATCAAGGAGGATTCAAACAGGTATTTCGTCTAAAAATTCTCAATTTAGGGCGAAATTTAAGCTCTAAAGCTTTCAGTGCGCGGAGTTCTAGATCGATTATCAATTTTATAAACTTGTCCAAATCCAGCGATTGTGAGCGTTATTCGTCATCCATAATATTAATAGGTAATAAAATGGTATACTCGTGAAATTAAGGATTATTTGGGAAATTATTAGGATTTGGACAAAATTATTCCCTAATTTCACTCGTCACTATTTTTTGATTACACATACATATTTAACTCTGTCGTTTAGGGTTCAGAAAAGCGTGAGGTTCTTCAATACCATTATACAACATGGCCTGACAGAGGTGTTCCAAATCACGCCGCAGCCCTTCTGGCATTTAGATGGAAAGTTCACGTGAGGCATCAAATGACTGGAGGACCAATAGTCGTGCACTGCAGGTAAGCAGAGCTTAGAAAATTGAACATAGGATAATGCCTGAGCTCCGAGGCCTTCTTAAAAATAACGACCAATCGCGTAGCGCGTGGTTATTATTCTTAAAAGAGGGCCGAGGATTGAGGGTTTTACAACCAGCAGATCATTATCTCGGCCACTAAAGTTTATTATTCGTAATAATGACCCCCTGTTCTACATCAAGGAGGTACTCTTCTATTTATTGAAAATAATAACCTGTTAAAAAAAATTCAAAGTTGCGTTAAGGTTTACAGCAAAGAGCCCAAAACTATGACCGCCGTTAATCTATTCACATTCTTTCATGTAAACATTAACCAATCAGAAGTTGAGGGCAGTTTCCAACTGGCTTCTGATTAGATTAGATCTGCATGAAAGAATGTGAATAAACCAAAACCAATCACACTTTTGGGTTCCTTTCTGTGATAAAACCAACAAATATATCAAAAATAGAGGAATGTTTGATGAGAGCCTGTGAACAATACGAGTTGTTGAAGTTTGTTAGTTTGTTTTTCTTTTGTTTTGTTCCTTTTTTGTTGTTTTGTTTTGTTTTGTTTTTTTTTGGCCTGCAATTTTGTTGACCTTTAGCTAAGAGGCCCAACAATTACGAATCTAAATGCAAGTGTTTAGGTCGTTTTCAAAATTCTATAGGCTTTGTAAACTATCAGATTCTTCCACTCTCAAAAAACAGTATCAGTAGTGCCAATAGTTACAGATTCATTTCGGGCAAGTCGTTAAAGGTAACTGAGTATCTTCCCTGGCCACATACTCATTCAACTGTCTCTTAATGCTTCTAAATTTACAGAGCGTCGTCGAAGAGAGCATTCTTAGGTCATTCTTATATCATTACTCCGAAAGTTTTTTAAGTGTAACACAAGCGCCAATTAATTCAAGATCACTTATAAGAAAAATTTCACCAAAAAATGGTCCATGCCTTGGCCGTTTCCTACTCAATCACAAATGTCCCTTCCGGGATCACCCCGGTTGGATTTCACTGTTAAGGGACAGTTTACTCCAAAGGAACACGAATTCAAAGCAAATGTGTCCATAGGTTTCATTTCTCTCAAGTGTAATTTTCTTGATCAACGCTGTTATTATTCCTCCAGTGCTGGAGTTGGCCGAACGGGTACTTTCATCGGTATTGACGCCATGTTGGAGAGTGCGAGGAAACAGAACAGATTGTTTATTTATAATTACGTGCAAGTTATGAGAAGACAACGTCCCCATATGATACAAAAGGACGTAAGCAAATATTTTTTGTTTTAGCTTAATTTTTAAGTCCGTCTGCGAGCCAGCGCCGAAATCCTTGTTCTGAGCCCCCAGCTGTGTACCAGAATGGTTGGCCTGTTAAAATATACATTATTCGATTAGCCAGTTAGGATAAAAGGAAATTGGAAACGCGCTTTCGGTAATTCTTTGACTGCGTCCGTCCGGGGCCATAAAACGGATTTCGGCGCTATTCGAAGACGTAACTTGCTGGAGTTAGATTACGTCTGCGATTTAGGCTTTTTTGTAATTGAGTGATTGATTTGATTTTAGTTTATTTTTAATCAATATTTATCCAGGGGCTTCCAATTTAACAGAGCTAGTTTAAATGGTGCCCTGACACAACACAAAAACAAAGACATTAAAACATTAAAGCTAGACAATTAATTAAGTTACAAAGGCAACATGTACCGCGGGCGTTAATGTTTAAAATGGCGCTTTAGCTTGATTGTAAATTGAATGAATGAATGAATGAAGAGTCGTGGATGAGAGGATAACAGACGTACCCTCTTACAATACATTTTAACACGTAAGCTCGGACGTCAGCATACAAATGCGCCACTGGCAGCCGCTCTCAGTCCATTTTTGAGCTTAATGTATCTACGCAACCCATGATGTGAATGATTTGATGAGTAAAGGTTGACCACAACACCGAGGTCTACGTCCCCTACTCTTTTCGGACAGTAGTGTGGATTCTTTTAGGTCCCACAAGAACCAGATAAGTGTAAGTGCTGTGAGACGGGACCTACGGTTTTTCGTCCTTATCCGAGAAGACTTTTTAATTTAAATTCTGACCTATTACTATACAGCTGCTTATTTATTTGGCCTATCAATTCTCTAATTCTCCCCCTTAAACACTGGACGAAATGCAATGACACTTGACCCTTATTTAAGAACATTTCCCTTTCCACTGGTTCTGTTAAAAGACCTGTATTAAGTGGACGCGCCCTCTAATTAATCAACCCAAAGGATTCATTGATGGTCCATTTGCCCACAGAGAAACAAAATGGTGGGCGTGGGGATTCAATTCTTACTACCCCCGGTTTTCAAAGCGCCTTTCAGCTAGAACACGTTCTTCAGTTGCCGTTGTAACAAGTTCTGAGTTTGCTGGTCGTCGCTAGTGGCGCCCGTATCCCCTGGACATCGTTTTCATAACTCGACATGAGCATTTTATGTTAGCTAAATAGTAAAATTAACAATGTCACTAAGTAATGACTTCTAATCAGAATTGACCTAAATCAGCAATATCATCGTGCCATATCCCCAAGCGGGTTTTAAAGGACAGGTTCACGGTTCAGTGCATGCTCATTAATTAAATTACTTTTTTCCAATTTATTATCAATTCTATCGGTTAATAATCCCACTCACATGTATCTCAGCGTTCTCAGAGTGTAATTCAAAGTGGAAGTGTATTTCAGAAAAACCTGAAGTAGGATGAGGAGCACTAAAATCGCAGAAAAAAATAGTGGATTATGCCAACACTACTAACGTTCAATTTATTGTTGACGCGAAGGTTTTATTCCATGGTTGATTAATTTACACTGCCAAGGGAGTGTGCAGATTGGTTCTTTGACAGCATTATGACATGATCATATTGCTTGCGCAGACGATACAGCATGTCCCGGCAGAAAAACAGCATTTTGATAAATGAGCATGCGCTGAACCGTGAACCTGTCCCTTGAATCTCTTTCCCTCACTGTCCTCATATTTTGAAATGGATTTGCTTGTCAAAGCGTTATTGGACTATTAGCGAAGAAAGAATTTCTTAATCCTGTCATTATGGTATGGTAAACGAAGATGACAGGGCAGATGAATAACTTATTAACCACAATCTTTCGATTTCATCCTCGCGAGAGAGGAGGCAATGTTCAAGAGGAGAGTTAGGGAGGCCATCGACATATTTTGTCAAGCTCCAGCATTGAACAGCGACACTAGTTACGAGCTCCCCGCGATCTATCGGGACGTTTTGTCACGTGATTCCCAGTATAAATCACGTGACAAAATGTCCAAATCCATCACTTGATAAAGATTCCGCGATGGAATCGAAAGCTTGTGTTTTATAAGTTATTCATCTATTCTGTAAATTGAATCTTCGTTTATTATATCAATATGGATTAATTTAACTCCGGGCTAACTTGCTAAGCATGCTACATAATCTACGTGATGCCGCCTAACACTAGACAGTTTCACTTGTACGTTTAAAAAATCCACTTTATTCTCTTTCAGGAGCAATATGTGTTTTTACACCAATCTGTGATGGTAGCTCTGGTCTGTGGGAATACTGAGGTTTCCTCCCACGACTTACAGATACGAATGAACAAACTCGCCAGAGTTAATAAAACTTCTAAGCAAACAGGATACGCTGAAGAACTAAAGGTATCAGTAGCTTAAAGTTGAGATAATTATAATTTTCATTGTCATATCATTTTCATTTTCATTATCATTATCATTATCTTCATTACACTCACCTGGATGGTTTGCTGGAGTAGTCACCACCGCCTGTGGCCTCAGGTGTCTAAGACTTTGCGGAGGATTCTGGCTGTTCCCGGTAATTGAGCACCCTCTCTCTCCACTCCACACCACTGTTCTATATCTTGTCTCTTCCTCCTCGTCCTCGTCCACATCCTTGAAGGCAAATGAGGGACTTCTCGTAGTTCACATGAATACGTGTTCCGGGTAGAATGTCACTCTCCTACACCATCCACCCTGGGCGGGCCAACTTTTCTTACATTTCCTTACAAAACTTGGTGAACCTGTTTACATGAGAAGCAAAATCCTGTTTACATGAGAAACAAAATGTTTGGTTGGCTAGAAGGAGGGCCCGCCGAGCTGGGTCGCTAATTTATGATGGTAGAGTCATCCTTCTTGCCAGGCCATTTTTGCTCCATATACAGCTATTTCGAGAAAGGTTGTCGGAAAAAGTGCACGCGACAATCCCGAAAGGCATTGTGGGTGGTTTTGAGTTCACTATTCTTCAGAGAAATTTGAAAGAATTGGCACGAAAGGCCATGAAAATGTGTTTGCGAGTGCTAACGGAAAGCAACAAAAGTAGGTTCGACAGCTACAGTCGTCAGGAACAGTGTATCGATCATATCCCATATTACCTTTCGGGATTGTCGCGTGCACATTTTTCCGACAACCTTTCTCGAAATAGCTGTAAACACTTTGGCTTTTCTAGCCGAGTCAACCCGATCAAAGTAAGAAAATCGGAGCATGCGCAAGCGCTGTTGTCAGCTCTTCGCTCCGTCAAAGGAGTCAATTTTATTCGCATTTAAACACTCCCTTAAGTTGACTCGGCTTGAAGGTTGACCTTCTTTCCCTGGACAACTTTTCTCTACAAAAACAGTTCCTTATGATGCCTTTAATACAATGTGTGATCAAACAAAAAACGGAAAAAAATTCAATTAACTGCGGGGAATCTTTAAAAAAAAAATTACTGAACAGAAGCCCTTCTTGTGGTTTAAGTTCTTCGTCAAACGTTTTGAGCCTGGCCCTTCATCAGTGGAGTTACAAGTACGTTTGAAAACGCAACGAAAGCGCCTGGAGATGCGCCTTATTTTTCACCTCGGCACCAGTAATCTGCGCGGTTTTAACTCCGACTCATGGCTCGCGCGCCACAATTCTTTTTGGTGTTTATTTTATCTTTCATGGCCAGTATGCAAACCATGCAAAGTTTCCAACGTACTTGCAACTCCACAGATGAAGAAACGGGACCGAATCGTTTGAAGAGGAACTCAAACAACAAGACGGCACTTTTGTTTAAAAGTACCTACGCGTTTTAGTGTCTGCAGATAATCGGTGAGTTTGAAGGATCTGAAGAAGAGTCAAAGGTGGCGCTTCAACCGGCAAACATCAACAAGAACAGGTTTCCGGATATTCTTCCATGTGAGTGTATTTCTGCTGTTCGCTTCCAATACTCGTTATAATGCATGATTCTTGTTATATGTTTAATAGTTACAAGGAGTAGTTAAATTGGGGCTATTGTGGCCATTTTTTTCCCTCCGTAGTGGATAGTGGTCGACTGATTCTAAAGTCTTCTGAACCGGGTAAAGATTACATCAACGCTTCGTTTATCGACGTAAGTACATAATCATTGCTTTTTGGTGGGATAGTCTTTAATATCCAACAAATGGCTTAATTTTTCTAGCTACCATCGCGTTACTTAGGTAGAATATCGTCGTTGTAAAGTACATGTATAGTAGCAGTGGATCGATGACCTCTCTAGACTGAATTTCCAACAATTCTCCGAGCATTGTTGAATGAATTTCTATTTTCAAAATAATTATAACCATCCGTCCTGAATTCATATTATTCTCTGAAATTAACAAATATTCCCAGCAGTTTAATTCATTATTGCTTTCGAGTATGCAAGAAAATCCAAGATTGAGTATACTAAGTGTGTCATCATTCACCATACTTTTCACATCGCACGGGGAAGGAAGAGGGAGGGGGTTGGGGAAAGGAAGAGGGGGGGGGGGGGGTACGGGTAACCAGGCAGGTTTCGGACCAGGCTGTTGAGGGAAAGGGGTACGGTGATTTACCCCATCCCCTCCCTTTACTGAAGCGGACAGAATCCTACGCCCTTACCCAAAAACCCAATAACGCTGAGTGTAACGCTTGAAATCACCAGGCATCTTCTTCTCCTAGACTCGCCTGCCATTTTCGCTTTGAAAATCCCAATCTTTCACTCTTTCTCTTGTGCGATAGGACTATACTCGACGTGACGCGTACATTCTGACTCAAGCTCCATTAGACATCACCATTGATGACTTTTGGCGCATGGTATCACAGTATGATATTGGGACGGTGGTGATGCTCAACAGCCTGGAAGAAGGAAAAGAGGTCAGTGGAAGATAAGTTCTCTCAACTTTGACTTTAATTCGAAAAAAATATCCGTAGGTTGGTGTATAGCATTTTTGTTTTCTGAGGAGGTCATTTTACCAGTAATCACTATGTGGTAATCCTCCCCTTTTCGCAGCCAGTATCACCACTAGTACGTATAGTTTGCATGGTCAAAATAAAGTTTGTGTAATCAAATGGTGACGAGTCAAATTAGGGAATAATTTCACGCGCGTTTTGTCCAAATCCTTATAATTTCCCGAGCCTTTTTAGGCGAGGGAAATTATTAGGATTTGGACAAAACGCAAGTGAAATTATTCCCTAATTTCACGAGTATACCATTTGATTATCTATTAATTAATATCATGGGTGACGAATTACGTTAACAATCGAGGATTTTTGACTTGTTTATCCTGGATCGTATCGATCGATCGTGAACTCCACCCTCTCAAACGATTAGAGCTGAAATTTAGCTTAAGTTTTCAGGATTTTTCGACAACATACCTCTAAAAATCCTTCTTGATGTGCTCTTCAATGTGTTCAGGTTTTCTAAGGCGTCTTTTTATGCCCTGACGTCTTCATTCATGAATTTTAAAACTTCGTCGCCACCTTGAAACGGAGACGTACGGCAGGTTGCCATGGCAGTTTTGTAATTTCACATGTGAAATTACAAATTAACGCTGAAATTTCGCGCCAAAATTAAGGAGTAATTCGTCACCTATGATATTAACCTGTTTACTCAGTATAACGAAAAGCTCGTCAGAGAAAGTGCTTCAATCAGCAGCTTCTCGAGTCGCTCATCGGAGGATAGATTAGCTCGAGAGTTTCTAACCAGTCGGTAACAAGGGGCAGGAAAAGGCCATGCAAGGCTGCGTTCAGTATCTTGAAGAATTTCCTTCACATCACCAGCCTACTTGCGAATAAACAGCAACGAAAAACAAACAAACAAAAAGGACAACAAGGACGGCGACGACGACGATGATTAGTAATGATTTCAGGTTCAGGTTGAGTGGAATTTTCCGTTTACATGATGTCCTTTGTCGTGAATTTTATGAACTACTGTTAGGTCTACCCACAATACTGGCCCTCTAAAGGAAGTACGAGGTATGGGAACATCACTTTAGAGATGCTTTCAGAATCCACAGCGAACGGAATCACGACCAGGAAGATCAGTATAGCAAATACCGAGGTATTTCTATCTACCTTTCTAACTTATTCATAAAGGGATGTGTCATTTTGTTTAGAATGCCTGTTACGCATTCTTATTCGCTATGAAACTTACTGTGAATGACAAAACACAGCTTTTAGTCAAACAAAATATGTCTCCCAAGCATTAAATCAATAGTTAGAAACAACAAGAACAGAACTTAGCCCGACAAGTTTTCAAAATCCACAATTGCTATCCGTTTCAATCTTTTTGAGTTTTTCCGTCAGTGCTTCCTTTTGTATTTGTTTTGTCATTTACTGACGTTTTCAGCGGTTATTTTAACGTTTCACTCATCTATACAAATTTTTTGGAACAAAAGAAAGCGTTTACAAACGAAATGAGTTCAACTCCCACAGGACTGCATGGTTTGGAACACCAACATGGCCGTCGTGACGTCATGTGAAAACGCTCTATACCCATTTCATTGCAAATATTAGTTTGAGTGACCACCAAACAATAGCTTCCCAGTGAGCAATTGCCCAATGCCTAGTTATATATCTCAGCGAAAACTTTTCACTTGTTATGTTGACGGTTTAATTAGCCTCCCAAGAAACATTCGACAGTTCAGTTCCTACAGTTCACTGGCTGGTCAGACCCGAATTCCTGCCCAGATCCCCAGGAAATACTTGGTTTATTGACTGCTGTGCAGAAGTCTCAGCAACAAACAGGGAATGGAACAATTGTTTTTCAGTGCAGGTACGATGGTCAACACTTTTTTGTTTTAGGCATGGGCATATATAAATAAATAAATAAGCTCCTTATTAATTACAAAAACAGACGTGCGGATAGCCTCAGCCACAAGTTGCTCGGCACCTTTTTGGCAACTTTTGCCATTTGGAGGAACTTTCTTGCAACTTTTGCCATTTGGGGCAACTTTTGATTTTTGGGGCAACTTGATTAAGTTTTTAGCAACTTATGGGAATTACAAAGTCATCCGATACTTTTAGAGGTCCTTTGTCTAGAGACACTTCATCATTAGAGCTTTTTATTCTACTCACAGTTTATTTCTATAGCCTTCATACATACGTCACATCTTTTAAATATTTCACCCTGCACTTTCTTTGCATATATATATAGCGCGCGCGGAATATTTTCTCATCCCTGATGATGCCGTCGATCGGCGAAAGCTTGGATTTTAGTTTTTACTTTTTAAACAGCAGTTCAAGGCCTCAATAGAACAGTTTTATATATTTTCATTTTGCTGCAGAAGGACAACATGAACAGACTATCCTCCGATACTTTTTAAGCCTTGTAAAACATCCGTGAAAGAAATTTCAGTTCTTTGATGTTGTAAATAACATTTAACTACGTGTGAAGTCAACCCAGTGCCCCGGCCCACCCCCTGCCCTCAGATGGATTACCCGCATTCACGAACCCATG
Organism: Porites divaricata; assembly: GCA_038088405.1. Classification (NCBI taxonomy): domain Eukaryota; kingdom Metazoa; phylum Cnidaria; class Anthozoa; order Scleractinia; family Poritidae; genus Porites; species Porites divaricata. The sequence continues at coordinate 7,737,384 of JBBMOI010000012.1, forward strand.
CCACGGTTGGAATTTATGGTTTGCAAATAAGAACACGTTTCCAAAATGGCGGCAAACAACGAAACATGTAGTTCAGAGAAATAAATTTCCAACTCTGACTTCTCTTCCTCGAATAAAGACGACCCTATCAGAACAGGATAATGCACTTGCTTAATGAAAACCAAAGAGAAAAAAGATCTTGATCTGAGAGGGCAGTAATTTTAAATTGCATTATTGTACTTCACTGACGGCACTTGGCAAAATGTGGCTGTCATTTTGATTTTAAGGAGCAACTTTTGAGCAATTTTTTAGGAAAGTCGAGCAACTTTGGGCAATTTTTAAAGAATTTTGGGGCAACGTTTAAGAGCATTTGGAGTAACTTGTGACTGAGGTTAGTTCCGGTTTACAATTGACAATTAGATAAAATTGAAAAAGACACCTATCGTTTAAAACGGTACACAGGAATGATCATGATTCCTTACCAATCTTGTTTTACTGGGTGGGAGGAGATCTACCAAAGGGCAGTCAGTAAAATTTGTAACGCTCCTCCAAAACTTGTTATCTGAGGACTCTAGAAGGCTCAAAACGGGCATGGCCTCCTTGATAAAGCCAAGACGAACTGCTCTCTCCTGAAACATCAATTTACGAAAGACACTTATCATAGCTTACTTCGTCCTAACTTTCTCCCTCTTTTCTACCTTCACATTTAAAATGGTGTGACCAAAAACGTGTTTCATAAGATAAATTGAAAACAGTTTATTTTATTCAAAGAATCGTAATATTCTTGAGCAGCGAAATTTTGTTTGGTTGAGTGGATTTGGCAGGATCCTATAAGTTAGTACCTCGGTCTGAAAAAAGGCTTTAGCTTATGATCGGATGATAACTTTGGGACGGTTTGTAGTGGATCATTCTTAGGACAGCTTCCGAGGCAACTGGTGAATGCTCCAAACTTACTGATTTGAAGTTCTTAGCATGGACAGTTGTTGTGCTGAGTCAAGAAAACCCACCAGTTTACGTAATATGAGCTCTTTGTATGCCTAGTCCTATTGCTTTTCTTGGGACCTGACATGGCGTATTTGTATCACTCGACTTACCACCTGGAAAGATCCTATTGCTTCCATATTTGGACTAAGCAAAAATCATTTTTCTATTTTTTTCTACAGCGACGGTGTTGGACGCAGTGGAGTCGCAGCAACCGTAATGTCCGCGATTGAAAAACTCAAAAACGAACAAACTGTGGATGTGTTACAGACTGTCAATCTGATTCGTGTAAAAAGACCCTTTGCTGTTTTAAATGTGGTAAGATAAACTGTTTAAAAGTACTATCTTCGAACCTTCTAGACTTCCTTCTGTAGTTTTTATGTTTTTCTTTTGTTGTTATTGTTGTTTCGTTCGTTCGTTTGTTTGTTTGTTTTTTTGTTTGCTTTGGGCGTGGAGGGGGTCTGTTTAGCCTTTTCCAGCCGTTCAGATAATAGAGCGCGGGCGAAAAATTGACGAGGAAAAAAAACGAGTGAAGACCAGTCTCGATCTCCTCGTTTTCATCGCGTAACTCGCTCCTTACCATTTGAACGCCGGGCTTCAACTATCTGAGCGTTTGGAACTTAAAATAAACAGTACAGGGAGAAGGATTGCATATCTGGAGAAATATGCGCATCGGGAAAGAGTACTTCATGGTTTATTTCATAGTGTTAACATTATTTATTTTTGATATTGTTTATCACTTTTAGGAGCAATACATGTTGTGTTACAAGACAATCCACGCGTATCTGGATTCCTTTGGCGAATATGCGAACTTCTCAAAGTGATCTTCCTCTGGATTACAAACGGCTTATTCTTACTATTTTTCGTCCTTGCATTTTTGACACAGGTCCTAAATATAGAAATTTTCAGTGATATGCTATTTCAAATTACGTCACAAGTCCAGCAACTGACTGAAGCTTCGTTCACACGACCACCGAAACATGTTCAGACTAAACATGTTCCAAAAATTATCTTGACTTACTTGGTACTTGGGTTAATTTTTGCTGGGTATGTGCCGCTGGCCTCGTAGAGCCCCTACCCCCTTACGTGTAATTTTCGTGATCCCAATTTAGTCACTTTCTATTTTTGTATCTCCCTTATAAATCCTTTAAATAGATCATCCAAAAATGAATTGACCCGACATTTCCGAATGAAACACAACTTTACTTTTCACCTACACTACATTAACATTCTGGTACGTTTGCTAATCGTAAATTTGAAGAACTTTCTTACCTGAAAAATCTGAAAATGTGCACCCTCATTATAGTCAATCTAGTCGTGAGAATGCGACCCCATCCAGCGGCACGTCCCCATTAGCCTCTTATATGGAAGTACCCCCCCCCCCCCCCCACACACACACACACACACACACACACGGGAGTTTCACCACCCTAACTAGCTAAATATAAGTTTTTCATATTGCGACAGTTGCTCCACGTTAGGGAGGTTTTTAAACATTTTAAAAGAAACATGGTTATACTACAAGTGTGAACATAGCTTAGTCTCGCAATTTAATTTCAAATGACGTGAAACTTCTTCTCATAAGTATAAGAAGAACAAGAACAAGAGGCTGACATGTAGTGGTTTGAATTAATTGTTTTTGAGCTTAACTATGTAAATTTTCGTGGAGTGAATCTCCACCTCGGCAAAGGCTGAAAATGCTGATTGGTTTTAGATTTTTTTATCATGTTGAATCTTAACACCCAGCCCTAAAGTGAAAAAAAAGATGCAGCCCGGTGCCTACGTTATTATCATTTCTTACCAAGGCGTCTATAATTATAATTTTGCAACTGAGTCGTAACAGTTAAACTTGAAAGGCCAATAGTTCACTCAGTCTGCTTGGCGGCAGTATGCTTGCCATTGAAAGTTGATTAACTAATCGAAACGATTATTGGTCATGTTTGATGAATGGCAGTTAAATTTTATACAGCAATATTTTATTGATAGTTGTAAAGGAAAATTTAAAATAAGTAAGTACATAATTGTTATCGGAAAGAAAATAGAATTATTTATTCGAGAAAATGATAAAATAAATTTTCTTGGTACCTTAAAGGACAATAGATGACAAATGATGAGGACAATAGGTATTTTGTTTACGGAATTTTCTCTGTTGAACTTATGCAACAATTTCTCGCATTTCCTAACTACGGCCAGCAATATATCCATGCATATGGTTGGAGCTTTCATTAGCGATTATGCATCTCCTATGGGTAGAATGGAGATACGCTGACCTTTGTGAAGCAATAATAAAAAGATTCTTTGAATAATCTTTTTCAATGAGATATGATTTTTCTTCATTCTTCGATTAATACTGGAGATTAAACTCAGTTTTCATTTACATTTGTGTGTGACAAATCAAGTTCTGTACCCCAACAATTGCGATGAAAGCTCAGTACGGCTTTTGGGCAGAGCGTAGCAAAGACAAGAGGAGCAGGAGAAGTGGCAACGGCTGCATGCGCAGTGGCAGCAGCAATATCGGGAGTAGAAGCATAGAGGAAACGGAGCAGGAGTACTAGCAGGAGGGGCAGAGGTAGCAGTTGTAGTAGCAGGGGCAGTAGCAGCAATAGTAGCAGCAGCAGCAGCAGCAGCAGTAGTACTTCCAGGAGCAGCGGAAGGGAAAAAGCAGGGGCTGTAGCAGTATCAAGAGCAATAGCAGAGGCAGAGCAGAGCAGTATCACGAGACGCAGCGCAACAATATCAACGGCAGAACCGTAGCATTAGCAAGAGCAAGAGTAGAAGCGGCAGTAGTGTAACAACAGTAGAGGGAGCAGTAGTAGAGCTGGAGCAGCAGCAATAGCAGTAGTAAGAGTAGTAGCAGTTGCAGGAGTAGCCGAAGCAAAGCAAAGCAATTGCACAGCAGGAGCAGCAGCAGCAGTTACAGCGGGAGCAACAGCATTAACCGGAGCAGAAGTTGCAACAGCAGTAGATGATTTACCAGGTAATTCGTCAGCCGTGATAACCTTTCCAGTTTGGTCTGTGTCGGCTCGTCATCGTCATAAAATGCGAAAGAAAAACAGAAACGAGAATGCAAGTTACTGAACTAAAATCTCGAAATGCCAATGGAAGTAAGTACGCAAACGGAATGAAAGTTTTCATGAAAATTGTATCACAAATTGATAGCCAAATGTGGAAATTCAAACAAACAAACAAAAAGGCCAAAAATAGGAAAATTACGTTTAAAAATGCAAATGTGGCAGAAACAAAAAACCTTTTCTTACGGGAAACTGAACAATTCTTAGCTTTAGTTAACGGGAGGACCATTAGAAAACTTATCGGGCAAGGGGAAATTAAATTTATTGAAAAAAGATTCATGCACGCCAATTAACCCTAAAAATATTCATGCTACGGCCTAAATAAAATTCATACAAGCACTTGTTTGATAACAAAAAAAAATTCCTGCGGCTCGAAAATTTGCCAATGCCCCCCCCCCCATAACTTTTCTCGGGTACATCCCTGACCTGCCGTCAGATAACTCTTTTCCTTTTTTGATTTTTTGTGCTGCCACAAAAGACGAAAGAAAAAAAGAAAAAGACGAAACTCCCGATCGTAGTTTAATATATATATTTGGGCATACCACAGCTAAAACAATCCTATCATGTTTCGCTTCTTAATGAAAACAAAGTTTATTCACTATAAACACAATACTAATTCACCCACAGTTGATGACCTCTGTACGTAAGGGAATTAACCATTCTAAAGGGTGTATAAAATTGGTCGGAACAAATAATCGACGGGTTATTTTGTTTTTCTTGACTTCACTGTTCCACGGCTGTTGAGCCTGATTATTTTGTTAAGTCTGTTAATGTTGCCAATTACGGGTCAGTTTTTCCTAAGGATGATACAGTTATCAAAAAAAATTACTTGTTCTTCTTGTTAGGGGGAAAAATTCGTTACCATACATTCAAACTTTGAGTAACTGATAGCCTAACAAGTTTTCATGAACCCCAATTGTAATCCGGTTTAATCTAGCCTGAAATTCATCCGATTGCTTCGAGTCGTTTTCTCCTCTCAACAACGTCTGAATCGACTGGCCGTTAATGCCGTCCAGTGACGTCACTCACTACCCGAAAACCGGGTAGTGATTTTGATTGGTTGATTGTCTAAACGTTCGTATAATTATGTATAATTATGAAAAATTTTAGCGGGATTGTAGCTTGATATTCAACGGATCGCATCCCTAGCATATTCTTTCGTGTAGTTCAAACATTTCGATAAGCTTACTCTTTATCTTAAACAGCAAAATTGTCCTTGTCTTCGAAACTGAAATGCTAAATTGAACTGCGAATGAAGAATCGTTCCGGAGAGTTGGTAGGTTTTTCATTAGAGACCTTGAGATACCCCGATATCGGTGTACGGGTACGGGTAGTGTACCCGTACACGTAAAATGTTCATGTGCGTGACTATTTCGATTAAGATACCCGAAGAATTAACGCGCGGGGATTGGTAAGAATTGTTCACAAAGATGGCGGCTGCGGCGGCGAGGTTGACTCTTTTTCCTCTGAAATAAGTTGACTGAGTTGTTTAATAAAGTCTATCAAATGTATCCAAAATTCTCCTTTACGAATGTTCTTTCTTTAGAAAGCACGCCAATGATATGCTTCTTCTTCATTTGTTCGATACTGAGGATGAGGACATCGAAATTCTTCTTCTTCCCTTAGTTTAAAGAACAAGCACGCAAAATTAACTTTGTACATGCGTGTCGCTTAATGCATACAAAATCTCCCTCAAATTGTACACTTCATATCTTAACAACAAGCTGCAACAAATAATTCATTCATACATAAGCTTATTGAAATATCATAGAAAGATTTTAAGCAACTTGGCGGGAAGTCCCTCGTCCTTTCAGGTGGTGATGAAACTCACTGAAAGGTCGGTAAAGGGCGTGAAGAGTCTAGAGTGGCCAACACATGTTTCACTGTGAGGATCTCTTTATACTAGGCATTGCTGAAACAATTTTCTCTTAGCTAAAAAAAAAATTGAAGGTGGTGTTATTCAAGTGTGAGTACGTTTCAGCACCAATCGTTATTTCATTCTATCTTGCCGTGTGGTAGTTTTTGATCCGTTCTCAGTGACAGCAAGCAGGAAACAAGGATTGAAATGCATCTTGCGGCTTTATTCATTATTTATGACAGTGACACGTCTTGAAATCTACACTTTTACAAAGTGCTCTACAATTCAGGTCCATCAGAGTGTATTCACTGAATTAATACTCGTTGAATGATCGACATATTTTGGAACTGTAAGGACTAGAGAGCACAGTTATTCTACGAGCGAAATGACAGAACTTTGCTTAACAAAAAGAACAAAAACTAGAATTTTGCATGCTATTTAGTTGCGGTTTTAGAAGAGAGCTTGTTTTGAAGCCTTTTAAGGCGTAGCGCAAAGTAAACACACAATCGATCGGCCATACGTTGTTCCAAATGAAAACAAACAAGCTTCCGAGGATATTAAAGCTACCTTTTTATCTGCGGAATTCAATTTGTGTTATCGATGAGCTGTTGACCAAGATAAATTTTTAATTTGGCTATCAAGGACTATCAAAGCCGCGCCTTACCTTCTTATCTGGGATATCTACGCGTGTCAATGATTAGAGGACACTAATTGAATTCTCGTGACGAGCCAGTTCATGAAGTTTGTTATTTCTGAGATTTCAAGGTAGCTTCACTGATAAGGAAGATTCAGCCTCGTATCACTTCCTTACTGACCTTTCACTGACTGCGAGATAAAGTTCCAATCTGTAAAATTTCTCCAGTTGGATAAGTCACAAACCACACGCCAATGATCACGCCAGCGTCCACTGATGAGTAAAGAGGATTTGGTGGCACCATTAAGATGATTTCTCATAACTTTGTACTTTCGACGGCAGTTAAAACAACTTGTATAACAACTGAGATTTTCGCCAAGGAGTGTCTTGGGTCAACCCAGCCAGCTCAGTGACCTTTCACATAAAGTAGGACAGTAATTAATTTTCACGGAGACGAGAAAGATAATTATGAAAGATAGCTCAGTGTCTTCGGTCAGTTATTTTTTTCTTAGATAAGATACTTAAAAATCCTTAACATGACCAGCCGACAGTAATTGATTTTTACTTCTAGAAGAGTGAGTTTATTATGTCTGCTACAAGCTTAGAACACCCACGTTCGGCACGTTTTGCTCCGATGTCGCCAGTTTTATGTAAAGAAAAAACTTTTTCAGTCAAGATTGTACCATCGAACGCTTGCAAACTGACCTGTATTGATCTCCTGGTGTCCAGAGAGTAAAGAGTTGAGATCAAGTTGTGAGTTCTACAAATGAGAAATATCATGGCCACGTGTTTTGCCTGTGCGTACCTGTACAGTAAATTAGAACTGGTAAAATTAGAGGGCGTCATAGGCTTGTATCTCAAAAACAAAATCATCAGTAATCGTACAACTTTAATAGGAACTCAAGAACGAAAAATGTTGCAAAACCATACAGGAAACACACCAATCCTTATTACTCAGCCACAGCATCCGGTATCGGGGAAAAACTGATCAAGAAAAAAGCTTAATAAATATTTGATATTGCTCACGTTATTGACGCCTGATGTCGAATTTGAAACACTAAATGGCCAGACAAAGCACAAATCAAACACACTTTCATCTCGATGTTGCTTTTATAAACACAGCGTTTACATGAAAACAATTTTTCAACATGTTTAGGCTTCATTTCACACGGTTTCATTTAACCATCAGTTGAGCCATTTGAGGCAGGCAGCTATATTTCCCGCGGTGATCACCTTGTTATAAACGGACAATAACAAAAGCGATATTATATTTCAAATATCATATACCAGCTACAAACGGACTCCGAGAGCTCTTAACGTTGCGTCCACTATAAAAAGCCTGAGGGAAATTAATCCGTGAATGAATCTTGACCTTAACATCCAACTTTGATTACGGTGATCTTGAGCAGAACACGCCGTGTAATATCTTCACCTAAATACTAAACACAGGCACAAATCATATTTTCGTTGGGTGTCGCTAAATGGTGAAATGATGTTTTTGGAAAATTTATGAGGAGGACGAGACAAGCATTCGCGGGACAGAAAACAAAGGAAAACATAAATACAAGCACTTCAAAATGGTGTTTAGTGCCTTCATTATGCTTAGTGTGCTGTGGGTTGCAAGGGCCGATTCCAACGGTGAGTAAAAATACATCTGGTCTCTGATTTCTTTGAGCTCTTTTTTTGTTCGCTGCTAACCCTTTCTTGTACAGTCTGGTATCAAAATTTAGGAAGTCTTTATATAAAACTTTAGAGTTAGGCTACAACACTTTGTATATGAAACTCGTAAACAGCTGAATTTCTGTTATTAAGAAACGCTGCCAAAACGTGGGTAAGTCATTTGTCGGCTAAAACTTTTGAAGTGACGATTTAACATACTCGCAGCATTATAAGATCAGAATGTCTTTCCAGGAGAATTAATTAACGTCCAACTTGCTGTGATTATGGCAAGAGTTTATGCTCTGGTATGTTCTTATATCGCTCTGCTGGTATTGGATGATGGCAATGAGTCATTTATAGAACGATTTGTCCCTTTTGAATTTATTAAAAACAGCTACTAACAACAATAATGGTAAACCAATCGTAATTATATTATGGAGACGTAAATCGGGTTGTATACAGCCAAGATCACATATTTAACATGCATCATGTTTCTTGATCATACACCCTCTGATCAAAACTGTCACTTAGGAATTTCAGGCGATTTGTTGATTTTGCTGTTTTTGCGTTTCAACAAAAACTTCCCATTATCAGGCTGTGTTTATCGCGGGTCCCAAGTCTATCATCTCTGTTTACCATTCCTTTCAAATTGTTTCCATTGTTTCCCAGTTGTTTCAAATTTTTGCTTTCTGAACAAACAACGGTTATGCCAGTAAGATGTGCTTGTCATTTTGTGAACTATTCAAAGTACGATCGAGTCACTTTTACAATATATTTGTATTCAAGTTATTACTTTTTCGTCTTTTTTCATGTCGGCAAAGATCTCGATGATGGAAAGTTGTCACGTTCAAATTAATTGTGTTGAACAGTACCTTTTTTGTTGTTGCTGTGATGTTTATTTTCAACATTTCCAAAAATAAGAGTCCGAGTTTTCAGTCCCCTTTGGACGATTGGTTAATGAAGAAAGAAAGGTCAAAAGCTGAAAATGTGCTGTATCCACTGTTGATTTGAGACAAAAAACAACAAACAAAAAATAAGACAGTTTGCACGATACGAGAGAGGGCACTGATTATTTAGAAGACTACTTCCTGAACAAGCAATCCGACTGCTTATACGAAAGCTTGAAAACTACTGCCTCGAATCGCCAAGGCTAGCCTACTCTTTACAAATGCTACCAAAGTATGGACATCTGTTCTACTGGCCTGAAAGATCCAAACCTAAACCCTAAAAGTGCCTACACCCCTTTAAATCCTCCCTAAACCACTCTTACGGTCCGAGTACGAGCAGTGTCCGACTGACTGCGCAATGATTTAGTTGAACCTGATAGTATCGAACAACTCTTCTTTATATGTTAGACATCTCGTCTGTTTTAATTTGCTATAAAAAAAAATTTCATTACCGAAAAAAAGCAGGACCTTGTCGGTACCCCGCTCGTATTTCGTTCACTTGAACTGTTGAATTTATAAACGTATTTCTATTCATTGAATTATAGCCACCCTCCGGGCTCTAAACCCTTTCAGCTGAACGATGAAATAGATCTGTTTGGGCTATATGTTGTCAAGTTTGAAGTTTCCGGCTAAGTGAATGAAATAATTTATCGCGGTGATAATTTGGCAGGAGACCCAAGTGTGTAATCAATTTCCGGTCACTTGGCAATCTCACGCCTTGAAATCTGCAGAATGATATACCCTGAAACCGAAAGAATCAATGACAATACACAGATCTTTCCTTCTTTGAAAATTCTGCGTTCATAAAGAAGTGTAAAATGAAGCCCCAGTTTGTTCAGCCAAAAAGAGAGTAAACTGAAGCTCATGAGCATTGCTTGTGGCATTTTTAAGTTTGCCTGAGTTTGTAATGCTTATGGGAGATGTGCGCAGCTTATTCTACGATATATAATCCACTTTTGTCTTTTGAAACATGCAATTACAGAAAGTGCAAAGTGAATAAAATAAACTCAAATTAAAGCTCTTTTTTCTGTTACATTAACGTCTAATATAGGGCGAAATATTGGCGTTTTTTTTTTTTTGCCATGTTTAACATTAGCAAAAGTCAAAACGAAGAAAGGAATAAAGCAGTTTGCTGTATACAGCTATTTCGAGAGAGGTCGCCGGAAAAATGTGCACGCTTCAATACTGAAAGGTATGGGATATGATCAATAAACTGTGGCTGACTTTGTAGCTCTCGAATCTACTTTTTTTGTTTTCTTTTTAGCACTCGCAAACGTAATTCCATGACCTCTCGTGCCATTCATTCAAATTTCTGTGAAGAAAAGTTAACTCAAAATACCATTCGGGATTGTCGCGTGCACTTTTTCCGCCAACCTTTCTCGAAATAGCTGTAAATTCAGTGGCTGATCGAAAGCTGATTAGAGAATTATACTCAATGAACCAAATACGACACTGCTAAAGCAGCAGTGTCGTGACAAGAGAAGTTGGTTCTCACGTCCTCTTTAGTAGATACGGGCCATTATTGGTGACTTCAGTATCTCATCTTATAATCCACATGTTCATGATCAGTCCATCTCACAATCGACTAATGCAACCGTCTCCTAACCAGAGAATCGCATATCCTACCTATATCGCTTTCGTGATCTTGCGCGCTGGCTGGCGGCTAGCTTGCCACCGGGTCTGATGATCGATGCTCTCCTGGTGGGCACAAGAAGTAAATCCTACCAGATTCTAGCCTGCAAAAACAGCCGTTTCGCGAGGAGCAAGGATTAATTTTAAGGAGAAACGACTGTAATCGCAGGCTACCTAACTCCATAAGGCGGCTACATTCACGTCGCAATACGTTTTTAGTTACTGACGAACAACACATCTTCCCTTTTTGTGGCGCCGAGACTCTTTTTGCCAAACTGTTTTGCAAAACTTCCAAGAAGCAGTCGAAAGAGGAATTGATTTTGGTTAACAGTGTGGACAGTGCGTGATTTGGAACCTTTTTAAAGACCATATGGGCTTTATTTTCGAAACAGCTGCAAGCCACATTTGTGCTTAGACCGTCCCGATTCTGCTAGCATGACATAAATAGAAAACTATGCTTTAAAAAATACCCGTATCGGTGGAAGAGATGACTATAGCTCAGTGGCACCGTGCTACAGTGTATCTACGATAACCTTTACGAGAACTGTATAGCTCAGTCATCAAAGCCAACGTCTGAGGTTTTAGAAACTTTTTTTAAAGTAGCCCAGATTTCACGGCTGTTATATCTTTCTCGTTCATCCTTTTCGTTATAATTAGATTATGGTCATTCATTGTACTCCCTATTGCATTGTTATTGCCTCGTTAGCAATATTTTCCTGCTTATTAAAATGACCGATACTGTTCCCTTGGAGAATTTGGAGCAGATAAGACTAATTTTTTCAATATTGTGTTTTATAATTTGTCTTAATCTTTTCAATGTAATCGTGTTTCTGCACCTTTTTAGCATTTAACTTTACATAAGAAAGTAATTATTTCTTTGTTATTACTTAAATCTGTACGATACTGAGCTGAAGCGAATGAAGGCACTGATCTAGAAGGAGTTAACAAACAGAGAAATTCCATTTTTCTAATCCTCCTCTTGCCGAGTTTTGCTTTGCCTCTTCCGTAAACCTTTTTTAAGTGTCAAAATATTGCCTGGGTTTGTTCTGGTATGAATATGGAACTGCATGGACTTTTCGCAGAAGCACGCAAGATCATCAATTTAGAAATCGCTGTGGCATACTCGCAAAAATATCCTGTCCCGATTGATTCAACATTCTCTCTTTTCTTTCGTTTGAATTTCCTTTCTTTTCAAGATGTCTTATTCCCTGAAAATCACGAGGACATGATTTCGTGATGACGATCGGTCAACATTTCTCGTTCTTGTATGGTTAGCTATGATTTTCATGTTTAAGGTTTTTTTAGGGCAATATTGAACAAAACCCACGATCATGATGTGAACGAAAACTCATTTCCATACTAACACTCCCAAAACAGACCCAAAGCATAGGAAGAATAAATTGAAACTGCCTTCAAATCTGGATATACGCTGTGGTGACTTTTGTGTTACGAATCGTGCGCAAGAACAACTTTCCATTGGTGGCAATTTTCATTGTCACATGAAAATAAATAACTACATTTTAAGAAAAAGTAAGTCATTGTTCAGCCTGGTTAGCATGCGTTTCAACAACTATCGGTTACAAACGAATTGTCGGCTGTATTCTGTATTATTACCATCTTCTTTAATTCTCACAACTAATGTTTTCCTTTCAGAACTTGATCCACCTAGTTATCTTGTTGGGTATGTAACTGGTGATAAGTCTATCAAACTCTCCTGGGAGGTTAAATCTTCTTCAAACAATACAGTGTTTGAGCTTAGGTGGAAAATAAGCGACAACGAATCGTCCATGTCGCTTCCCGGTTCAACAGGGACTATCACACTAAAGAATCTCCGAGTTTACACTCAGTATCTTTTTCGAGTAAGGAAAGGTACTGTGGAAGGGAGTTGGGGTGCATTTACAAAGTACACAAGTATCTGGACCCCGGAGGGAGGTAAGAATATGAACGGTTATGACAAAAAAGCGTTAATTGGTCTATTCGCAGACCTTCTATTTTTTTTTTCAAAGATCTTTCGGCGCAGGTATGAACCACGTAAGATTCATTAACTGCCAGCGCGGTGGGGTGGGTAAATGCCACTCTCGTTCAAATACGCGGAAACAGGTAAACAAAGATAGAAAAGAAGAACACGTCTATTGACAGGTTAAGTGTTAATAAGACAAATCATTATTCTTTACAAAAGGGAAAAAGCCCAAAAATATTAAATCGTAGGCATGTGCACTGGCACCTCATCTCAGATGCGCGAATATGGAGGTCACGTAGAAAAGGTTGCGCCCGCAATGAATGTTTAGTTTTCTGGCAAGTTCAAAACCTTAACATGTCTCATTATCAGTCTCGACTCAGGTCAAAATCTTACCTCTTTTTCTATAAAGTGCTTGGGTTAAAAAGGGATTAGAAAAGGGTCCATGACTCACCAAAGCGGGTAAAACCATCAAATAAATTGCTTTGTAGTCAAAAGAAAATTTAATTTTATGTGTATGCATAGTTCGTCTCACCCGGAAAAGACGCTACGACTATAAATTAGTATAGGTAATAGCATGATTTGTAGTGATATTTGGCATAAATACCACGAATGATATTTCGAAATTGTTATACGTAATTTCACGAACCGTTAGGCGAGTGAAATTTGAGACAATTTTGAAATATCACGAGTGGTATTTATGCCAAATATCACGTACAAATCATGCTATTATTTGTTTATACTACTACCCGCAAAAGGTTTGTAATTTTCACATGTAGGTATTTCAAATTAAGCTGAAATACCACTGCTCTAAGCCAATCAAATTGCAGAAATTTCTCATGTAGTAGTATAAAGCGTGAAACTTTTCAGTCTTCGCCCTTAATTTCAACAGTCTCATTTCACCAAGCTTTAGTCAATTTCATATGCCATGCATTTTATCATTGGAATGTTGCAAAATTTGATTTAGAAACATGTTTACTTAGTTATGAACCTATTGAAGCACAAAAGGGAAAGTAAAATCACGCGTATGTTTTTACTAAGATGGAATCCATCAGGAAATTGAGTAATTTCAATTTTCAGTGGACAAAAACCTTGTACCAAGAATAATTTACACAATATCACATTTCTTTTAACATCTTCTAAAGGCTATAGATATTATTAGTTATCTAATAACACCAAAGACTATTTCTCTTGGGAACCCGAGAAAACAAATGTCAAATTTCACAAGAATCGTGAAAACACGTGTAAAATTCGGAAAATTTCATGTGTAAGATGCCATTTTGCGAAATTTGAAATTTATTTTCTCGGGCTGTCATAAGAAATATTCTTTGGTGTTATTACAGATAACTAATTACATTTACAGCTTTTGACAAATATAAAAAAGAATGCGATTTTATTAAAATTTATATGGTACAAGTATTTTGTTCACTGAAACTTAAAATTATTCAATTTCCTGATGGATTCAGTCTTGAAACTATTAACTGAACTAATCGCTATCTATTTTGTAATAGTACCCACAGCCTCGCCGGACAATGTGACAGCATACAACACCAGTTCCTTCAGCATTATGGTGTTTTGGTCGCAAGTTCCCAGTCCCTACCGTAATGGCCTCGTGGTTGGTTACAAAGTCTGCTATAAGCGTGCCGATATCATTGAGAGTGTGTTGTATTGCATAGCTGTTTATGCCCTGGGAATAGAAATTGGGGGCTTAAAAACATATACACCTTACTGGATCACAGTTCTGGCTTACACTACCAAGGGCGAAGGCCCAACGAGTAAACCTCTGTTGGTGTGGACCGATGAGCACGGTGAGTGAAATTTTTTACAATTATCAACAAAGTTTATAATTTCAAAACTTAACGAGGCAAGACAGCGAGCAGTTGTTCCAACTCTTCAGACAGATTGACGGGCTACATTTATCACGAATCTTTCTCACGTCAACAATAGTGGCTATGGGAAAAGCCCTGAGGAGTAAGTTGCGATAGTGGCTGTTGGATCATGTTTTAAACGAAGTTAACGGAAGTTAAAAAAAAAAAAAAAGCTCTGGTAAACAATTGAGAAAATCAAAGGAAAGTTCTAAAGAGGCTACATGGAGTGTCTCCAGGAGTTAAAAGTAACCTTGCTTCCTGCTGGCTGAGGCCAGACAAATGAGCTGACTGACAGACTGACAGACAGACTGACAGACTGACTGACTGACAGACTGACTAAATGACTGAATGACCGTCCGACCGACCGACCGACTAGCTGACGGACCAACTGAATGACTGAGGAGTGATGGTGCATTTCCGTTTCTTGGTTTTCTTTGTCTTTCAGTTCCGTCAGCAGCACCGAAATTATTGTCCTTTTCATCCAACATCACTGCAATCAAATTTTCTTGGGCCCCAATACCTCAAGAGCACGTTAACGGAATCTTGCGCGGTTACTACGTAATCTACTGGCAGTGGCCGCGGGCGTCTCCTGACAATCTTGTGATTCAAGTGAACCAGTCAACTCTCAGCGTAGTCATCACAGGTCTCCAGGAAAACACCACATACGGGGTACGCCTGGCAGGGCTTACTAAAGTCAGGGGTCATATCAGGAATGGCGCCCTCAGCCGTACATATAATGTTACTACAAAATATGGTAAGGAGAAATGATTTTGATATTTCTTGTGAGAGTAACGTGTCTACTTTTTCTGCTAACATCAAAATCGTCAGATAACTTATCTGTCTATCAAAACTTAAAACAACAGCATTAAAAACTGAAATGGCGGGAAAAGGCGCTAGTTCAGTCAAACTTGGGTCTTTGTTTGTTGGAAAATTGGGTTAAGAGCAAACGATGGGAATTCATATTTTAAAATCTCTGACTTTGAAGTTAAGGATTGGCGGTATTAAGATTGCAACAGGGTTAACCTTTTTTGAAATTATTATAGTTGATGAGCTGAGCCATTTGTTTCTACAGAAAGAAAGTGTTAGTCAAAGAGAGCAAGTAGAGAATGGGGGAGAAATTATTAAACTATACCGCTGCTTGGTCAGCTCAGTTGGAAGAGCGCCGGTCTGAAGAGCAGTGGGTCGCGGGTTCAAACTCTGGCCAGACCAAAAACAACGGTCTGTAATGGCATACGCCCACAGTCAGACTTTTTAGTCTTCTCGGATAAGGACGAAAAACCGTACGTCCCGTCTCACAGCACTCTCACTTATCTGGTTCTTGTAGGAAAAGAAGCCACACCACTGTTCGAAAATAGTAGGGAACGTAGATGCCGGTGGTTTGGCCAACCTTTCCTTGGCTGGGTGGGTTATCTGTAAGGAGAGATCCTAATATAGGGATAACCTCACGATCCCTCTTCAGGTGTCGTACCTGTAGACAGTGTATGAACGTGTCTAGCTACTATTGAATATTCATTTTTAGGTAGCTTACTACTGGTTATGTTTTAAACCGTTTTGTTTCCTCTACAGTCTTAAGAGGTCCGAAAAACGTCAAAGCATTCAGCCCCTGTTCTACCTGCCTGAGAGTGAGCTGGGATCCAGTTTACATTCCTGATATTGACAATCCTGTGACAGGCTATCACGTGATGTACCGTGACGCATCAGGGAAGGTGTACACTAACAAACTTGGACCTAAACAATCCACTGTTAATCTGAAGGGTCTTGATAAGTTTTCTACATACACAATAACAGTGTCTGCAGTAACTGACGCTGGATCGGGGAAGACAAGTGAACCCATTACTATTGTCACACTCGAGGACGGTTAGTTGCATCCTCATATACCATGACCCATAATACTAGAAAGAATGACATGGACTTCCCAAATTATTCGTTATAGTTTTTGTTATTTTGCTGTTTTGTTGGTTGGTTTTGTTTTTGTTTTGTTTTTGTTTTGTTGTTTTTCTTTTTTATGTTTGGTGTCTTTTTTGTTTATGCCTTTTTCCTAATAACTTGTCACTCTTGAGTTCGAGTAGGTTAAGGAAATGAAATGGAACAGTCGAATTAAAAAATGTGTTCCGAGGGTAAAAAACAGAGTTATGAAAGATGCGCATAAATACTGACATGTGAGTGACTCTCAAGGGGTTTAAGGCCAGGGTCAAAGGTGTGTTCTGAGAATATGAATGATTGGCAATATCTCTCGCTAGGAGACCTACAACAAAATAAATTTTTCCCAAAAAGTAAATCCTGAGGTTTTCTTGTACCTTAACGTTCAATTATGGTCACGTGACCAAAAATTGAAAATGAAGGAAATCGGCGAATTGGTGGCGAATTTACTTTGTTTGGATAAACAAATTATCATTTCTGAAAGAGGATAAACAGACCTAACTTTCTACGTTTGGAATGAAAACGTCCACCAATTGGATAATAATTTACGATTTTTAGCAAAGTGGTCACGTGACATATCACGTGACCTATAAACACAATATTTATACTTTAAAATGTTAAGGACCATGACTTCTTTACGTGTGCCAAATTTTGATCCAGCGCCATCATCTATGCCAAAGTTTTATTCAATAAATCATTTTCTATAAAACCCTTAGTCCCAGACCTTAAACTACTTGAGCTTGCGGGAGTGGGTAACTGCCCTATGAATACCAGATAAGACTAGCAGTCAAGACAGTACAGCAGAATTAGGATCTGCTTTGCCCAGCTTCACGTGTACAAGAAAGGAGACAGGGAACGTATGCATACAGTGAGCAGAAAAATACTTTGAAAACGCTAAGAGGCTAAGGAAACATGAAAGACTTTACATTAATCGAAAGCAGATTTTCTTGAGCTCATCTCAACGTAGCCTAACAACAGCAGTCATTTCGCGACACTACCGCTAGTTTCCCCTCGGGATGATGTCTGACGAACGACGGCAAAAAAATCAACACTGATGAGGTCCCCCTACCCAGATCCGGGTAGTGCTTATGATTTACAAATTTCCCTCTCGGCACAACCAATAGAAGACTCTAGCCAGATAGAGCGATTTTCGTATGACCTTGAAATGAAAACGCGCGAACAAAACAGAAACAACAAACGAACGGAAATAGAGCGATTTGACTGGTGTATGAAACGGATACAAACGCACCTTTGTTTTGGTTGGCTAAGCGAACGCTCGGGTAAACAAACTTCATGCCCGAAGAACTTTCTAGAAATTGCTTGGACGTCAAACTGCAACACGATTGGCCAATCGAACAATGCCTTCTCCATATTAGGATTTCTTTGGCGGGAAAACGAAGAGGCCATGTTTTAATCTTTTCGTCCATTGGCTGATGAAACAAAGAACGAACACTTACCGAAACCTTTTTTCAAGGTCATACGAAAATCGCTCTATGAATAGTGACGCTTCATCAGTATGGAATTTCTGCGCTCCTTCCTCGGACGTCATTTTGCGGGAAAATCAGTGATGTCGTCACAGAATGTCAGATATTTTCTCAGACTACTCCTGACAAAAATAACACTGTAATGTTGGTCTTAGTCCCTAGCCGCGCCCCAGAATCAATCCAGGTGCAGAGCACTGGACCTCGAAGTATCTTAATAGAGTGGAGCCCAGTCCCCCAGCAGTACGTGCACGGTATTCTACAAGGCTATCACGTTTACTACAAGACGGGAAAGCCCAAAGTTAAACGTTCTACAAGTCTTGTGGGGGTAATAAAGGCGATGTCTGTTAACAAGTCTAGTCAGAATTTGGAAATAACAGGCTTAGAACCCTTCACCAGCTACGATGTTTGGGTTGCTGCATTCACTGGTGCGGGCAGCGGACCATCAAGTACTCCTGTCACAGTAGTTACCGATGAAGATGGTAAGTACATCACGTGACTTTTCACATGACAATAGGCCACTGCGGAAAATATTACAATATTCTTTAAATTGTCGTTCGGATGGTGCGTTATGTAAACCTACTTTTGCATTATCTTTTCTACACAAATGGCACTTTCGTAAATTTTGCAAAATTTAAATACTCAGCTTACTTGCGTGCGTGCAAACGCAGTTGTGAGAAGCTTTGTCTTTTTATACGTTCAGGAATTTGTCCACGAGAGAAGTGAGTTGGAAGGACTCTTTTTATCAGAGAAAAAGTTACAGTTTCCAATGCAAGCGTCCTATACGTACTCTGAATTCCAATGTCCCATTGGAACAAAGAGACCGGAATAATTACGCGCTATAGATTTCTAATAATGGTATTTTTTTTAAAGCGGTCATTGCACGTGCAGCTGGTGCAAAGATCAGAAGATAATGTGAACCTCAAGCTGCATGCAAACGGACGCACTAACTGGAGTTTTTGACCAACAACGTTGCGTCCGTTTGCACGGGGCTAAAAGTTCGACCGGTTTCAAACTTTGCGCAACAACATCCACCAACATGCAGCAGGATGTACAAACTGAACGGACGCAACAAGTAGCATCCAACAGTGTTGGGAGTTGTTGGCCAACAATGTTGGGTCCGTTTGCACGGTGCCTCAGCTTTACATGAAGCTCTATCCGATTGGAAATTTGAAGGACCAGAAGAACGGAATTTTTCAACTCAGTTCGAACTTTCTGACTTCAATGCGACTAACGCAGTAGCCTGGTAAATAAACGACATTTTTTAACCCGATTATCAAGCATCTGAAACTACTTTTTTTGTCTCGGTACTAGCACCATCTCGACCTCCACGAATTCGTAACATCTCAGCTAAAACCTCTGAATCAGTGTTCATACGATGGGAACCCATTCCACAGCGAAATGTAAAAGGAATACTCCAAGGCTATCAAGTGCATTACAACGAAGAGAGCTCCCGCTTTCCAGTCTTAAAGAAGATGATTACTGTAAATGCATCTGTCACACATACAACGTTGCGCCACTTGAAGCCGATGACCAGGTATCGTGTTTGGATTGCAGGCTTTACGGTAAAGGGTGCTGGACCTTCTAGCGAGAAAGAGTTTGTCTCCACGCCTAACGCCGGTATGTTTACAAAAGTTGTCATTAGTTAGGATATCTTTTAGAATACAGCTTAAACATATAATTCCCTTACCGAGTAGTCAGTACATAACTTTTGCACCAGACACTGTAAGTTTATTTTTGTTGTTCTTCTTTTTCATCATCTTCTTCTTGTCTTAGCGATAAATTGACTTCCGAGGTTCCAGTTGGTATACTTGGGGGCGCAAGGAAAGAAACAGCTCACATTTCTTACAACTCGGACTTGTAAAGATCAACAACAAGATCCACAACACTTAATTATATACACCTCCGAAAAAACTCATCGACAGCAAATTGCATTTATTTCATTTCATGAAACCATTTCTTAATTACATTGCAGTTCCAAACAGACCCCACAGAGTGAAGGTGATTACAGTGACCCCAAGGAGCGTGCGCATAACTTGGCGTAGTAATCCGTCCTCAACTAGCAGCGTGACGCGTTACATGGTAAAGTGGCTGCATGTGGGTAACCCCACTGACTCCAACGTAGATGGTCATAAGATTGTGAATGCGGGCTCTCCATACCGCAGGGAAGCCCAGGTTGGTGGACTGAAGCCGTTTAACATGTATTCTTTCATGGTGCGGGAGGAAGTTGGACAGGATAACTGGAGCGAGTTTTCTGCTGCTGTGGATGTCATAATGCCAGAAGATGGTATGTTTTGAAACACTTCGCATAATTCAATGGCACTTTTAAGATTGTGGTCCTAAAAGTAGCATAAAATGTTATGAGCAGTGCTCTTATATTTCTAAAATTATGCCATTAATTATGCTAGTTTTGTAAATTATGCTCATCTTAGCTGAAAATGCTGTAATTATGCTTTTTTACTTTAAAATTTTACTTTTTATTTCAAAATTTTGATAAAAACACCTCAAGAACTATACGAAAAAAGCAATTAAATTGTTAAGTTTATTTACGTCTATCTGGCAACAGATATAAAAACTCAAAAAATTGACAACAAGCACGTGGACGCCATCTTGGGTTGCTGAGCAAGTTATGCGCATGCGTTGAGTCTTTTGAAAAGAGTTCTGGATTACCTCCTGTGGGACATAGGTCCCATGAATGTGACAATAAGCAGGCAAAAAATTTATTGTGTTTCTTAAATTTGCCTGTAACACTGATCTCGTGCCAAAAAAATGGTTGCACGGTGAGATCAAATACTAGTTATTTTTGAGAGCACATTCACATTTTGGTGCCAAGAATATTAAAACCAGCATTTTGAATTTCGTTTTAACCTGCACATTTTTTGTTAGATTAGCAAAACAACAACTTTTCACGTGCATCACCCTTTCTGTACATTTCTTAGCCGTCGTTACACGACTACAACGTGAAAGTGCCTAACGTGACGTTTTGTCGAGGACGAGAACACAAGACAACAACTTTCTTTTTCTTTTCCTGAACTTCGATAGAGTCCTTCAGAATTCAACTGCAAAAAAATCTGCCCGCATATGACAAATTAAACCAGATGGAATAAGCGCGATAAAGTTTGAGGCAGCGCGAATTCACTTTTTAAATGACGTTTTCGTAGCCGTAGCCATCGTTGTCGCTTAACTCCTTAAGCTCCCTATTGCTACGCTGTGTTGCGCTCAAAATCATCGTTGCCAGTCGTCCCGTGTAACATCACCTCAAGTGGCCTTTCAGTCATCGTGAAGATGTGGCAGCATTTTTCTCGACCACCCATTCCCCCCCCTTTAAAAGAGTCTTTTTCTATTTTGGGGGCTCGACGAGACAAAATTCAGGAGATTTTGTCAATACTTGAATAATGGTCTTACCTAACTTTGTATACATCCCTTTTAGCTCCCTCGCCTCCTCGCGATTTATCAGTCAAGCTTAAGGAAGGATCTCGGCTGATTCTGCAATGGAGGAAACCTGAAGAAACTAATGGAATTATCAAGAAATACGAAATTCATTTTACAGACGATGATGGCGCAACTAAAACCTACACTTCACACGCCGAGCTAGAAAAAGAATATCTAACTTATGAAGTTTCTCTTGCTGATGTCCAGATGGAATACAAGATAAAGGTTTGGTTAGATATACTATTATGATGAAAGGTCATGAACAAAGTTGATAATCAAAGGCTTTCGTTGTTTTCTTTTACTGTTTGTCTCACGATAGTTCGCCCCATCAAAGGTAATCCGGATTCCGAAATCTGGGAATTTTTTCCAGCAAAATCAGGAATCCTAGGAATTGGAATCCGGAATCCCACCAACCATTAGAATCAAGAACCCAAGTTCCACCGACGAGGAATCTGGAATCCACTTTAGTACCTGAGATCCGGAATCCACGCGTAGACTCCAACAATGCCTTTGATCACCTTGCGTGATCTAAATGGCATCGAGATTTGCTCACCGAAGCTAACTTTGAAAATAATAAAGACCATAAGAAAAAAATTCGAAACGCATAGAATGGAAAACAAAGTGAGATAGGCCCTTTAATTAAACCTCACCCGCACCATTGCTTGTTTGCACGTGACGCCACAGCGGCCATGTTAGTGGCCAAGAACAAAAACATTTCTCTCCTCTGGGAACTAAACTCTATTTTCACGTAAATTGTTCGAGGAAAGAAAATTCGATTGTATTGTATTGACCCCAACATGACCGTCTTGCCACGTGGTTGCAAACCAGGGATTGTTAGGTATCTTATTTTACCCTTTACACCCAGGTACAAGCCCATAACTCGTTACCAGGACGAATGAGTGAGGAGATAACAGTGCAACACCAGCCCGATATTGAAACGTCTGAAGGTAACAAACGTACTTGTACCTTATTATCACCTATATATATTTTGTCTAGCATTACCCCCCCCCCCCCGGAGAAGGAGGTGCCCAACAAAGGTTTATACTGAGAGGCTCTGCCTCGAGGTCCATTCTCTTATCCTTTTATAAACCATTTTTGACAGATAAGGTATCCCCTTTCGTATACATTTTATTGGCAAAATGGTACCCCTTTCACATACTCGGGTTTACTGTTACAATGCATTCCTTTTAACGTACCGTAAAATTCCAAAAATGAGCCCAGGGGCTTATATTCTTCAAAGGCCCTTTTTGAGGGGCTTATTTTCGGAGGGGCTTATTTACGGAGGGAAATTTGCGTTTCGGGCGGAACCTTCCCGTATGGGCCATTATAGGGAGTACACCCCCCCCCCCCCCCCCCCCCACAAACCCAGGGGACGCTAGGCCAACATCGACCAGAGCTAAGTGTCCTCATTATCGTCAAATCGTACCTTGTTAGGGTTCTGGCGGCAAAACAACTAGCTTATTTTTGATATGACGTCAGTACCAAACAATTAACTGTAATGTATAATCTATAATGGTCTGCGACAGTCTGTGACACGGCCGGAACCGGTCTTTGTCACCGATATTCAGACGATTTTAGGCACTACAGGCAAATGCACACAATTATTTTAGTGTAAAAGGTATACCATGTTTGTTATACTCAATTTTCGCGAACATCGCGTCTAGCATTATGTGGCGTGTATGACGTGAAGCAGTTCACGGATTGTCAATCGTGTTTATGATCAAATGGAAACCACGCTTTAAAAGAAAGGGTCGACCTTAGTCTATATAAGGCTGAAAAAAATAATTTCTTTACCGGATTGATAGAACGTTTTCAGCGCACATCAAGACTTTGTGTAGTCCTCCTGTAGGTAAAAAGCTTCACTTATGGTTCTGAACAAATAAGCACTAATCGATGTTTTACTTTCACTTTTTTTGGACGCATTGAACCTCTATGCAGCCCAGAAACCTGATCCTTCCAAGTCCAATTTAATATGGATCGTAGTTGGTCTGGTGGGAGCCATTCTACTGCTGGCGATTATTGTCGCATTCTTTCTCATCAGGTACGTATACCTTTTTCTCTTTTTTCTTTCCCTTCCTTTTTTTTTTTTCTTTTTGGTTTCTCTTCTCTTCTTTTCTTTTTTTTTTCCCTCGAACCATTAAGCAAACACTGTTGCAGCCTGTCCCACGTAAGGAATTCAAGTCGACAGTCTTGGATTGTGGATTCCAAGTCGTGGAATCCGGCCGGTTTGAAGGTACTGGGTTCCAGTCTCTGTCAGTGGAACTTGGATTCTGGTTTCCACACGTTAGTCGGAATCCGGGCCCTTTGAGCTGTATTTCCCGGATTCTGGATTCCATATTCCCATACATGGGGCGAAGACTGCAGAAGTTAAGAGCTAAAAAAAAAGCCTGGAAAGAAAAGGATAAGATAAATTTTTAGGTCATTCAAAGATGGTGTGAAAATCCTTGAGCGCCAGAGCACACAAAGATATAAAAACTAAAACATTCCTCAAAACGAAGCTCTTATTTGTGAAATTGCATTTTCTTGCAGGCAAAATTCAAGAAAGGCTAAAGAAAAACTTCAAAAATGTAAGTAAAATTTCCGTAATCTGCAGCTTGAGGCTCACTAAAAATCAATAGTGGTTCGATCATAGTACCAGCAAAACTGATGCGCTTTTATATCAAATCAACTTTTCTGAAACAGCAAAATGTTTTGTTTGTTATTTTGTTGTTGTGTTTGTTTATTTAAGAAACGGTATGGAGTTATCTCTCACGACTGTCTCATAACTTAAAGGTATACAGATACACTTGATATCCTTGAGTTGGCGTTTTCGTTAATTAATCCTGAATTAACTGCTGTATACTACAGTGTTGCAGTCTTACGCGCGTGATGCAAGATCGATCTAATTTATTATTTTTTGTTTACCCGACAACTGAACGATAACTAGATCCTGCTGCTGGCTTGTTTTCAGTTATGTTTTCAATTCTGTCAATCTCTATGCAGTTTCTTTTCGTTTTGTCAACCATTGCGAGAGAGAGTGAAACGCCAAGGCAAACGAGTGCATCTTTGCATCTAGTGTCTCAATCAGCTGACGAAACAATCAATGCCCTAAAACCTAATAACAATGGAAACTACAATTCATAGGAAACAATACACACAGGGATCTAAAGGGGTACAGACCACCCCTAGGGTTGATTTCCACTGTCGCGTAATTTTTCCGTACGTAAATGGGTGAAATAGAGGCAATGTATGATGGGCTACGCGTAAACGAGAAAGTTAAGCGAGGTTCAACTTTTACGTTTATGCTTGACCTTCCATACATTAGTATGATTTTAAGCGGCCACACAAAATGCATAGACTGACTGGTCTCTTACGGGAGGTGGTCGCTAACAAGAATCGAACCACAGAGGTCCTCTTTCGAGATGGGGTCCAGACACATCTGCTTTATAGCAGAAAATTAAATTGCATGCAATGTCTAAGTTACGCCATGTGTAGTTCCATGTTGTCACTAAAGTTCTTCGTATGGTCTTAGTAGCATAATGCACACAGCGAACATAGAGATAGAGAATGCGTCAAGTGGTCGCTTACAAGAGGTTAAAAACAATGGAAAATCATTAAACTTTCAGGCCCAAAAAGTGGTCGCGGTCGCTTACATGAGGTGGTCGTTAACTAGAGGTTCCAACTGTAAGGCTATGACTGTTAAAATTTTGGTGTCTTGGATTGGCAGTCGCTTGTGGGAGGTGATCGCTTGCGAGAGGTGGTCGCACATGAAGGTTCTACCGTGTATAACAATCCCCTTTTCACGAAGGTGTAAACTGCAAACTCTTACGTATAACAAGGTTAAAGATGCATCCTTTGAAAACACTAACTAAAGCTTCTTATTGCTTTACAGTGTCTATCATTTCCACAAGCGCGCTTCCTAGTCGACCGATTCCAGTAAAAGAACTGGCCGAGCATTGTGCTCGTTACCATGCCAACAATAACGCTTTATTCAATGACGAATTTAAGGTATGAAATCCTTATTTCTTATAGCTTAAAGGCACTATATCACGCCTATCTTGCTAGTTTATATTTTGAACTGATGAAAATATGAAAATCATACATGTGAACTGCGGAGTGAAGAATTATATGGAAGTAGATCATCGCAGTTATAGGCGCAACTTTTGCAGTTGCGAAAAGAAAGCCTGAAAAAAATCCACCTCGTACGGGATTCGACCTCTTGACCTCTGCGATACCGGTGTAGCGCTCTTACCAACTGAGCTAAGAAGCCAACTGGGAGCAGCTCGTTGAATTGGTTCGTTATAAGAGCGCTGCACCGGTATCGCAGAGAACAAGGGTTCGAATCCTCGATAATTATCATTTAATAGTTTCCATGTTGTGACAGGTTTGAACCCAGGAGTCAATTCATAAGTAGGTTGAGTTTGATCGTCCGGGTGAACGAAACGCACTTAATTTTTTTAGAATTTCAAAACGCACCAATGACATTACTACTCTCCATAGCCAATTACATCACGGCTTAGCTGACAGACGACTAATAACATCGCGACTTAAATGACCCATCAGATCAATAACCAGAGATTAATACATGTACCATCAACTGACGTTATACAACTCGCATTAGGGAGCTTCAGCAACTACGACGACGACCACAACGACGACTTCAAAAAACCAATAGGTTTAATGATCAAAACAACAGCTCTGCACTTGCATCACACGTTTTAGTACATGTCTTTGACGTCCACTGCCAACTACGACGTGAAACCTCATAATTTGACGTTTTATGGGGCGTGGACATACGACGAAGAAATTTTCCTTCCTCTTTTTGAACTTGAATTAAATCCCTAAGAATTCAACTCCAGGAAACGTCGCCTGCATTTGACATACTGAGCGGGTCCAAATAGACGAGATTAAGTTTGAAAGAACGGAAATTCATTTCTTTAGCGAAGTTTTCACTGGCGTCGTCGTCGTGATTGCTTAAGGTCCCTGTTGACTCTGAGGATTGCTACTGCACAGGTTGTCGACAACAGTTCTATTCAGGACTACGTTCATCTGGACGATCATACTCAACCTACATCTACTTAGCTTTTTATACTGTTGTATATAGAAAAGCTACCACTCACGTTTTTGTTTCTGACCTCAGTGCCTTGATCGAATAACCTGGAAATCATCCTGGGAAGCGAGTCAAGCGGGCCACAACCGAGCCAAAAACCGATACTGTAATATTGTGGCGTGTATGTCTCAATGTTTCTTATTGTTAGTGTTTGTATTGTTGATGTGTAGTAATTTGTTCAATGAATTTATAGGCCATTTGCATGATCAGTGCCGGATTCAGACCATTAGATAAGGGAGGGGGGCACGGTCCCCACAAAATTTTGATAACGTCTTTTTACAAATAAGACCAGAATTTTTCTATTTTTTTTTTTATTTTTTTTATTTGAATTTGGTGGTTGTTTTCCATTTACATGGGCAAATCGGTTGGTCCACGGTTTGGGCAAATGGTAGGCAAAATTCAGGACTGGCAAATATCCTCCCAGATGAAACGCGTTTACCATTTGTACAAATCATTTCCGTTACCGAAAAAAGACCGCGAATGCCTGAAACTGGTATCAAAGACGGCTTTGGAGAAATGGAACACGATTTTCCGTTTGGAATATTCCGTCCAAAAAAACAGGACTACCTTATCAGATGATCCGTTGCTCCCGGAAATTTTCCTCTGCCAAACAACCCAAAAAGCCGTGTTCCATTTACTTTCCATCCGGATTTTCCGGGAAACTTTTTGTAAATGCTAAACGACCGGTAATTCCGGTGAGGAATTAAAAAAACACCGAAGGATTCAGTAGCCTCGCAACTCTTTAAAACCTCTTTTACTGATTTATTTGGACCTCTATGGGTTGCCAAGGATTCTTGCAGCAGAAATAAAGTCACGCCGTCGTGCAATTGGCCTATATTGTGCAAGTTTCAACTCACGTTTACGCACAGGAAGTTTCCACAAATATTTAATTAAGGTTTGCATGGATTGTCGAGGACAAACTTCAATTTTCTCATCAAAGCCAGCAAATGATATGTTAGTGTTGGTGAAGTTTTTTGACTTACTGAAATTTAATGATACAATCAAAGCGCGCTTTACTGACAACCGCTTTAAGTCAGACACCTCATTAACGCGGACAGTTTGATCTGCCTCTTGGGAAAAAAGGCCCAACAGTTTCTCTAAATTCAACTTGCTTTAATAATACGGACTCTTTCTATGGCCCCCTCAATATCGCTATTAAAGGAGTTTGACTGTGTTGAAAATTGTTTTGCTTTCTTGGTGTTAGGCCGCAACCCCGCTTGTAACTGTACACACGCTAAAATGAAAATCTGAAAATATGTGTCTTTTTTATGTAGATGATCACAGCCGTGTGGTATTGAAATCTGTAAGAGATACACCAGGATCAGATTACATCAATGCTAATTATGTGGATGTAAGTTTATCAATAAACCGCTACCCAGATACTGGGATCCTCTAGAGTCATACCTTCACTGAAAACAAAGAAACATTAACTTATTCGAACAGATATCGCAGTTCATAAATAAAAAAGCTACAAGAAAATTGCTTCTCTTTGCTTTGAAATCTACAAATTATTGGAAAAATCATAACGTTTATTATTATTATTATTATTATTATTATTATTATTATTATTATTATTATTATTACTGTCAATGATCCTTGAATGTTGACTCTTGTCAAAAATGGCAGTTACTAGATACGACACTCTATCCGCCTACACTGTAGATTAGCCCGCTGGTATTTGAAATAAAGTTGATTCTCTGGTACATTAGTATTTCCTTTCCACTTCCCAAAAGAAAGTTGGAATTTAAAGGTTATTTATAACAGTTTTACCGAGTTTTCCAGTGATATTATTCTTGGTTTTCTGTAAAATCTAGTAAATATTTTTAAATTTCACTGTAGGGTTACAGCTTTCCAGTCAAGTATATTGCAACCCAAGGTAAAAGTTTACTTTTCTATTTTACCATTTTTAATAAAGTTTTCGTCCAGGCATTTAATTAGCCTAAATGAACCTTTTTTTCTTTGTAGGACCTTTGAAAAACACATTGAACGATTTCTGGCGAATGATTTGGGAGAAAAATGTTAAAACAATAGTAATGATTGGCATGCAAAACACGGTATGTATGTTACCTACACTTTGTATAGTAGTACCGTGTCTTTTTTTCTCCTTCTTTTTTTATCCGCGCGGCAGGATTAGCTCAGTTGGTAGAGCGCTTGAATGCAGAGCTGGAGATCGCGAGTTCGATTAACGGGGCCAGACCATCACTCGTGGTGTCTCGGGGTCTTATAATAAAAATAACTGTGAAATGAAAATCGAAGGTACTGTTTTTGCCTCGCGAAGGACTAGACCTTCTCGTGGCTCGTATAACAGCGCCACTTTAAGTGGCGGTCCCGTCTCTAGTAGGGGACGTAAAAAATAGTGTCCTCAATTACTACCTAGTACCTAGCTCTAAATTCAAGTCCGTAATGTTTCAGGTCCACGTCTCACTTTTCTATTTCTTTTCTATTGTCGCTTGATTACGTGAACTAGTGCATGTCCCAGACCCGCCTCAACGCCCACGACCCTGGTTGTTACCCCAATAGACCTTTTTACCGATACGACTGCCATATTGAATTTGTTAGATTTAAGGAGTATTATGGGATGCCCACGGGGCACTCACTCAGTATTTACGCGCGCTTTTTGGGCAAAGAGAGAACTTCAATGTATATTTCTCGGCAAAAGGGCGATCATTATAACACATCCGAATACGGCACAACGATCTTTTTTTTCCCATTACAATCCTTTTCTAGGAAAACTTAAAGAAAAATTGGCCCGAAAAGCACGCGTAAATAATGATGCGAGTATATCGGATCGTGCTCGTGCCCCCTGGGTATCCCATAATACTCCTTAAATCCAAGTTATTCAATATGGCCGCCGAATCGGTAAAAAGGTCTGTTCAAAGACACTGCCTCCGCTCGTCCCCCCTCCCTCCTATTTCATGTTCCCTTAAGCACGACCAAAAATGCATCATTCCTTTTATTTACTTCGCTGTCGCTCTCCAGCGTTCCCAGGGCTCCAAAAACTTCTTGGCGACAGATCGAGTCTTTTTGAGTAAATATGAAGCAATCCAGATCATGCATTTCTGAACCAATTTTGCTTTCACCTTAAGGATTTAAGTTGGTAAGTTCTAGGCCAAAAGTCGACCTTTTCAGGAGACGTACCAAACTTACTGAGTTAAGTTCATGGAAAGTTCGGCGTTTGGCCTTAACCAAACCAGCGAATCAGTGGCAGATCCAGGGGAGTGGCCCGGGGAGCCCGCCACCCCCCTTATTTCTAGACCAAACGGAGGCCCGAAGGGCCGAAAAAAAGTTTTTTGGAGACCTGGCCTCCCCCTTATCTAAGGGTCTGGATGACCGGGACCCCGCTCCTTATCTCAAGGTCTGGATCCGCCACCACGAATTGGTTTATTGGTTTATTGGTTTGTTTGCCATAAAAATGTACAAAGTAAAGGGAAAAAAATTATTTTAGATGTCATGGCGAGGAAGCCCAAGAGAAGCCACCAGGCTTATAAGGAATGGGCTCCCTCAGTAAAAATAATTAGAACAAAATATATCATAAAGGATAGATCGCTGCAAAGATACCTATATTAGTTTCGGAAATTTGAAGGAAAGGTTTAAAGGCGTTGAATGATGCTGCGAATCGCGTGGAATAAAATCGAGACAATATTAATGTTAATATTTACTGATGCAATTATTGTAACATACAAATTTTATCCTGGTACAGCAAGAACCGACCTGCGAGAGGTACTGGAACGAGACCGAGCCCACAAAGTATGGTCATGTGAATGTTTCATTACTAAGCAGTTGTGTAATGACTAACTGGATAGTCAGGGAGTTTATTATCTGGGTAGGTAGAAATATTAAATACACCTTATTCGATGGTTTAGCATATAATACGTGCGGATATTTTGTGAGTTGCGTAGTATTTTTCTGAGCCCCGCAGGGGCGAGGAAAAATCCGAGCAATGAGCAAAATGTCCGCTCGTATTATATGCTAAACCATCGAATAAGAGGTTTATTATTTCACTACCAAAAAAATTGCTATTTGGCAATTGGTTTCTATTTTTTGGTAAGAGTATTCAGAAACATCCTAATTCCGTCTGGGAGAATGACGTTAACAATGAGCAAAATGTTTGCGCGTATTATGCCAAACCATTGAATGAGAGGTTAATTATGTACTGCAAAAGAAAAATGTTATTTTGGCTTCTATTTTCTAGTAAGAGTATCCAAAACATCCTGATTCTGTTAGCCATAGTTGCTCCTTCTCCATCCGCCGGTATTCGCCCTGTTGTAAACCGGTTAAACCAGGACACTACAGTGTATTATGGCCTCGTATTTTGCTTGTTCTCTTGACCTTATATGGTAAAATGACATAATAGTGGAATAATAAAAGAGGTTACACGCTATAGACATATATTTTCGATGCGCTGACCTTTCTTAACAGTTTATTATTCTTGTATCTCTCCTAATGGCAAATTAACGTCATTTGAGAATAAACCCGAGCGAATTCAATTTATACGTTGAAGGTTGATTCATTCGCGGGCATCCCTGAAATTAAGCGCCTACTAAGACAAATTAAAGACAGAAAAATCAAGTTTATATAATATAACCATGTCCAGAGTCTCCTAGTCCAAATTATTTATATTATTGCCTCTCTTCTTATATTTGCAAAAATGAAGTCAACAGATTCAGAGAGTTCAGAAAAGCGAGATATATTCCAGTACCACTTTACTTCCTGGCCTGACCACTCGGTTCCACGAGATACCTCAGCATTCTTAATGTTTCATCATAAGTTGAGAAGTGCCCTATCTGTCGATCCAGGACCTATCGTGGTTCACTGCAGGTATTTATTTATTTATTTAAAAGCAAAAATTTGCCGGATACCACAGGTAGTAATTTCTCGGATACGAGAATCCAAACTATCTTAGATAGGGCGGAGTAAGGAAACCCACCCTAGTCCCCACTCACACAATTTATAGTACTTGTCTCCCAACCCCCCCCCCCCCCCCGCCTACCTAACATTTCACGGGCACCCTCCCCCGAGCTTCACGAGGCCCTGTGATGCACGTACAGTCAACTCCCCCTAAGACCTAAGATGGACACCTTTGGGACCGGTACTATGTGTCCGTCTTAGAGAGATGTCCGTCTCGTAGAGAATCAAATAAGGGGAGTAAAGAATAGCAGGGACCAACTCTAGGTGTCCGTTTTACAGAGGTGTCCGTTAAGAGAGAGTTGACTGTATTTCCAGTTTATCGATGTTAATACGCCCTTTTCTTCTGGGAAAAAAGCGTGGAAAAAGAACAGAACAAATATGGGTGGAAGGGTGTGTACCAAGAAACCATCAAGAACACGTTCATATCTAAGGACTTTGAAAATAGGGATAGATATGAGAAAAGACACACAGGACGTCGATTAAGAATTATTTGCT
Organism: Porites divaricata; assembly: GCA_038088405.1. Taxonomy (NCBI): domain Eukaryota; kingdom Metazoa; phylum Cnidaria; class Anthozoa; order Scleractinia; family Poritidae; genus Porites; species Porites divaricata. The sequence goes on from JBBMOI010000012.1 coordinate 7,769,295, forward strand.
GAATGGTTTTTAAAGAGGTTACCATTCTTTGTTTCAAAACGAAAAGTAGGTACAGTCACAGGCAAATATTACTTATAAACTGACGAAGGAGTTTCTTGAAACTACGCAACGTTGTGGCTTTTTTGTGTCAGGGGCGAATCCAAAAAAATTCAATAAGAGGAAAATGAAAGCTTTCCAGCTATTACGGATACTATTCATGTACTGATTAAAAAGCCTTGCGAGCATCTCAAAGATAGAGTTCTTTACGAGGTTTTCAATAGGGTCAACCGCTAGCCCGTAAAATAACCAATAGTTTAGACTTTAATTAAGCGTACAAAAGAAAATTTTAACCGTTAGTCGTAAAACCAAGTTAACCATAGAAATGTTTCTAGCCACAATTTTTCATGCAGAGTACGTTGTTATTATCGGCCTACATCTAAGGCCCAGTCCACAACAGAGATGCGTTTTCAAAAGTATACGTTTTCGTTGTCATCGAAAACGCATTGATCGATTCGCCTCCACACTACCGTTTTGAAGAGTTTTCGACTGTCCTCACTAAAACGTTTGAAAACGATGGAATTGCACGTTGTGACGTAAGTTGAACTCTACGCGCATGATACAAACTTGCGCCTGTGATATTTTTGGTCATCATTTTTCATTTTGATGCGTTGGCGACCGTTTTTGACCGTCCACACTAACAGAATATGTATGCGTTTTCGTTTTAATCCACTTTAATAGTGTTTTAAAATCGATGTGTTTGATGAAAATGCTCAGCGTTTAGCATAGACAGAAGACCTAAACGCATCGAAATGTATGCGTTTTCAAACTAGAACGCGTTAGTGTGGACGGAGCCTAAATCAACCAATGGTTGTTACCAAATGCACGTCTTCAGTTGCTACGAAGGATGGGTCACAACTAACTATCAGGGCAAGGCAGTAAAGAACGTTTGCAGGTTACATGAAGCGCCCCTTGGAATCGCTGAACCGCTAAATGCGATTAGAGAGTTCCCTCCACGTTCAATATAACATTACCGTGTCTGTTTTTATCATTTCCAGCGCCGGTGTTGGTAGAACAGGAGCTTTTATTGCTATTGATTCACTGATTGAACAGATGGAAGCCGAAAAGGTCGTGGACGTGTTTGGATTTACAGCGAGAATGAGGAAACAAAGAAACTACATGGTACAGACACAGGTAAGATCTTAACTCTTTTAGCCTAAGAACGCAAATGTATTACCGGTCGTCGTTTCTCTCGGATGAAGAGAAGTGACCGGAAATAAGTCAGCGTTCGCAGGCTACAACTCTTCCAAACTTATAATTTTATGAATCAAAGTATATTTACATTGTAACTAGCTTTCCATTCATACCGGCTTACTTAATTAAACACTTATAGCCGGTTTCATTTATAAGGAGTTTAGCCACTCTAGCCATAGACTATTCCGCCTGTATCAATTTGCCCAACGTTAATCTAAATGATCTTAACATGCTGTGTGACCTGGCAGTGTCTCGTATATCTAGTTAGGGACGTAACTATTCATGTTGAAAATGATAAACCCCTTCACGCTTTTCATCTTATCTCTGTCCTTCAGTCGAAGGGGTCCTCTTCTATTGAGTGCAGTGCTCTAGCGTAACCGTGTAAACTTTCTAGACACTTCATGAGAAAGATTCCCAAAACCTTTGTGGGTATAATCTAATTAGCAGATGCACTCTTTAAAAAGAGGCAAAAAAAACCCTGCGGATCAGCCGTAAGTGAGGTATTCATGCAAAGAAACTACGCATGCGCACTTTGTCACGTTTGTCAACCACCAACAGCACATTTGATTTATGACAATGGTATGTTTAAAGCTGGGCCAATCAACCAGAAGGCAAAAATATATAGAAAATTAACCGTTTCCATGTCTCTCCATAGGAACAGTACTGGTTTATTTACGATGTACTGAAAGATGCATCTGTCTGTGGAACTACAACTATCCCTTCAAATGACCTGGGCAGCGGTTTACTTTGTGTCTCAGGGGAAGAGCCTGAGGTTGCCCAACAAAGGGCTACAGAATTTAAGGTATCTTCTGATAAAGACTCGGCCGCAGCCTATATTTGAAGAAGTTCTTTCACGTTATTTCGCGTCGATATTTTTCTCGTCGATACGAGTAAAATTTAATTAAAAAAGAAGATTAAACCGGCTTTTTTCATTGTACGGTCTACATTTGGTCGAAGATGAGCTGACACTTTTTTCATTCATTGTAAGTATGACAGCATTGATGAAAAAAATGGGCATTAGATAATCTCGTTTTTAAAATAAGCTTCTTCGGAAAGCCGTTTACGAAAGAAAGCTGAGCTGAAATTTTAACTAAGTATCCTCAGACATCTCTTTTAATACTTGGAGGTCTAAGAGAATGATACAAAGGAAACGAAAAATAGTTTGAGTTAACGTGGATCCATCAAGAAGTGAGCGTGATTTAGCTCCTTTGATACAGTGACCCGTCTGGTTTTAAGGTTAGCATACCGTTAAGTGGACATGGTCACACCATGAGTTGTGCAGGAATTTCTTAGGTCACTTTAGGCAAGCTACAGCTCTGCAATCATTGCCAAAAATTTCTCAGTTTGCCCATAGGATAAAGGGTGGGTGCAAGAAGAAAAAAGAAGCTAAGGCATCATGATCTGAGGAACACAATTTTTATGTGAATGTTTGTCATATAACCAACGAGGGTTATATCATTGCCAAATGGTAGACCATGGCTAGAAACCGTGTTCAACCATGGTAAAACCATGGTTGAACATGGTCTATCCATGGTCCTCTCACCGGGGATTTATTACAGCAAGCGTACAAAGTGTTTCTAAATGGTTCGAGAACGACTAGTAGACAGTTTAACAACAGACAGAAAAATTACCACTCCAGGCAGTATTCAGATCGGGGAATGAGTCATAAGCATTTAGGTTTAAAATTCGGTAGTGGAATATTAAGAACGAGATAGGGCAAAGTGAGTATGTAAAAACAGCCTAACAGGAAAATAACATCAAGATTAGTATTTCTTTGTTCTTTTGTTATCATGTTCAAATTAACGGGTGGGCAGATTACAGGTGATGATATTTTGCCACTAGCTAAATGTACCTTTGACAGTTGTTTTTTTTTTTTCTGATTAACAGAATCTTCAAGTCTACTCTACAGACTTGCCAATTTTCAAGGACGCCTTAGTTCGAGAAAACACAACGAAAAACCGTAGTCCTGAAATACTACCCTGTAAGTAAAGATTAAGAAATGGACATGTTTTAAAAGCAATTTCTTTGGAAAAGAAGTTTACGATAGAAGGTACTGATAAAAAAAATGCCCTTCTTTCTTCTCTTTGACCTCGCACAGGTGGAAATAATTGATTTCAGTGTTTTGTACGTTTGTTTAATTTAAATTTTTGTGTTAGATGAAGCTGGCCATTATATTTGCGGTAAGGGGCCCTGCCTCGCATTAAGATTTGAAGCGTTAGCTTGCATGCCTGCTTGTTTTCCTAACTCATGTTTACTATTTCTTTCTCTCTCTCTCTTTTTTTTTCCTTTCTTTCTTCCTATTAAGTCAACCACAACAGAGTCCATCTTACGACGATTCCTGGAGAACCCGGATCAGATTACATCAACGCCAGTTTCATTGATGTGAGTTGACGCAGCTCGTTTTACCATACGGGATTTTTAACAAGTATAAACAAGTTTATTATAACGGGTGACGAATTATCCTTAATAGGCGATTTTCATGATAACGTCATTTTACTCCTACGACCAGAATCCTTCAGGGGTTTGATTTCTTGTGCAAATAGGCCATTTCCGAGTTCCAAAAAATCTCACTTTCAAACCGAGGCTAAGTGCGAAGCCATTGATATGAAAATGATTTTCAATTATTATGCAAATAAAACTCATTTTCACAACAAAGGTTTCGCACTTAACCTCGTTTTGAAAGTGAGATTTTTTGGAACTCGGAAATGGCCTATTAGAGCTTTTGGTTTTCCCATTTGCCTTTTTAGGGTGGAAACCTCTTCAAGGAGAAGCTTTCGGGCTAAAATGACAGCTTCTGGATTGAAGATTCAGCCTTACTTTTATTATTGCTGTTTATTTTTTCCAGAGTTACAACGAAGGTAGATTATATATTGCCACTCAGGCACCAGTCTCGCGCACTGTTGACGACTTCTGGCGCATGGTATGGGAACAGCGGTCAACCATAGTGGTCATGCTCAGTGATTTAACAGATAATGAAATGGTAAAGCAATTTTCCGCTTTTTTTTAAGAGGCCGCAATTGCGACTGTTTGATATAACAAAATAATTGTTTTCAAATAAACCTCAATTTTTTAATTAAAAGTTTTGCTCTTGGCTGCATTTTGAAATTGAGGGTTTGAGAACTGGGAAATGACCTACAGGTATTGCAAATTACGTTGAGAGAACTAGTCTGATGAACGTATTATTATTATTTTTTTTATTGTCTTTTTTTTGCTGATTAAAGATATCTAAGTTTTTGTGTCTAATAGTAACTTGTCAGGTTAGTTGGTTGCACGTACGAAATGACAGTGTTAAGAGAAGGTTTAATTTTAAAAGGAAATATCAGAGGTCTTGACAAAAGAACAATCTATCTTATAACAGTAATTCTAGTATCTCTAGACTTAAACATAAAGACAAAGAAGCTAGGTGTCACGGAACTCATCTATATTTAAAAAACTGAAGAACATGCAGACCAGTAAAACTACTAGCTGGCTAACTGACTGATTAAATAATTTAACGATACATACAAACAAAGTAAGTCATTTATTTCTAAAACAAGACCTTTATTGTCTATGTAAGGAACACGATACTCGATATTGGCCAGAAGAGGGATGGAGCAAGTATGGGAGGTTGAGGGTCACGAAAATCGATGAGGAGCGACTGGAGGACCACACCCAAAGAGTTTTTAAACTACGGCGCCAAGGGGTGAGTTCAAACCACCAACTACTAACTCTTAAAATGCCCAGAAAAAATCTCAAATTATATCAGTTACATTGTCCATCACAACGTATGTTTCGCTATTTTATTTTATTTTTTTCTAAAAAGCTAACGGGTTTCTTCACAACAATTGGATTCCAAAAATGATGCCCCAGTTTTGCTATTTAAGATTATCTTTAGGCATTGAGACTTTTTCCTGGTGTCTTTTTCTATGGATGGCGAGGATGGACATACAGTCGACTCTCGCTAACTTGAACCAAAATCAAGTTTCGAGTTCCCTTGAAGGTTCGAGTTATCAGGAGTCGACTGTAGATCTTTCAACTTTTAAGGCTATTCTGGCAAAAATCCCCCAAAACATATGATGATTAGTGCTCCCTGATGAAATTGGTATTATAACTTCGTCATAGCTCTATAGGTGCATTTTGAATCTGGGTAAACCCACATATATAGATTTAGCGAAGCCTAAAAGCGGAGCTCACAACTTCATAATAATAATATTATTGATAATAATAATGATGATGATTATGGTGATGATGATGAAGATCGTTTTATTCACACTGGCACTAAGTAATCAATTCAACACAGAATTGACCTAAAACATCAATTTCCTCGAGAACTGACCCATTTTAAGTTCCATATTATCTTAAACAATTCGCAGTCCTCTTGTTCGACCACTTCTATATACACCCCTTCCTTTCCTTTTGCCTCACCTTTATTCATCCTTATCCCATGACGCCTGGAATGAGGTACTGACAATTTGGCTTCTTTGAAGTTAATGCTATTTGTTCTATAAATCCTGGTAGTAGAGGAGTGGAGACAGGAGCATGGCTCCTGGTTGAGACCAAGGGGGTAAAAACCTTAACCCGGCCAGCATCACTAGTAAAACGAGCACCAATGACATCACTGTCTTGTTCAAGGAAAGTAACAAAACTCTCATGGGTGCTTCATGTTACGAAAACCGAGGAAATGCACCGACGGTGTGAGCCCGTGTATTCTAGTACGCCATCACCTTTACCTGTAACCCAGCTACATAAAATACTCATATGTTTGAGTGCCACATACTATTTCTGCTTCTTCTTTGATCATTGTCAATTATTTCACACGCAGAGTGATGACAGTCATCTATTATATCACTTTCAATACCGCCGTTGGGGGGAAACTGGGCTTCCTCAGGCCCATTCTCTGGTGTACCTACAGCAACAACTCCACAAAGTGCAGCTTGGCCAAGAACATCATGGTCCCATCATTATACACTGCAGGTATGTAACTTGAAACCGCGTCCATGTATTTCTGGTCCCAGCTGTTCATAAAAAACTCCCCCCTCCCCTCCCTTCCAAAGTTATAGCCCCGTCTACTTGTAAACAAAAAACACATCCGATTATACCCTCTCCGGATATAACCCTCATTCAAATGTATTAAACTGAATTCGAGTTATTATTAATGACCTTTAAAAGGTTGATTAAAATCTGGCAATATATGAAAACAAATTTTGATTAGTTATGCAGTAGACCACACTTTCTATGGGCTTACTGGCGTGATAACCCACGCCAAAAATTTGGAGAACACGACAAAAGCTTGTAGATCACTCGCCTTCGGCTCGTGATTTACAAGCTTTTCGAGTGTTCTCCCAACATCCCGCGTGAGTTATCCCTCCGGTAAACCCATAGAAAGTGTGGTCTATTGCTTTTATTAAAGAACTTTAAGTAAAACGGAGTCGTTTAGGTTTTCTATGAGTTTACCGGCACAATAAACCATAGGTTTTTAAACAATCAGAACGCGCGTACTACTAAACCCCTCCCCTAGGATGATCCCAGAGTTAATATACGGCAGTTAATGGTATTGCATTATACATTGTACAAGTTGTTATCTAGAGGGGTAACTATATAAGGGACCAATTGTGTGGACAGTGGCTTATTCAGCTTCTGAACAACTAGGGCCAGTTCTTTTGGTAGCCTTTTGTTGTTCTTAGAGATAGTAAATCGTTTTCTCTTTATTGGTGCAGTAATGGTAATGGACGTACCGGAGTTTTTCTCAGTCTGTGTTTAAGTATCGAGAGACTGGAAACTGAAGACAACGTAGACATCTTTCAAACCGTAAGATGGCTCAGGTCACAGAGAGCTGGATTGGTATCTAGCCAGGTAAATAAACTTTCCTTTACTCAGTTTACTTGCTCTTGTTACTGCTTCCGCTCCTTCTGCTCCTGTTCGTGTTTCTGCTCGATCTTGCTACTGCTCCTGCTACTGCTCCTGCTCCTGCTCCTGCCCCTGCTCTTGCTACTGCTCCAGCTGCTACTCTTGCTCCTGCCCCTGCTCCTGCTACTGCTCCTGCTCCTGCCCCTGCTCTTGCTACTGCTCCTGCTACTGCTCTTGCTCCTGCTCCTGCCCCTGCTCCTGCTACTGCTCCTGCTCCTGCCCCTGCTCCTGCTACTGCTCCTGCTACTGCTCCTGCTCCTGCTCCTGCCCCTGCTCCTGCTACTGCTCCTGCTCCTGCCCCTGCTCCTGCTACTGCTCCTGCTACTGCTCCTGCTCCTGCCCCTGCTCCTGCTACTGCTCCTGCTCCTGCCCCTGCTCTTGCTACTGCTCCAGCTGCTACTCTTGCTCCTACTGCTACTGCTCCTTCTGCTGCTTCTCCTGCTCCTGCTGCTACTGAAACTACGACTGCTCCTGTTCCTGCTCCTGCTACTCCTCCCGCTACCACTGCTCTTGCTCCTGCTCTTGCTACTCCTACTCCTGTTCCTGCTACTGCTTCGCCTCCGGTTCCTGCTACTGTACTGCTCCTGCTTCTTCTCTTGCCCCTGCCACTGCTCCTGCTCCTGCTACTACCACATAAGCTTCGTCCGATGTCGAATTCCAAAATAAACTAGTTTAACCAACGTTTGCTATGTATTTGCGTTGAATTATTTTATTTTAGTGAATTGAGTTTAGCAAAGTAGCAGCACGTCAAATGGTTCTAAATCATAAATCTGCGGTGGCCTGACTTGCCTTCCTGAAGGAATATTGTTGGCTTCAGCAATGTAGCATCATAGTAGCAAGAGTTTGTGAAACTGGCTTTATTAGCCCCTCTAAACGATCCGTTATGGTTTTGTTATTGAGACCTCGCCTTGATTACTCAATTAAAATTTAAACGAAAATAATTCTAGTCGTTGTAGTTAAGTGCCATAACTTGTCTTTTGCATTGCTTGTTGCATGTACCGCGTGTGATCAAATTGATACCGTTTTAACTGATAATTTCTACGTTGTGTTATAGGAACAGTACAACTTCTGCTACGAACTGATCAAAAGCTATTTGGCCTGGAAAACAATTAACACCATACAAAACGACTACGTGTGAAAACAAAGCTGCTATTTCCAATGTAAATGAAGGGGATTAACCCTCTACAGACCTAGTTCTGCTGTGTTATAGAAAGACGTCAGGTTACTGTTAAGGGATATACAATTGTCGTGTCATAATGGCGTTCTAAGTAGAAACCTTTCCGACGGAATCAGTGTGGTCTCACCATTAATAGGTTCTGTTTAGGCAAAAAGCCTATAGTTAAAGTTTTATTATATCAAATCAACCTCGGGGACTTCAAACATATTAACCCTTTATGTCCCAAAAGTGATCGTAAAACAAATTCTCTTTACTAATTATATAAGGAGATGTATGGAGGTCGTTCGAGAGAATTTGTGTGTGGATATTGGGATTAAAGGGTTAAAGTCAATGTTTGAAACTGTGTGGGTCAGTCAGCCCGCGCGGAGTTGAAAACGATCTATGCCGATTTTTGGACAATACAAATAATCGACTTATTCTAATGAAAGTTGTCTTCGCTGCTTAAGAAAAACATCTCCAGTGCAAAGCCCAAAATGTAACCAATCCAATCTCGAACAATCTCAATCCCTGCCCTCTGTACATGGGCTGTCACCATAATTCGCCACAACAAAAAACAATATGAGAATAATATCAGGGGCGTAGCTAGGGGGGGTCCTGGGGAGCCCGTGACCCCCCCTTGGTAGGCCTTCTTTTGAGCAAACAACCTACAATATTCAGATGGCGAACACGCCATGACAATATCTTGGCCGTAAAAGCCATTGTTGAAAAGCCCACTTTTTTAAAATTTGGTTTTTTGTAAAGTATTTTCCTCAACGGCTCTTGTCTTTAGTAACAGGGGTCTTCTTTGCATGAGCATGCGCGACCGCTGACTTGACAAAGAGTACACGACCAGTGACAGCGACCGTGGGCATAGTCGTAGGAGCCAAATTGTTCACTTTGAAAGCTTGCTTGTCATTGAAATGGTAGTAGGAACTTGGGAAAGACCTTTGTTGTACAAGATAAGTAAAGATCTGGTGATTTAAAGTGGAGACTGATGCGTTGAAAGAGGTGAAAGAGCAAGTTTCTCAAGGATGTCTGACACGAACATGGCTGTTTGTTATTGTTTGGCGCTTGACTTGTGTCTTGATTCCCGTCCAAGAACCGCAAAGTTTGGCATAGAATGCATTGCTGATGCGTAGTTATTGAGCAAAATGTGCTTTATTTAGTGTTTGTCTATAACTCGGATGTAAATTAGTTTCTCGATACCGTAGAGGATTTCTGTCATTAATTTGTTCATAGCTGATCATGATTTAGCCATATTTCGACTCTCATTGGACTAACATTGTGACGCATTATTAACAGGAATATTCATTTAGCCAGAACTTAAGTGCTGTAAAAATTTTTAACTTTTGGTCGGCATCACATGTTTACTGTAGTTCTTGGGGAAAATGTATAACTACTAATAAGAGACTTCCCCGAAGACGGAGTTTTGTTCTAAGTATTTTACAGAAACCTTGCTTTGTTACATTTTTACCATTTATTGTTTTGCTGCAAAATAAACTTACAGTCGAACCTCCACGTGCGACCACCTCTCGTAAGTGGCCACCTCCCATCCAAAACATCAAAATTTTCACAGTCAAAGCCTGACAGTTAGAAACCTCTAGTAAACAACCACTTCATGTAAGCGACCGTGGCCACTTTTTGGGCCTGAAAGTTCTATTGTTTTTAGCCTCCTTTTTGGCGACCACTTGACGAATTCTCTGATCGCTATGTTCGATGTGTACACTGTGCTACCTAGAACATACCAAGAACTTTAGTAACAACATGGTCCTACACAAGGCGTAACTTAGAAACTGTACGCGATAAATTATCTTCCATAAAGTAGATGTGCCCGGACCTCTTCTCGTAAGAGGCGCCCTGTGGTTCGATTCTTGTAAGCGACCACTCAGTCTTTGCATTTTGGGGTCGCTTACGGGAGGTTCAATTGTACTACACTTGCTGAAAATGTACACTGTTCACAGTCCCCTATTTTTCCGTGGGATAGTTGAGATCGAGCGCGTCTTACTGTTTATAGCGGCCATCTTGATTTTTAGATGCACCAAGGGGGCGGGCGTCGGGGATTATATCTCAAACCGTCCCCCGTCCCCTAAGTAGATTTGATACTCTTCCCCAGGTTAGACTCGGTACATCTGAAAATCAAGATGGCCACCATTAACGGTAAGACGCGCTCGATCTCGACGATCCCACCGCAAAATAGGGGACTGTGAACAGTCTACTGAAAATGGTGAAAATTTAATAAGTGGCCAGCCTCGAATAAGAGGCTCGAGCTCCAGGTCGAAAAATTTGAAATAAGCGCCCAGGGCAGTTAATCGAATAACTACGGTATATAACTTCTGCCATGTTTAAAGGCTTGGGTCCCAACGATTGTATTGACCTAATTATTGGCATAGACCGTTTAAACAGAAAGAAAATAGGCGAGGAACCAGCCTTTTTTATGCAAATATTATTGTCATTGTTAAATATTATTGGCCTAGCATGCAAACCAAAAAGCATTAAAGATAGTCGCCGCCATACCAGAAAAGTATTTAAATTGCGAACAAGTAGTTGCATTAAATGCAGTCTTAATAACGGCTGCATAGTTAACGTTTCATGGTTGCTAGAACTTGCGCATCGTTAAAAGACCTGTAAGAAAAATATTTGCCTTATAAGTAATAAATTTAATAAAGCTGTACCTTTGAATTAAGGTGGCTTGACTCAGTGGATTTTTCAGGGCCAATACCTCCCAAGTTTAAGCTTAAACTACGCCCCCATTAACAAAGATACAGGATAATCACCAAGCGTTTTGCTTGTATCAGATAAAGGTGAAAATTTGTTATGGCTAGTGTTATGATGACATCGAAGTCGTCATGGCAACAAAATGACCTCATGACCTTCTCTAATAGACCTTATTCACGATACCCGCCATCTTTGCATGCGCCTGAGGATCGATGGGATATTCGCAATGCCACGTGATTTCTCAGGGGGCAAACAATAAATAAAATTTGCTAATGCAAGTAATCGCGGTCGAATTTGTTTCTTCTTTCAAAACGAGACGACGATTTAATAGTCCTTCAAAATGTAAAGTTCGAGATTGGACAAATTTTACGCAGGGGCGTAGCTAGGGGGGTCCTGGGGTGCCCGTGACCCCCCCCCCCTCCTCCCTGGTAGGCCTTCTTTTGAGCAAACAACCTACAATATTCAGGTGGCGAAATATGTTGGCCGTAAAAGCCATTGTTGAAAAGCCCACTTTTTTTAAAATTTGTCTTTTTTGTAAAGTATTTTCGTCAACAGCTCTTGTCTTTAGTTAGTAGGGACTTTAAGATCCAACGACGCAGACGGCGACGAGAACGTCAAAAAAACAATAGGTTTTATAAGCAAAACAACAGCTTTGCACGTGCATCACACTTGTTTTGTACATTTCTTTCCCTTTTTTGCACGACTACGACGTGAAATTAAAATGGCTTATTTCATGTTTTACGGAGGACGTAAACAAGCAACGACGAAATTTTATTTCTCTCTCTGAGCTTGAATACGGTCCCTTGAAATTCAGCTTCGGGAGGGTTCGCCTACATTTGACAAAGTAACTGGGTAAGAATAATCCCTATAAAGACTGAAAGAACGCAAATACACTTTTTTAAGCGACGTTTTCGTGGCCGTCGCGTCGTTGGTTCTTAAAGTCCCTTATAAGGGCCTTCATGCCGCGATAATACGACTGCGCCCGCTGATACACGAGGGAAAGCAGCGGTAAAAACCATATATAGTCGGCGATCCCCGGATGGGGATCTGGTGAGTAGCATCTGTGACTCCCCCTTTGAAAAATCCTGGCTACGCCCCTGTTACGTCATTATTACATGCTCAATGGACGTGTATCTACGGTCGCTATTACTTCCAAATCAAGTTACAATGAACACTGCCACTAATAACTTGACATTAGCGTCTTCAACTTAAAACGTTCTTCATTTTGTTTTGTCTAGAATAAACAGGCTCGACCGCGATTTCTTGTATTGGCAGATTTTATTACTTGTTTGTCCTCCTAAGAGACCACGTGACATTGCTTTTATCCCTGGTAGGTGATTACCTTTCTCTGCGTGGAGCCGCCAACAAAATTCCGGGCTGCAACTACTGCTTAGCTGGTCCTAACTTTTGCACACATGGCGTAGCGTTTGCTGTCCCTAAAAGCTCGCCTTAGCTCGATGATATCGATAGAGTTGTCATAGAGATGAAAACAAAAGGAAGTGTTAGCATGATTGAAAAGAGATATGTTGACAAGATGTGCAGTTACTGTAGAACTTCTGCTAAAGACCTGAGAGTATCCTCAACTTTAGTGGACTTTTCCTAACGGTGGCTATCGCGATAGCGGTTTGCTTTTTAGCACTGCTAGCCGAAGTAATCGCCATTTTCGTCTTGGTACGGTTTAGAAAACATCTTTGAGTTGTTGGAAAATTCTCCATGCGATTATTATTCAACCTCAAAAGAGGCGAAGACCACCTTATAACTTTGAAGCAATCCTCAATGTCCATGAAAAAATGGAACTTCGTTAAGATAGATATAGCAAGAGTAGACAATTGTTCGTCAAATTCAATTCATGCGCAAGTGGCCTTTAGAAGAATAATTTCTCGCGCAACAGGAGATTTTCATGTGTTTTAGGGTAAAAATGTTTAACGAAGTAAGAGTAAATGTCTTGTGCCAGAGAAAACTCTCGCCAATGCATATAACACTGAGTTGTTGTATTTTCCTAGATAAACACATTGTCGCTAAAACTATAGAGCAGCCACATTTCCGTCTTTTATTAATCTGCAGAAAATAGTGACTATCTCCAAGATCTCCACAAAGAGGACCGCTTATTATACGAGTATAATAACACCGGGGATGTTATGGATAAAATGCTATCACATTTCTATACAAAGACTGTCGCCTTCGGATTGAGAATCTCAATTCTAAACATCGACGGGAACTCCGGCTTTTGGTCCAATTAAAACAAGAGGCCACGGAAAAAGGAGAAATATAGCCCCAACAAATGGAAGCTCACGGAAAATAAGCAGGGGTGTTTTCGTGTTTACATCTCGATATAGTACCATAGTGGCGGTTAATGGTTTTTCTCATTAACCCTTTAACCCCTAACATCAAAACTCAAATTCTCATTTGTTGCCCCTATAGGTTTCTTATGAATGTAGTGGGGAGAAGTTGTTGAAGTATCAATAAGATTTATCTTCTGTGACCATGTTCTAAATTCTGATGACCACTTTGTTTTATAAAGCATAGATAATACAAGGAGAGACTTGATGCTGATCTGTTTTAGGGCTAAAAGGGTTAGTGAGAAAAACGTCGGACCAGGGAAGCTGTGCGGGGGTCTGGGGAGGGGAGTCGGTCCCGTTTGGGTTGTTTAGATAGAAAAGGTAAAGATCCTCTTTTTTGTGGCTAAGGCTCTAGAAATACAATCTAAACTAAATCTAATTTAGCCAATAAGCAGTCGAGTTTGTGAATGAGTAAGTTCGTAACAAAGCGGATAGGTCCGCGATGAATCCTTAGTACCAATAACAACAAAATCTTCGCCTGAACAATTCGTCGTAAAGCTGTAAGACTCGATGCATTCCTTACCAAGGATACCAAATTAAAAGTGATAGGCTAGACTTAATTGAAATTCTTTGTAAATGTCCATTTCGTCTTGTAACTACATATCATCTTCACAAAAACACGACAAAACAAGATTATCCCATACGAAGTAGCCTGGATAGCAGACGTATACTTGATTAAACTGCATACGAGGCAAAATATACTGCCCCCGTATTATCCGCTTTCAAGCTTGGTATTGGCTAACTTCTTTCCATGTTTTAATTTAAACTCCTCCAGAAAGCAGGACAGAAGACGGATAAGACCGTCTTCTTCCCAAAACTTGCAACCTTGTCAACAGCCGCGTTATTCTTTCTTGGGGATACTGCCGAAATGGAAACGGAATTCGAACAAAAAATAATCCCTTTTTGGATACATCGTTTCTTTTCTCAACAAAAAATCCTAACTTTGAACCGGAATTTTGATCTGATCTTGGATTTTAGTAAAGAAACGCACCCCAAATCAATGATCGACTTATCATCATCATCACCATAATCATCACCGTGGCAGTGTTAGCTCAGTCAGTAGAGCGTGTCGACTGCAGAGCGGGAGGTCGAGGATTCGATTCCCGGGGCCAGACCAATACTCAGGGTCTTAAATAACTGAGAAGTGAAGTGACTCCCTTTGCAGTGCAAGCGGCGAGACCTTCGCGTGGCTCGGATGACCACGTAAAATGGCGGTCCTGTCTTCAGTTGGAGATGTAAAATACAGGGGCCACTAGGGAGAACACTTCATAGTAATAGGTGTCACCCTCTTAAAATAAAGGTTATCACCATCAACGTCGGCATCATCATCATCATCATCATCATCATCATCATCATGTTCTTCTTCGTTATCACCGACATCCTCAACATTATCATCATTATAACCATTCGGTCATCAAGTCTCATTAGTATCTGTCGGTCAGTTTGCAGTCAGGCTCTAAAAGGCGAATCATCGGCTTTTCATCGATTAGTGGGAAGGTGGTAAGTTAAACGCCGATAAAAGCAAATAAAACTCCGACGTTTCGACAATGCGTTTGTTTACATACATGTAGGAGAGACAAGCCGTAGAAATGGCGATCGTTTTCGGGAGAACCGGTTGGACATTATTGAGAAGAAAGTGGCCCTTCCGGTGCCTGCCTATTTTGCAGGAATAGACCACCAGCTGGGGGACATGCAAGTAGCCGTGATTAGAGCTGGTCTACCCGAACAAGACAAAAGAAGACGCGAGGGGATGCGCATTATTCATAATTTTGTCACCCTCGCGCCTGGTGGACTCAATCAAGATTTCTCTTTCACGTGACTTGCGCCCGGGCATACTCGCTTGTTTTTACGCACGCATTTTCATATTTTAGAAATTTTCCGCTATAGCGAACTCACATATTTCCCCTGATGAAGGCAGCATTGCCGAAACGTCGGAGTTTTATTTGCTATTATGAGCGTTTACTGAACACGTGCACCTTCCCACTTTTAGCACACACAAACGCTACGCAGTAATCCCCTTATTAGCCCTGCTAGGCACTATTGAAAACACTCGCGCAGTGTTTGTTTTTTTACTTTTCAAAATAAATCTGTATTTGTTAAAGGGGCAAAAATTGTTTAAAACTGTTCCAAGCTATTTAACAACTTTTATTGACATGAACTGCTCTGGGACCAGTTGTTCAAAGGCCGATTAGCGCTTAACCCGGGGTTAAATTTAACCCGGGTTTCTTTTTCTTGTGTTCAAAAGCATTTTCTCGGATAATTTCCTCTGTTATTTTTAGAGCTTCCAATCATCAACTTGTAGACAAAATGAATTAAAACTGAAATGCTTTTTAAGCTTTCAAATCTCAATTTAAATCTCTCACTAACCCTGGGTTATCTTAGGTTGGTCACGTGGTATAATTTCTAAATCTCTCTAATGAGGGAGCTTTGGACCAAGAATCAACCAAGATGGCGGCTAAAAAACGTGCTTGTTCAAAAGCTTAACTTTACAGTGGTTTCACCGTTTGTACTGAATTTCAACACCGTGGCTTAAACGGTTAACCATCTGATGGCTTGTTCGTCGTCGTTTAGCTCCTTTACCTGTATAGAAATGTTCTACTTCTGCAACGAGAAACAAGCTTTGACGCAAGGCAGCACAACAAGTCTCCCAGCCCGGAGGTTAAATTAAAGGTAAGGCTTCTCTGAGATCGTAGAAATGTGATAGAGACTAAGGTTCTTTTATTAATGTAATAAGTAAATTTTCCAACGGCTACATGCAGGGCTGTCAACCCCCTACGTCTTGAGATATATTGAGACTTAAGAGACAGTCTCCCTAAAAGCATTCCACTCGATTTCAGACTCGACAAAACTTTTGCCTTATATTTTTATTATCGATACTACTATCCATCCTAATAACGAAATTGCGGTTAGAATGAGGAAATTGTTTATTTTACTGCCATTTCCAGCATTTCATTGCTGGACGACCGTTAGGAGCTCAAATATGCAAATTTTAGATGCTGTCATTAAAGATGTGAATATTGTTCATCGTGGTGTCAGATAGGAATGAACGTTTATTCGTTTGTCTCACGATAGAATCACTTTGAGATATTGAATGCGACGTTTCGACTGCAATACTGCTAGTCTTCATCAGGCGATGAGGTCGATTTTGAGGAGCGTGCGATAGCAAGTGCAATCTACAAACCTAAGATCTGGAAGTGATATGTAGATGACACTTTTACTATATTAGATCGAGACCAAGTCGACGGCTTTTTACATCATCTTAATAACCAACAGCCCACTATTCGTTTTACCATGGAAACCGAGAAAGATAACAGCATTCCCTTTCTCGATACGTCAGTTATAAGGGACTCAAACGGCCTTCTTACTACCAGTGTGTACAGAAAGCCCACACACACTGATCAATACTTAGCCTATGACTCACACCATCCTCAGTCAGTGAAGCGTGGTATTGTTAAGTGTCTATATGACCGAACCAAACACCTCATAACAAAACCATCAGTTGTCTCTGAAGAAAAGAAACATTTATCATCGGTACTTGTTTCCAACGGTTATCCTTCTTCGTTCATACGAAAACTTGCTAAAACCACAAGACCAACAGCTAACAACGAACCCACGCAGGAATTTAAATCTACTGCGGTTTTACCCTATATTAAAGGTGTATCAGAGGTTCTTCGCCGCTGCCTACAACAACAAGGCATTCGCACCGTCTTTAAATCTGACACAACTCTTCGGTCTTACTTAGTATGACCGAAAGATGCCCTAGAACCAGGCAAACAAGAAGGTGTTGTATACAGAATTCCATGTGAATGCAGCAAAGTATATATAGGCGAAACAGGGAGAGCAATGCAAGACAGGATAAAAGAACATGACAGAGATATACGGCTTGCTCATACACAAACCTCCGCAGTTTCGGAGCACGCAAACGAAACGGGGCATCTTCCTTTATGGAATCAAGTCAAGTTTATCGATCGTGACCCTCACCGATACACATGTAGGGTCAAAGAGGCTATCCAAATAAGACTTCATTCTAATAACATCAATAGAGACAACGGAATCGAAATTCTGAAGCATGGATGCCTACGATCAGAAAGCATAACAGCTGTTCAACTACAAAGCGGACCCGTGAGGGAACATCATCTGCTAATCGGAATAATAAGGATCGAAATACACCAATCACAGCGAACCAACGTGCATAAATAGCTACACGTAAACAATCGACCTCATCACCTGATGAAGACTAGCAGTATTGCAGTCGAAACGTCGCGATCAATATCTCAAAGCGATTCTATCGTGAGACAAACGAATAAACGTTCATTCCTATTTTAGATGCTGTTTCACAGGTTTTTTAATGATCGTTTAAAAGTACTTCGGGTTATCGAATCCTAGACTATTTGCACTCATTTGGAATGATATTGCTTCTTCTTACTGTTCCAGTACCTTTTGGGCATTATCTTTCTGTAATCACCCAAACCTGATTGTCTTTATAATTTATTTCACTTATCCAATTAAGCAAACAAAGTCCATGAATAAATGCCTCAAAAACTTCACAAAATTTTGCAATGTGGCACCTAAGCCAGACCCAAAAACATGTTTTAGATAAAGATTAACCCATTTGCTCCTGGAGATTTTGCCAAAAAACGTGTTTTGAAGCTAGTCAAGTGGTTTTCTGGTCACTGTCACGCTATAAAGAGCTAAAACTTACCACAAACCCGTTTACCGGTCGTACACTTCACGGCCTTCTGATCCAGATGCAAAATATCAGCTTGCAAAGTTCGGGCATGTGCAGAAAGCAAAATTTTGACATAAAAGTGACACAGCAGTCTTGACTTTTACTTTTCCCTTTCTCTCCTCCCCTCTTTTTTCGCTTTTCTTGCTCATTTTTTTTTTCCTCTTGCTGGGCATTTAGTAGGCTTCATTTTGATGGGAAGAGTTTTTAGGAAAGCTTTTAGGATCTTAGGATTAGGTGAAAGCAAAGGTAGGTGGGTAATGGAACAATATTTTCATGGAGATTTACAGGTCAATCTTGCATGGTTTTTTGCCATTTCTCCAGTATCCTTGACTGAATTGTGCCCATCCCCCCACAATATCTAATTGCACACAAATTTGAGGAGAGGTCAAAATTTTTCATTTCCCACTTTGCTTGATTCTTGTAACAGAGAACTGCTCTTAATACGAAGGTTGGTGCAAAAATAGACTTACCGTATTTATTCGGCTATGAGCCGATCTCGGCTACAAGCCGAGACCCCAAACTTTGAACGTGTAGACTCGGCATAACGAGAACCAAAAATAAATCGAAAACACCTGGCTATAAGCTGAGACCCATTCATTATTACAAGACTGAATTGTTAACTACGGGAAAACCTACCATTTTCGAAAAAAATCACACTGATTGTCATAAATGAGGCTTAAAACTAACTGTGTTGTTACAGTAAGCGGCCTCACCAGTCTACAAATCGATAGCAAACAATCTCGTGTTCGCAATCGTTTATTTCAAGTCAAGTTGTCATTATGGCCAAGGCTCGTCGCACGTCGTACAACCTCGCGTTTAAACTTAAAATAGTCGCCAAAGCACTGAGGAGCTGTTGAAAATAACTCTGAAATCACCAGAGAATGCATCAGTGAGTCCATGGTCCGTCGCTGGAAGAAAGATCAAGCGAACCTTTTTAACGGCGAGATTAAATTGTCAGCGAAACGGAAGACGATGGGATGCTTCATGCCGAAGTATCCAGAGCTCGATCAAAGAATACTGGAATGGTTTACAGAGCAGAGAAGCCAAGGTAAGTTTTCTGTTGAACAACAGAAACACGATCAAATCAATCAGCTGATTGCAGAGCGAATGTGAGTTGAATGTGTGACTCTCAAAACTATCGTGTATCATGTGACAACATATTGTGTATGAAAGATTGTCATTGGCCAGTTTTCACAAGCGTCAAGACAAATTCATCACATCATCAAATTTTTATCCTTTTGATCATTTAGTAAGGTTCTCGCTTCGTTTTGCATAGGGATAGCTGTTAGTGGATTGATGCTACGTCTAAAGGCAAAAGAATTCAGCGATGATCCTGAGTTTAAAGCGTCCCTCGGTGGGTACAAGAAATGGAAGCGCCGCCATTCCGTCAGCCTTCGCATCAAAACAGAAGATTTGGAGCAGCAAAAACTCACGTTCCATCGATTTGTAATCACATCCCGTCAGCGTCACGGTTATTCCCTATCAAGAATCTTTAACATGGACGAGACACCGATGCGGTTCGAACTACCATCCAGTTGCACTTTCGAATTCAGCAACGATTGCATATTGTGTTTCTTTACTTTAGCTCGGCTTATAAGTAAATACATCCTGATTTAGTGGAGTAATCCATGTGCTGGAAAAAATTTTTTTTCAAAAACTTTCGGCTATAAGCCGAGACCCCTCTAGAGCCCAAATTTTAATTGACTTCAGTTTTAATTTGTGTAAAAATCGCTTGGCTTCTAGTCGAATAAATACGGTAATCTTCTACATGCTTAATATGAGCAAGAAAAGCGAAAAAAAGAGGGGAGGAGAGAAAGGGAAAAGTAAAAGTCAAGACTGCTGTGTCACTTTTATGTCAAAATTTTGCTTTCTGCACATGCCCGAACTTCGCAAGCTGATATTTTGCATCTGGATCAGAAGGCCGTGAAGTGTACGACCGGTAAACGGGTTTGTGGTAAGTTTTAGCTCTTTATAGCATAACAGTGACCAGAAAACCACTCGACTAGCTTCAAAACATGTTTTTCTGCAAAATATCCAGGAGCGAATGGGTTAAAATTAATTATATTGGATAGTAGTATTGATGGTAAAAATATAAGGCAAAAGTTTTGTCAAGTCCGAAATTGAGTGGGACGCTTTTAGGGAGACTGCCCCTAATAGGGAAGGGATGATAGATGACGTTTTAATGTAAGTTTATAGTACCTGGGGTATCCAATCAATGGAATTCAATGATGGGAAAACCAATTATTGATCAATCGATATCAATATATAAAATTAGCTAATTGATATCAATTGGTATCGGTCAATCGATGATCAATCACACAAGAACCACACAAAAATTGTTCATCGATTGCTATTGATTGGCACAGCAAACTTGAACAGATGTCACGCTACCTGTCCAATCATCTGCTATTTTTAGGAAGCCCTGGGGACTAGATTGCTAAAACAATTTGAACCAAGTCCTCTCAAAGCAAAGTATGATACTCCATTGCATGTGTACTTGAATTACCCACTTGCCCATCATTGCAAAAGTACAACTTCTGTTACCAGAATTTTTATGTGCAACCATTTAGTCCGTTTCTTGAAGTCTGTACCCATGTCCACACGTGTGGACGGGAGGCAAGAAGGGGAACAAACTTTTGAGTTGTCAAAGGAAAGTGGATAGCTATGGACAGGGCATTGAAGAGAAAGAAGAGAGTATTGTTTCTGTTCATGTTCGAAGCATTAAAAGGAAATAATTATGTTTGCAATTACTGTGTACAAAGATGTGATATTTATGTGCCGATTCCGTCAATCTGTAACCAATTGATAATTATTGATATTAAATATTTATCCGTCGCTTGTTATTGAAAATCGATACCAATCAATAACCACACGAATCTTAGCCATCGATGGGTCATCGATAATCCATATGAATCAATTAATTGATATCAAGTGGCATTGATTTATATGGATTGGCATCGATTATCGATCTTATTGATTGGATACCCTGGGATAGTATGACACATGACATCATTAATTTTGTGCAAAAAATACTCATTGACTCCAGTCATCAGGAATTTGCAATGAAACAAATGCGCAAAAAAGATATTAGGGAACTTAAGAACCACGACGACGGCTTTGTCGACGACGACCGGAGGTGAGTTACAGTGTATTGCACAAGCGTGACTAGTAAATTTCGTCGTCGTGGTTTCGTCGACGACGCCAAACATAGTAGAATCACGTTGTCCTGCAATCCACAAGCTTCGGCAGGTATAAATCCACTGTTTAAGGGATTTTTGAAGTCCTTTGCATTTCTTTATTCTCGTGAATCAAGGTATCGTTCTTTTTTTCTCCTAACAAGCGATGTTGATTGAAAATTCGACTAATGAATTGTTTTTACTTCGAAGAATGACAACAGCTGTGGAGGCCGGCGAGTGAACTCATAAGTGATAAATTTATTTGTGCGTTTAGGTAAGGCAAATCAAATGTGTTTAATAGAAAGGAAATAAACTTTATATGGAAAACAGCTATCACATCAGCATATCTCTTTCTCCAGATACTCGGACTCAGTCATCTCATTCAGTTGAAAGCTGAATAATCTTCGTGTTTAAAGCAGGTTTTTCCACTCGAAAAGGTCAGACAACACAAAAAATTCATCATCGTCAATGAAATTAGACGTACGGCTTAAAAATAAGATCTTGCATCGTTTTAAAAGACGCCAATGCGAAAAAGTTTGTTGCGAACGGACATTACAGTTTTACATTTGTGTTTACATTCAGTGTAGTCGTCGTCGACCTACCGACGGACTGTATCTTAAGTTTCTTTTTTCCCGCCGAAACTGACATTCTCGTTCCAGTCTTTTCCCAGTCAACAGACGTCGTCGTCGTGAACTTCGTCGTGGTTCTTAAGTTCCCTATTGTTCGCATTGTAACATTTGACAACAAGGAGAGCTTGCGATGATCTCTCAGAAATTTTCATTTGTACCTCGTCCAGATGAAGGGCAATAACTGTTAACTTGGTGCATACACCACAGGTATGCTGAATACGGAAAGAATTGCAAAATCCTTTTTCAATGTGATGCTGACCAGCGTTTTGACACAAATATAAAATGGGCAGGCCTCATTTTGGGTTGAATTCCCCTCTGTACAGAGAGTAGTCTGCAAAAACAGCCATTTCTCCAAGCTTCCCTCCACTGGGTACGTTTTCACGAGGATGAACGTCTGCGACTTAGAGACAGAAATTCCAAACTGATGACGTAAATCAATGTTTACATAATAAATCCAGTTGTCATGGGGTTCCAAATACAAAATGATTTGTTCAATCGTTTGTTTCTCTTGGTCAATTTTGTTATTTAATTGTTGTGCTCATCTGCAAACGACCTCCAGCAAAACTCAAAAAAAAACAAAATGCTTCTTCTAGAGAAGAATACCATAATTACATGTATATTCCACAAATATTGACTGTTTTGGTATATATATATATTTATGGTGTTTACGTGTGGCCTTTTGTCTTTTGTCTGTCATTTGTAAGCAGTAACTTAAACAATGTACCTTCTCCATCGAGCAATCAGCGCTTCTGACCCGATTCCAGACTGATTTTACATCATCATTATGGAATTTTTTGTCGCTGAGTCGCAGAAGTTCCTCCTTGGGAAACGTCTCCATGCAGCAACAAAGAGTGATGAAAAAATGACTGTTTTTACAGGCTACACAGGGCAAAACTCCAGTCGGATACCTGGGGTATGCCTGGGGGAAGATTGGAGGTTTTGGAATTGACTGATATATTTACCCCTCTCTTAAATAAACCCCCCACTCTCTGATATGAGAAGCCGTCCTTTTCAAGGAGGGAAGTTATGTGTATTAAGCTTTGCACTCTTTTAAGTTTCCTGTCCCCCCTGTATTTTGTGATAGACTGTGTTAATTAATCACTTGACTGTTGTCACACATAACTGAATCTAGTCTGGCTTTAAGCTAATAGGCGCTTTGAGATCCAACAATGCAACGGCAACGAGAATATCAAAATTACTTTAAGTGTAATAACCAAACAAACAACTTTGTACGTGTGCCAGCCTGTTTCTTTTCTTTGGATATGAAAATGCCTATTTTATGTTTTATGGAAGCAACAACAAAAAATAAGTAAAAGCTAAACTAATACAAAAACTTAGCAAGTAACTAAAAAAGTTTTGATCTATATAATTCCAAAATACGAGTTTTAAAAATCACAACTGATTTACATGTAGAATCCTTCATTTCACTTGCAAGATTATTAAAAAGTTTAGATCCATTAAAATAAAATGACTTCCTTGCCGTCTCAGTTCTGACTTTGGGGAGCAGCAAATTGTGCCCACTTCCCCTCGTATTGTGGATTGTTCTAAAAACCTTAAAATAATCTTTAAAAAACTTTGGAGGGGATCTCTTGAAGCATTTAAAAGTCTAAATTATTAATAGTGTGCATATCATGCCTCATAGACAAGGAAAGCCACTTTAAATTCTTCTCGGCGTCCAAATCATTAGACTTAGAAACAATTTTAGCTACCCTTCTCAGTGAAATAGCAGTCAACATATAATTATAATTATAGGACTGAAAGAACAGAAATTCACTTTTTAAGCAATAATTATTCTTGTTGCTAATGTGTCTCTGGATCTTAAAGTCCCTAACAATGTACATGTATACTAACTGCCAACTCTCTACATCTACTTTTTTAGTGGATAGTCTTTCACTCTTGTTTAAACCTGATCTTGACAATGGCCATCTCTAAGATGTTGTATTATTTGGATACCTCTCGACTGACATGTCTGCCCACTCTTGGTCAGCTGTTGGCCAAGATATCAGCTAACATGTCAACCGACACTTGGCTGACTGATGTATACTGACATACATGTACATTATTTTGTATCAACTGATACTCAGCTGCGATGTGGACTGATATTTCACCGATATGTTGACAGAGTATTGGCTGATGTAGTGTCAAACAATACTCAGCTATGAGTTGCCCAAATTACGACAGATCTCAACAACAGCCACTTTCTCTGGTCCCCAAGGTGGCCATTGTGGAGAGGTTCAACTGTATTTAAAATACCTTGGAAGTCTAAAAGCTTTGCTCAATCTTCAATTTCTTGTTTTCTCTTTTCAGGCAGAAGAGAATAGCAAAGATTAATTGTCTTGAACAGGGTTGGGACAGATCTTCAGATGTTCAAAAGTGGCTGGATCCAACAATATAGAGGAGTAGCTGAAGTATTGAACATCATGGCAACAGGAAAGAGGTCATAAGTTGCCAGGTTGGTTTGTGATTCTTTGTTGGTATACATGTACTTGCCTTAGGCTAGTAAATTTTAGGAAAGATTTAGTTCTGAAAATGTTTGCTGACACAGGCCAAGAAGTCATTTGAATGTGGCAGGACTTTTGCTGAAAGTTACATTATACTAGGTATATAAAACTAGTAGGGGGGAATTAGTCTGCAAAAACAGCCATTTCTCCTTGCTCCACCCACTTGACAAGGCTGCGTATTCTTGTTTTGCAAACCACTTGGCAAGGTGGCCATGTTTGGGGTCAAAATAGTAGAATTGTTTCTCAAAGAATTATTACAAGTCGGACTGTTGTGATGTCATAGCTGCAAAACAATAATAATTATTGAGTACCGAAAATTTCCCTTGTACCAGTCAATTCCAAAACTACCTATTCACAATTTGCATATCTCCCGTAATACACCTTGTTTGCCTCCCAAAACATTGCATAACCTTTGTTTTTAATTTCTCCTGGGTATTACAGTGGCCCCAAGAGAAATATAAGATGATGCTTTTGCAAAATTAGGGGGGGGGGGGGGGGGGGGCAAACAAGGGGTATTATGAGGGATATGGAAATGGCAAATTGCTGCCTCTGTGCAAACCCCAAGCATCCCACTTTTACCAATTTATCTAAAGTCTCAGAAAGCTGTCTTTTGCAGAGTCATCTCAATGCAGAGCTCATTGAAATGCAGACACCACTTTCATGAAATAAAAGAACTGGCCTTACGGAGAAAATTTGAAATCTTCGCATTCTCTGAAATGTGGTTCAATTCAGTAGTTACTAATGCGAGTGTGGAGATAGAGGGTTATAATATCTACAGACTAGATTGTTTAAGGAAACCTGGCGGAGGAGTTTGCACTTATGTCAATAATGGCTTGAAGGTTAAAGTTTTATAGGATATTACTGGAATTGGTGAATCTGGTCTTTACCAACTTTGGCTCCAAGTGCAGAACAGGAAACTACAGTCTATCACGGTGTGTGTTGTCGACAGACCCCCCGACATACGTCTCTCTTGCTTGGAAAACGAACTTATGCCATGAAGTATGTGAAAGCCCTGTCTCTATACATATAGAGACAGGGATATACATATAGTATTGGCCGGTGATACTAACTGTGGCCTACTCACACAAAAAGGCAATGTGTTATGTTTATTCTGTAAGTCAGTAAAAAATGCTACACAATTGCATGATTGAGAAGCCCACAAGGATCACAAATTCATCGTGCAGCCTCATAGATGTTATTTAAACTCATCACCAATAGATGAGCTTGGGAACTGGTGCCTTAAAGGTTGGACGGGAGCCTGAACGCCTCAGGCATAGCAAGGAGGTATCCATGGCAACCCTGCGAGCGGGAACCACCCCTGCATGCAGCCGCCAACGGGCACCGTCACACTGAAAGAATTCAGTGGAAAATACTCACCTGACCTAATACTTACCAACGAACAGTAGGGGAGGGACGGGCTGGGAGGCAGAATCCGCAACGATTCGCTCAGCAACAGATCCGCAAAGATCAGCTCAAAAATGCCAGCGTGAGATGTAACGTAAGTCACAAGATACGCAAAAGGCCCCTGCGGACACCCCTCAGATCACGTACGCTTGAGGAGGAGACCGCTGACCGCATTGGCTTGCACTTTAACTTTGCCTAAATTACATTTAGCCACATATTGATATCTTACCAAAACCTGGTCAAATCAATATTATTGGTGTTCTTGACCTTACCATCAGTGATCATAACCTGGTATAATTATGTCGTCCTTAATCTGAAATCACCTAAGAAAACTCCAAACTACATCACCACAAGAAGTTTTAAAAACTATAGAGCTGAGCAATTCAGCATTGATATTGCTCATACCCCTTGGGACATTGTGGACTTAATAGAGTCAGTTGAAGGGAAACTGGATGCTTTTAATGATCTATTTCTGACTTGTTTAGATAACCACGCACCAATAACAACAGTAAAATCGAAAGCTTAAACAAGACCTATCCATCACTTCCAAGATACAGGAACTTATGAAGGCAAGGAACCGACTCCACAGGAGGGCTTTGAAGAATGGATTGGTAGGTGTCCATAGATCTATGGCAGAAAATTAATCTTTTTATAAAGCAGGCAGAACGCAACTATTACAATCAACAAGTGATGGCTAACAAAGATATCAGTGGCTCCATGTAGAAAACAAGCCCACTCATTGTCCTCAATACACAAAAGACAAGCACACCTTGGCGAACGAATTTAACCTTTTATTTGTTTCTGCCAGTGAAACTTGTCTGCTGAACTTCTTATCATGTCTCACTGGTTGAATAACAGCTACTGCCCTACCAACATCAACGTGCCAAATACTGACAATGACCTGTTTGAATTCCACCAGTGTCTTGCACAGAAGTACAGAAAGTGATCCAAACAGCACTTCTGACCCGATTCCAGACTGATTTTACATTGATATATCATCATTATGGAATTTTTGTCACTAAGTTGTAGAAGTTATTCCTCATGAAACGTCTCCAAGCAGTGGCAGGGAGCAAGGAAAAAATATGGCTGTTTTCACAGGCTACACAGAGCAAAACTCCAGTCAAATACCTGGGGTATGCCTGGGGGAAGATTGGAGGTTTTGGAATTGACTGATATATTTACCCCTCTCTTAAATAAACCCCCACTCTCTGATATGAGTTAAGCCGTCCTTTTCAGGGAGGGAAGTTATGTGTATTAAGCTTTGCACTCTTTTAAGTTTCCTGTCCCCCTGTATTTTGTGTTAGACTGTGTTAATTAATTACTCAACTGTAACACATAACTGAATCCAGTCTGGCTTTAAGCTAGACACTTTGAGATCCAACAATGCAACGGCAATAAGAATGTCAAAATTACTTTTCTTTGCCATCTTTGGACTACTTCATGTACGTCATGAAAATGCCTATTTTGCATTTTATGGAAGCAACAACAAAATTTTATTTTTCTTTCTGAACTTGTATATTATGGTCGGAATTCAAATTTAGGAGGGTTTTGCCTACATTGACAAAGTAAGTGGGTAGAACTGAATAATTGTGTAAGGCTGAAAGAATGCAAATTCACTTTTTAAGCAATACTCTTGTTGCCAATGTGTCTTTGGATCTTATAGTCCCAAATAATGTAAATGATAATATAGTCCAACCTACAGTTACTAACAGCCAACTCTCTACAATGGCCACCTTTCTACAACATCTACTTTTTCAGTGGATAGTCATTCACTCTCGTTTAAACCTATTGACATTGGCTGGACCTCTCAGATGTTGTATAATTTGGTTACCTCTCGGATGACCAAGATATCGGCTAACATGTTGACCAAGACTAGGCTGACTGATGTAGACTGACATATCAACTGATACTCAGCTGCGATGTGGACTAATATTTGACCGATATGGCGACAGAGTATCGTCTGATAGTGTCAAACAATACTCAGCTATGAGTTGCCCAAATTATGAAAGATCTCAACAACAGCCACTTTCTTCGGTCCTCAAGGTGGCCATTGTGGAGAGGTTCAACTGTATTTTAAAATACCTTGGAAGTCTAAAAGCTTTGCTCAATCTTCAATTTCTTGTTTTCTCTTTTCAGGCAGAAGGGAATACCAAGGATTAATTGTCTTGAGCAGGGTTGGGGCAGACAGATGATTGTTCAAAAGTGGCTCCAACAATATAGAGGAGCAGCTGGAGTGAAGGACATCATGACAACAAGAAAGAGATCACAAGCTTAAGTCGCCAGGTTGGTTTGTGAACCTTCATTGGTAATACTCTCAGTGGTTACCTAGCCAATTTTTAGAAATAAGATTTAGTTCTGGAAATGTTTGCTGACACAGGCCAGAAAGTCATTTGAATGTGGCAGGGCTTTTGCTGAAATTTCAAGTTACATTGTACTAGGTATATAAAATTAGTTAGGGGAAATTAGCCTCCTTGCTCCTTGCCACTGGCAATGTTTTGTGAGGAGGCACGTCTTCCGACTTAGTGACAGACAATCCATACTGATGACATAAATCAATGTTTACATAATAAATCCAGTACTTTCTTTGGGTTCCAAATGCAAATTTGTTCAATTTTACATTAATTTTCTTCTGGTCGATTTTCATAAAGTGTTGTGTTCAATTTGCACCGGGCAAATTGACCGGCTGTGAACACGACTTTGCCCGGCTGCTTTACATCTCAAAGAACTTCTTTTTAATACAAGGAGCGATCAAAAACAGTTTTAAGTTACAATCGTGCCCTTTTCTTGATGAGTCTTGAGTGTAAAACATACTTTGCCAAGCAATTTCCACTGTATTACACGCGGCATGAAATCCCCTCATTTGTTATATGTTAAAAACAAGAATCGCCCCATAACACATTGCGAAAAGAACTGTGCTTCATAAACGACCACCTGAAATGTATCAGTGTTGCGAGCACGTGAGTGCTAATGATGGCCGCCCAGAAAAGAACGCATTCAATAGATTACGGCTCAGATCCTGACAGTGACTTTGAGTAAAGATTATTATGAGCAGTGCTATTAAAAGAGAACCAAAAAGTCCAATTTTTGTGGTGGGTATTGGTATCAAATCATGATTAAATTGTTTAGAAAAGTTATCTTTTTTGGTTGTTGAAAGTCATTGTCTGCAGCTTCAAACTGCAGGAAAACACATCCCTGCGACTATAGAATTTTCCGGGGGAGCATGCCCCCGGACCCCTCTAGGGGACAAGGCCCGGAGGGCCTTGCCAATTCTTTGCCTGGGTGTCAAACTCAATTGCCCTCCTGTTCAAAACCTTAATGAACCCCCTGAATGAGCTCCCACAAAACTCAAAATAATGTTTCTTCTGGAGAACAATATATTCCACAAAATATTGACTGTTTTGTCATACAGCTGTAGATTCATTGAGTTTACATTTGACTTGTCTGTCATTTGTGAACAATAGCTAAAACAACATAACTACTCCATTGTCCAGTCAGTGCTTATGACTGAATCCCAGACAGATTTTATGTCATCAGTATGGAATGTCTGTCGCTGAGTCATAACCATTCCTTGTTGTGAAACTTCCCCCAGCAGTTATGAGCGAGGAGAAACGTATGTTTTTGCAGGCTAGCAGGGAATTAAACAGTTACATGTAAGACGTCTCTTTGGTTTTATTTTACTTTTGTTTGGTATGAATGTAATCATGGGTTTTTGAGTAGGTGGCAAACACTTTGATGGCACCTGTTTCTAGAGTGGTCCAGGCACATGAACCCCCCCCCCCCTCCCCCTTCTCCAGGCCTCTGGCCTTTATTGACATTCCTGATGTGAGGTTCAGCTGGTTGTTGCACAACCCTTATTCTGGTGAAATCTTTTAAATGTTGAAATTCATGTTGCAATTTGCTTTTGAACAGGGTGGGACAGATCTTCAGATGCATTTTCAAGAGCGGCTCCACCAGTGGAGGTAGCTGTGGAAACTAAATGACATCATTGCCACAGGAAAGACATCACAAGTTCATAGTTTGGTTTGTGAGCTTCAATATTGGTGTTACTACTAGCATGGCATTTAGTGGAATGTAACTTAATCATGTGGTAAATTGGCTGTCATTTTGATTAGAGATCATTCCCACTTAAATTGGGCTTTTCTGATCATAATTATAATACTTCTTTACATCCTCAAGTTTACTAGGCTCTGAATGTGATGTGTTTAACCTCATGAATGAAGTTATTAGTATTATCTATATTATGATTATTATTATTATTATCATCATCATAAATTATTTTATTATCATGGCTACAATCTGTCAAAGGCTTGCGGCACAAACTTATTTATTTGGCTAAAATTGCTTATCAGACATTGTGTAATTCAAGCTGCTCTTGCCCAGTAGATTCCAAGATTGTATTCAACCTTTGAAATAACTTTGATTGGGCAAAGTGAGATGAAAATTTTAAAAATTGCTTAACCTTTTGTCAAGATGTTGTTTACGTTTTCTAGCGTGGATTAGTCTTGCGGGCTTTCCAACCCCTATTTTCAGCTACATGTACTTTGTAACTTAAAAGTAAATTTTACTTTACCTTGGCAAAATGTTGCTTGGCCATTGGAGGTAAACATGCTAGCCTGATGTGTTGCTCTACTGGCCCAAGGCTCTTGGACAGCAGTTTTGTCATGCCAAGGGGTGATAATTCCTTGTATTCCTAAAAATTCTCTGACATTGAATAATAAAACACGCTTTTTTAAACTAATTAAGTGTGTCTCAGACATTTTGCATCTAGCTTGTAGGAAATTTGATTTCAGCTTGGAAGTTTGTAGGAGAATTTTCATTGATATGCTGCACCTCTATGGCACACGCGGGGAATACTGAGATATGGGCGAAAATAATTTCCTGGTATGCAAAGAAGTGCAGCATAACCGGGTTTTCGTCGCTGAGGGGAGGAGGGGGGGCAAAAACGCAAGTATATATGCCCTCTCGGGGCATGAACGCATAGAAAAGTGATCTGAAGAGTGATCCTGATGTTGGCAAAACATTTAAATACCACGCTCAATACCCAGGGGTAATGCAAGGGTCCCAGGAGGGAAAACATGCTAAATTATGGGGCCCGCGTGCCCATTTCTGAGCAAACATATCAATGAAAATAGTAGGAGAATTTTCATTGATATGCTGCACCTCTATGGCACACGCGGGGAATACTAAGATATGGATGAAAATAATTTCTACCCGAGCGCCGAATGCCGCCACTAAGCCAACAACCTTAGAAAAATCGTCATATTCCCCCCAATCTCAGAAGCTCACGCTACGGGAACAGCTCTTGGAGATGCCAGTGCCGTGTGATATGGCCAAACACGCTGCACAAGAAAACAACCTGGCGACAGGTACAAGAGCGAGAAGAAGTTTATCTTCCCACAGACTTCTGCAGAGACTTAGAACTACCATCTTGTGGCTAAGCATATTTTCTTGAAAAGAAGCAAGTTTAACCTTCTTATCTAGGGGATTAAAAACGCAGTGTAAGGAAAATCTATGATATACCACAGAAAAACCGATGTTGGCCTGGAACAAGGGTCGACTTCCCAAAGCCAAAGAAATAGCTGAGACCGATGAGGGAGACGGGAGCGGACCGGCCCAACTGGCGGGCTCCCCTTCCAGTTACACTAGGAATGATAAGATCTGACGGAATCTCTTGCGTTTTAACAGAAGTTAAACAGTGCCTAAAGGCAAAATAACTGGAAATAGATTACAACGAAGGTAACGCACATACACCCCACGTGATAGCGTTAAACTGAAACTGGAAAAAGAAATAAAAGAGAAAAAGGGATGCCACCAACCAGGCCGATCCAGGAACCCCGTCACAGACAGAGTATCGGGCATAATTTAGAACTACCCACCCCAGATCGACCGGACTGATAGCTGGAGTACAAGACCGAAAGTCAGGAAATAACGACACATTGCTCGAAGTGAGTAAAACAACACACAAGAAAAAAACCAACCAAAACAAAGCGATGGGCCGATTTACGTGACACGAGGTACACATCTAGTCAAGATGAACCTGCATAAATAACTATAAGCCCATAAAACTAATAACAAATGGCAAACGTTAAATAAATCTGGAACGTAGAAAACAGCCCAGGCAGGTAAACCATAGAACCGCGGATAACTAATTCCAAATAACAGGATGAAAGCGGCCGTCTTCCGTTTAAGAGCCCCCCAGTGGGTACACCGCACACTGATATTTGTAAACAAAACAAAACAGAGATGCCATGAGGGTGTTACGAAAACTAAGACCGGAGACGCGGGCCGTGAAAACAACCTGAAGGCGACACACGCCATAAAAACAAGCGGAAGGCGACATACGCTACAAACACAAAATGGAGAGCAAAATACGAAAGACACCATGAAACTAGTGAAAGCGACACACACCATAGAAACAACCTAAAGGCGACAAACGCCGTGAAAACAACCTGAAGGCGTCACACGCCATGAAAACAACTTATAAGCGACACACGCAGAAATGGCTAACTGGAAGGCGACACACGCGTGAAAACAACCTGAAGGCATCACACGTCATGAAAAGAACTTATAAGCGACACACGCTGAAATGGCTAACTGGAAGGTGACACACGCGCGAAAACAACCCGAAGGCGACACACACCATAATAACAACCTGAAAAAAACAAACTTATAAGCGACACACGCTATAAACACAAAATGGAGAGCAAAATACAAAAGACACCATGAAACTAGTGAAAGCGACTCATGCGAGAAATGGCTAACCGGAGGGCGACACACGCCGAGAAAACCCAACATGAAGGCGACGCATGCTATAACAACTGAAAGCGACGTACCCTATGAAACAACTCGAAGCGACACTCGCTATGAAATGAAATGGAGACGGATACCTGCCATGAAATCCAGTCTGAAAGCGACTCACGCTATAAAAGGCAACTCGAAGGAGGTATCACAGCCGGGCAAACGGCTTTCAAAACATAAGGAAGGATAGCGTCAGGAACCTAGGCCATGTTCAGCGATGAAAACCGGAATGGCACACCAAAAACGCAAGTATATATGCCCTCTCGGGGCATGAACGCATAGAAAAGCGATCTGAAGAGTGATCCTGATGTTGGCAAAACATTTAAATACCATGCTCAATACCCAGGGGTAATGCAAGGGTCCCAGGAGGGAAAACGTGCTAAATTATGGGGCCCGCGTGCCCATTTCGGAGCAAACATATCAATGAAAATAGTAGCATAGGTTTATTCTCAATTTCTTTTCTCTCCTGGGACTAGGAGACCTAAGAAATCGAGAATCAATCGAAGTTAAATCAAAATTACCCTGAAAGCAAATGACATGAAACATGTACTTGTTGCAATAAAAACCAAAAAACTGTGTTTTATACAACGAAAGCATGCCTTACAGACACCTGCTTAATGTTTTTTTTACGGACACATCATTATTACAGACAGTTTGCTTTGTCCCCCAGGAAAGAAACCCCTAGATTTTCTCTTTATTCAATCCACTTAATGTGGATGCCAGTTAATACAGACCTTTTCTAATGGCCCTCTCACTGTCCATATTGATTAATGGGGTTTGACTGTTAATGGTTCTGAGAAAAATAACACATGAACTGATAAACAGAATAATTATTATAATAATTGTTATGTTTATGTTTGTAATTTGACTTACATGCGTATGTATGTTTTTCTTATCCAGATCAGATGCATTATGCCACAAACAGACAGTATCAAGTCTCCAACATTAATTTTAGCCTTTAGAGGTTATCTTAAGTACCATTTTACTTTGTAATCCAGCTCTTGAGTGAACCAGGTAAAAAAAAATGTGGCTTGCTTGTTCAAAAGACAATTAGTATTAATCTTATCCAGATACAAAATTAAAAATGCATTTAAATGCACTTTAAAGGAGTTTTAAAACAATAAAGTGCATCTTTAAGGGGTTGGTTGGTTTGCGCACACCGAATAGTTCGCTACAAAATTCAAATGATACAAGGCACGTGGAGATTTCTTTGTGCAGGGCTTTTCATCCTACGAGGTTTCTTAATATCTACAGCAGAAATTAGTTAAGTAAAACATACAGGGCAAAAGTATCAACAGCTGATTCGTTGTATGTAGTTGAGCGCAAAATTACTTTTATTAGTCGCTGTTGTGCAGAAGAGTTGGTTTTGATTTTGAACAGAATCAGGAACATCTCAAAGAATTGAAGTTAATTGATAAAAGTGAGTTGAATCAATGTTTATATTCAGAGCATCTGGTGGCTGAGTGTAGTTGGAGAAATTCGCTTGACCCTAAATATAACCTTTTCAGGAAAATCAGTTTATATTAATTTTTTGGAGCTCAAAAGACAATCCAAATATCACTGCTACACAAAATGAAGGAAAACTATCCAAAACACTTTTAAGTGTTCTTGCCTCTTGAAAATTAATTTGAGAGTTTCAATGAATCGCTGGAGGAAGTTACATGTAGATTTTTAACATTGATTTTCAGACTGGATTCATGAATGATAACAGCCTTCATCTTATTCGAAGAAAATGCCTATAAAAATTCAATGTTATAATCCTATTGTGCAAAGAACCACTCATGATCAGTTTAAAAAAATTTGGCTTGATAATTAATCATGCCAAATTGATTTTTGATTTTACTCCTGGATAAGTATTAGCTTGCTTTTGATCAGTTTTGCCACAGCTGCATGTATGCTA
Organism: Porites divaricata; assembly: GCA_038088405.1. Taxonomy (NCBI): domain Eukaryota; kingdom Metazoa; phylum Cnidaria; class Anthozoa; order Scleractinia; family Poritidae; genus Porites; species Porites divaricata. The sequence goes on from JBBMOI010000012.1 coordinate 7,803,758, forward strand.
TAGATATAAGCTAAGTTCTGCTATAGTTTAATAAAAAAAGCAGTTTTACATCATTTTCATGTGGCAATTTTTGCAATTACAAAGTCATTGCAAAAATTTAGAACTACCACAATGTCATTATCAATGACCCAATAATATTGAAAACTTTAATTAAAGCTCATATTCATCGTGTCAACAAACATGTGGAAAGGTGAAAGAAAACAAGGGAAAGTTAAGCTTAAAAGGTCAAAACAAGCCTTTAATTTTATGCAACTTAAAGACAAATTCATGCAATGTGCTCCAAGCTTACAGTAATGTGCATTAAACTTTCATAATTATCATTCAGCCAAAGAACCTAATACATGTATGTACTCTACAGTTGCACTCAGGAAGTTTAAGAAAACGGTTTACAAGAGAAAATGATTACTTATGTTCATCAGAGTGTTGCTGAAAAGAAAATCGGCAACTCAAAGTGGCAGCCGTAACTCAACAACCTAAAAAAATGGGTGAACTTAACACTTTGTCAAAAACAACTTTGTTAAAATATTAAAAAGGGCTGATCTCTAACATCTCATTCGAAATTTTGCAAAATCTGAAATTTGAAAACCACCAAAGAATTCGAATTTTGTTGGCACTGTGGTTAGATCTTTTTTCAAAGTTCTCATGATTTTCACATGGAAGATAAAGAGATGTAAAACTGACTGTGGGTTAGATCAGACATGCAATCTACACATTGTGGCTTATACAGCCAGCAGTACTAACTGACTGACTTGTTAACTGCCTGGCTGACTAACATACTGACTGACTGGCTGAATGGCAGGCTGACTGACTGGTTGACTGGCTGACTGACAGACTAACTGACTGGCTGACTGACGGACTGGCAGGCTGACCAAAATCGTGGGTTAATCCCTTTGGAAAAATCCAGTTTGGTAACTCTGTAAATTCAATATTTTTGTACTTTAGGAGGGCTTGTTTTCTAACTGGATGGTCATTGGACATTATTTCAAAGTTCATTTTGTGCAAAAACAAGCAAAGGGGAAATTTGCAACTTTTGACCAAAATCATGGATTTCCCTTTGGAAAAATCTCAATTGGCGACTTTGTAAAATCTATATATTTTTTTAGTATAGAAAGGCTTGTTTTCTAACCGGATGGTCAGCAAACACTACTTCAAGGCCCGTTTTGTTTCGAAACAAGCAAAGAGGAAAATTCCATTTTTTGACCTAAATCATATGACGACTATGTAAAATCCATATTTTGATAGTGGGAGGACTTATTTTTCAACTAGATGATCACCAGACATCATTTTATTTCTAGGGCTATTTTAATTTTGTCTAAAAACAAGCAAATATGAAATTTCCAATCTTCGACCAAAATCATGGGTTAACCCCTTTGAAAAAAATTCAATATGGCCACTGTTTAAAATCAATATTGGTATAGTCTAGGAAGGCTTGTTTTCTACATGGATGATCATCAAACAGAATTTCAAGGCTCATTTGTCCAACATCGAACTAAGATAAATTAATTGTTTCCAATTTTTGAACAAAATCATGGGTTAACCCCTTTGAAACAATCCCAATATGTCCACTGTGTAAAATGGATATTTTTTTTTCGTGTAGGAAGGCTTTTTTTCTAACTGGATGATCACCAAACATTATTTCAAGGCCCATTTTGTTCCAAAAACTATCAAAGAAGAAAATTCCAATTTTTGACCAAAATCATGGTTTAATCCCTTTAAAAAATCCATTATGGCGACTATGTGAAATCCATATTTTTATAGTCCAGGAGGGCTTGTTTTCGTAACTAGTTGGTCAATTTACCTCGTTACTTATTGACTGCATGACCTATTGATATACCTTTCTAACTGGGATATCGACGTATTGACTGAATATCTTAGTGATTTATTGACTTTATTTACTGCATGTAACTGAATGAATGACTTGTCTTGACTGTATGGCTCTTAGTAGATTGCATGACTGTGCTAGTTTATTCCTTGTTTTATTTACTGTGAACGTTATGATGAATCCCAAATCTGCCTTGCATTGCATAAACTGCAAGGGGAGTGGGTACTAGCTTTTGCCTCCATGAACTATGGGATCTTATGAGTAACAGTCAGTAAGTTTTGAAGCTGGAAAGGTGGTTAGAATGAGAAAACAGCCATTTAGGGTATTGGTTTAGCACTCGAGAAATCACTATACTTTTATGAACGGACGGTGACAATTGGCAAGGAGAGCTAGCAATTTCATTACTTGGAAAGTAAAAGAGTTCACAGTATCAAGACAAAAGGTCTTGGATGACACTTTGTGTAATTTCAGACTGACTTTATCAATGATTGATTTTTATCGCAAAATGCGCTATGTGTCGGTGTGTGTGTTATAAATTTTTTTTTTGGTAATTTGCTGCAAAATCGTAGTCTTAAGGTGTTTCGATACAGTTTTTCAGAGGCCATACCGATATTTTTCAATCGCCTTAAAGTGGTTTTTTCCTTGTCCGATCGCTATAAAATTTTCACCAGTAATTGGCTATGGATTGAAATGTGTGAAAATGTAGTTTTAAGTAAAATCGATATTACTATGACAACAATAAACAAAAATCTTTGAAATTGATAAAAGCCGAATTTTGTGTGATCTAGACCTGCTACTAAAAATCCAACACTAGGAATTTAAAATTAATGCGACCAGTACATTTCAGTGTGAGTATTGTTTTACATTCAAAAGATGCGATAAATTCAAACTAAAATGTACTAGTCATGGAGGTATGTATTGTCCGCATTAATTTGGAAAAATTAGCATAACGTCAAAACAGTGAATGTTGTAACGCACATTTTTGACCGATTCGTAGGATAGGTTTGTCTTGAAATTTCAAGGTGTTGCAGGGAATCAATCTTAATGAAAGTTTCAGACATTTTTATATACATTATGAAGATTATGTGAAGAGATTTTAAAAAAATTCGTTCGAGTCGTTTCGGAGATATTCAAGAAAATGCTAGAAGTCCAAATTCTGGATGAAGTTGCACTTATACAGGTGGTGAGAAAACGGGTTAGTTTCAAGATCGCAAGAACGAAAGTACACAAAAATTTCCTAGCATCAAAATATGATATGAAGCAACATTCTGACGCTACTTAAGAATAATTTGAGTCATTTATAACGTTTTTATGAAAAAAATCTATCACGGCTATTGAAAATTTAAGGTTTGAAATATATTTTCGTTTTAGTCGAATTCAAACACATAATTTTTTACTTCTTACGGAGATTGTTTGCTAAACACCAAACTTTAAATTCCTAGTGTTGGATTTTCAGTAGCAGGTCTAGATCACAGAAAATTCGGCTTTTATCATTTTTAAAGTTTTTTGTTTATTGTCGTCATAGTAATATCGATTTTACTTAAAACTACATTTTCACAAATTTCAATCCATAGCCAATTACTGGTGAAAATTTTATAGCGATCGGACAAGGAAAAAAACACTTTTAAGGCGTTTGAAAAATATCGGTATGGCCTCTGAAAAACTGTATCGAAACACCTTAAGTGCAGTTGTCCTTGAGATCGTCACGTAAGGGTTTTGTATCTGCGTGACGACCCCAAGAGCCATTTCAAGGAAGACAGGACCATTTTATTTCACACGAATAATTCAGTCAAGATATTTTTTTGGTCGATTTCGTTTCTGCAAAGCACTTGTTTGTTGCGTCCTTTGCGTCGAAATGCAAACTCTTTGATAAAGACAGTCTGGTTTTTACCACAAAGATTTATTAAGAGTTTTTTAAAAGCAGAACTTAGCTCTCTCTTGATTTAAACCAGCTAGTACTTTAAGCTCAAAATACAAGTGTTGGTGCGAGTTTGAGAAAGACCTTTAACTGTTGCCGCTCAGCAAAAATAAAAGAATTTGTGTGGGCGGGAGTTTCCTAGTAGAGCTGCCAAGTCCTTTTACTCGCGCGAGTGATTTTTAATTTTTTTGCGTATTAACGTTTTTCCAAATTTGCACCGACACTGGAACTTTGTCGTTGAAGTACTTATGGTTTTGTCAAACGTAAAGGCTTAGACACAGTGAAGCATTGTGCGCAGTAAATTTACATCGTTGTTTTTAGCGCTGAGATTGTTGCAAACGATGTGTAAACAAATTCGAGTTATCTTTTACAACATTGTATGCAACAATCGCTTGGTTGGAAAACGGTGTAATTTAAAGATTAGTTTTATACTAACGACTTAAACGCAAGCAAAACCGGTACAGCTGAGTTCAGTGAGATCGTCAACAACAAATGCGTAAGCAGAAGCATGGGAAGAAGAAACACACTCATTCTTTCCTTGATCATTACTAATTCACACAGTTAAAGAGCAAAAACAAGAAGAATAAAACGAACCCGTTTGATTTTCTTGTTCTTGTGCTTTAAATACGCTAATTACTGGTGAGGATAGAAAGAATGAGTGCGTACTCTCTCCTGTGTTTGTGTTTATTCTTGTGCTGTTACGTCCGCACTTAACTTGTGCTTGTGTTTATGTCACTGGTGTAAACCAATCATTACTGCGCGCAATGTTTTACGGTGTCCGAGCCTTTAGGGTGTTTATGTGGTTCACTCAAGTAGTTGGATTACAACGTAAACAACACCGGTACTGAAGACAACAATACTTTATTGAAGAAATAAAACTTGTCTCTGTTGTCCATTTTTCACAATAAAAAAAATATTAAAAAAAAAATAATCTAGCCTCCCTCGCCCCTGCCGGACTGCTTCCACTCCGCTCCAAGTCAGTGTTCATTCTTCTGTCCTCATTTAATATTCCAACTTTAAAATCCTGGTCTGTTCTACCTGATCCCTTCATTCAAGCTGGAGGCAGTTGAACACTTAGAAAATTCAGCCGTTTGTTCCCAAGTGGGGTGGGCAGCGTGAAGGAAAGTGAGAGTTTGCTCCTCATGCCCTCAGGGTCTCATTCATTTACGTCACAATACCACACGGCCAAAATTAATTCTCAGTGAAAAATATAATTTGTTTTGGTTGAAGACGCGTATCTACAAAGTCAATATATCGTGAAAATATCCAGAGACTCGGACAAGAAAAAAGAGGGTGCTAGAGAGTGCAACTCACTTTTCGGTTGGTCTCCGTCAGAAACGAAGGCCGAGAATTGAACAAAGAATAGTACTGGTCTGACTGACCTTCATTTCACAAACTTCACCAAAGAGCACAAGTCAATAATAATCTCTCCTCTGCGAAGCAACTGATGGTGGATTTCTCTCGCCCTATATTAACATTTAGTGTTTAATGTTTAGGTGTCAATGAAATGAAATTTGCTGCCGGAAATAAAATTTTATTCTAGCGCCGTTTATTATCATTTATCCTAAAATGCCGAAGTGCCGCGATTGAGTTTTGGTCGTAATGATTCGTTTAAAATTCAATATCTAAATTTTGCCTGCTCTATTATGAATTCGTATGCTGTTATTTAAAATCAGTGCCGAATAGATTTCGCCTTCAGATTTCGCCAAAGGTATTAGATCAAGAGCGAATTTGTAAATAAATATTTCATTTAAGTTAAATTTTGGATCCTTTTAATTTCAATGAAAATAACGGACAAATTTTCGCATTTCGAAACGAAAAAGGAAATTAGCGGAAAAATATATTTTTTTATCCTATAAAGTAAAATTAAATGTTAGCTGGAAAAAACTTGGATTTGATTTTAAGTCTTAATTTATGCTGCTAGCCACGATGTTTACCCGCATAATAATGAAAATTTGCCGGAATAATAATTTGGACCAATTTCCCTAGAGACGTTTTAGCTGTCGTGACCGGAATGGATACTTTACATCAGGTTTCCCACAAAAGACTGGAACTAGCCAAATGCGTTGTTTAAATGAACAATAAATAAGATGAATCTTCCAGTCCATTATGAGAAAGCCGATTTTAAAGTATCAATTGAAGTCACTGCCGAGAAATTAGCTGAAAATTTAAAGAAGACACTAAGCGAAATCTATGCTTATGAAAAAAGTTGTTTATATATTTATGCCTGCAACCGAACCTAAAGCATGAAGGTCAAATTAACTTGATTTATCACACAAGCCAAGGAAATCGATTCTATGTCCCTATAAAAAAAGGAAAAAGAGAAGACTTCTACAGCAGTCTGATTAATCAAGTTAATTTAATCGTAATGATTTGCTCCTAAATATAAATACGGTTTAGTTATCTTGGTTTCCGAAGGCTTAAATAATATCAAAGAGAAGCTAGTCTTTAACATCAACAGCCAAGTTTGTTTGACTGTTGTTTCCACTTGGCACAAAAACAACAGACACACAAACAACAGATGTTGATGTAATAATACCTTAAGTAGTTTTGATCATTTTTAGATAATTCAGGTAGGAAATATGAGAATGAAATGAAAATTACGATAACAATTGAATCCTAAATTAAAATGGTTTAGTTATCTTGCTTTCCGAAGGTTTAAATAGTATCAAAGAGAACTTAGTCTTTAACATCAACAGCCACGTTTGTTTGCCTGTTGTTTCCAGCTGACACAAAAACAACAGACAAAAAAACAACAAATGTTGATGTAGTAAAACCTTAGTTTTGGTCATTTTTAGATAATTCAGGTAGGAAATATGAGAATGAAATGATAATTGAGATAATAAATAATTGATTTGTAAATGATTTTTATTCTATCCGATGGTTTGAACGGTTACTTATTATTAGGCCTGAGCGAGCTTCAGATAGATGTGAAATTTTTAGGTTTAGAAGAGAGCTCCATTACCAGTTACCCCCCATTAGAGAGATTCTTTATGACTATCAGCTCAATTTGATGTCATTTGTAAAAATCCACCCACGCCACACCAGTGAAATTCAGTGTCCAGTCCTCTGTCCTCAAATCCTCCATCGACTCACCTACTTCGTTAGTGGCACAATGTTAGCACTCCCGTTTTTCATCCTACCGCAGTGGAACATTTCCAGACATATTGTTTGCAGACAAGCACCTTACTGTTTTTTTTTTTTTTTTTTTTTTTGTAAAAGGTGTGGGTAGTATTATGACAAAATGAATGAAGCCCCAAGAACATAAGAAGCAAACTCTCACCTTCCTCCACACTGTCCTCCCCACTTGGAAACAAACGGCCAAATCTTCCAAGTGCCCAGCTGCCCCCAGCATGAATTACAGGATCAGATAAAGTTTCCCAGGATTTCTCAGTTGGAATATCTCAGAGGACGTCAGAATTCACACCTTCTCAGAGGCAGAGTTTCCACAGCCCAGCAGGGACGAGGTTGGCTAGATTTAAACATGACCTTGCCCAGCTGATGGGCTCCTAATCTTGTGCGTGTGCCACCTGAGGTCTGAAATTAAAAAAGAACTTAATGCTAATGGCCTAAGAAAACAACCGATAATTGTTGACGACACCACTGGTTTCCCCGAGAAATGACCGCAGAAAAAAGAACAAGTGAAGAAATTCTATATTAATGATGTGTCACTACCCAGAATTCCGCGTAATGCCACGAGGTCCAGATCATTTCGCGGGGAAACCAGTGGTAGCGTCATGAAATCTCAGCTGTTTTCAAAGCCTTAGCTAATGCAAGCCTAACAACAAATATCATTAATTAACATTAAGGCAACTAATGCAAGCTCATTAGCGTATCAAACAAAAATAGATATTTCTTGGTACTACAAACGTCTCCGTAATGTACCTATGCAGTCAGTCAACAAATGCTCTGTTTATATGAGTAAAAAATGAAAATAAGAAGAAAACCGCGGAGTCAATTCCTAAAAACTAACTGTGGAAAAAAAAAAAGAATACAGAGAGTGAATGCAGCACTAAGAAAATTAACTATTAAATATTATAATATAAATGTAAGGAAAGTCTCCAGTCTGCTTTGTCCTCAAAATTTAATAACAATAAAGGAAGTTTCAGTTGTGAAATTATCAGCAATTTGGAAACAACATTTTGCTGCAAGTTGCCTAGAAAAAAGCACAAGCAGACTAGAGATTGCCTTATAGACATTATGTACATGTAAACTAATGAAAAATCTACTTTGTGTTGGTAATAGTTAAGATCCTACTATTGGGCCTAATTTTTTTACCAGCCTCACTGTTTCTTAAGAGAATTTCCTGTTGCTTTGGAGTTCTTTCTTAAAATTAATCCTAATGGACAAAATCATTTGCGCACCGATAGGACCTAACTTTGAGGTCCCAACAGAAACCAAAATCAATCATCAACTAATTACTAATCAAACAAAAGTGAAACTATACCTTCTTCATACTTGCATACATACTTTTTACTGGAGGATCAGTAAGAAGAATTTGGCAATTGGTATTGGCACTTCAATGATCAAGGTCACTGTGGTTATAAAATAATGCTTTCCTATTCGACCTATCGAAATTGTGCTTTATAGATTTAGCCTACAAAATTTAGATGCAATTCCAGCTGTAGCCTTGTAGACACTGAAAGTTAGGGATGCCTTTGGCTGAAAAAAAAAAAAACTTATATTTTCCCTCAACGGAAAATCATCAAACGTTTTATGGTATATGGTCTATTTGTTTTACCCTTATAAATTTTAGCTCATAAGCTGTATTGCTACTTTTATGCCGGGAGTTTAATGATATAATTATATGCCTATCCAGTACTTATTTCTCTTAACCTGCATAGACCCTGAGTTTATACATTAATGATTTAAAGGTAATATTTTGCTAATGAGCTTGCTTAACTCTAGAGTGTTAATTTCAGAAATAAGTTAGCACTAATAGTGTATCAGTGAAATCCTGATTCTCCAAACCTCTAGATAATTCGAACCAAAACATGTTTTGCTATCCCTGAAGTCACTGTCACTCTTTTTATATTTCCCCTTGGGCTTTCTTAACAAGAAAATGGCAAGAAAGGCCAAAAACCAAATCGAAGCTTAGTGTCTCTGTAATTCTTTGAACTCCTATTTTCTAAAATCTTCAATTTTACAAGAGGTTCAAAAAATCATTAGTTCCACTATGTTAATATAGCCCAGGAAGCGCAACAATTCCTATGAAAAAGTAGAGTTGAGATAGAAGGTGGACTTGTGGAAAGAACTATAGTGTGTGGCTTCTACTTTGACAAAAGGAATAACATTTAAGTAAAGCTAAATATTCCTGCCTGTATGATTTATGTTTGCTGTGATCTGGTTATGACACTTCCTTAGCTATAGATGCCTTAAAAATACAAGCAACATTGCGCTGTCAAGTGATCTTACAAACTGAAATTCAGTGAATGGCCAATGAAATTATAGTCTCAGACAATAAATTATTATGAAAACACTTAGTCCACCCCCACCTTTACTGGCAGCACAATGTTAACAACTGTATAAGATGTAAACCTCTATTAAGCCCCACCCACCCCACCCCCTTACCATTTCTTAAAGACTAATTTTGTAACCTGATCCTCTTACATGACATCCTCCACAACTTACCTGAAACGCCATTCCTCTTGAAGAAAATGATTTCCATCAAATCAATGCAAGATTGCAGGTGGGATCAAAAATAACATTTTCCGCTATTTTTTTCCTAAATAATAATAATAAGAAGAATCCTTTCTTCATTCCCCTAATCCAACACCACCCCACCTCAAAATCCTTTAAACCTCTTTATAAGGTAGATGGAGGCTTAATTGAGCTTTTACAGTCTTATGTACAAAATAATCTAGAAAATTAATATCCACACGCACCCAACCACTGGAACTATAAAATCAAAACCTCACAATCGCTATTATTAATTTTTAGCACAATTTCCTTTGAGCAGTGAACTTCAAGTACTAGGCCCAAGGGTAGTTAACTTTGAAAAATTTTGGAGTGGGGATGTGCCGGCAGGTGCACCATGAAACCCCTAGCCCATACCACACTTAAGCATTCAACTCAGTTTTGCTTAACCCTACAGTATACTAGACCAAATTGGTCTGAAAGCTAATTTTTGAAAGCATTCTTCTCAAGCGATAGAATGACATACTGTGTAGCAGATTTTGATAAAATTGCTAATTCCTGAGGAAAATGTCTTTTATAACCAGTTATTATAATTAGTCTTGGATAGAGCTTTTTACTGACTTTGTCTGACACAAAGTTTTATGAATCCCTTTTCTTCCCTGAAGTATAATTAAATATAATAGACCTCTGTATACTACTGAAACTACACAATACTCAAAGGAATCTTGCATTTGAACTTAATACTTATTAAATAAATATGAAAGTACATGTAGCGCACTTAATAAGCATCCACATTCATTTTCAAATTGACTTGTTGCCAAGAAATTTTTTGGAACAAAATTCTAAGTTGAAAAAAACTAAAGACCACAAACTCACTAAAATTAGGAAAACTTTGATAAGTTGATCGCTCTCCGGTTAAAAATTAAACTGGATGAAGACTTATTTACATAAACAAAATATGTCATAAAATTTCAATCTCAGACTTCAAAACAAAGTTGAGAAACTTTTGTGATGCTTATTTTGTACAAATATGGTGGCACACACACTGTATAACTATATCATTACTACTGCAATACTGCAGATACCTTAGTATTCCCTCCAACAGTGAATTAAAGAATTCCACCTAATCAAAAATACCCTTATTGATTTCACTACATATTCAGCAAAAATGTGCTGAAGATACTAGCTGATTTTTGATTAGATCAAATTGGGTTTTCTTGTACATGCAAAGCTCAGTCATTTGAAAACTACTGGTATAATTAAAAGGAAAATATTGCAAGTGAATCTATTCACTCTTGGTAGGAATACCATGGACCTGTTAATATGTATGAGGTACCTATTTGCTGAAATGGTCAAACTTCAGATTTTGTCTTTTTGTCTTTTTGTCCTTTTGTTTTTGTTGTTGTTTTTTTTTAATGCCAAATTAAATGAATTTGTCTAATTGCTGCTGAATGGGGGTTGTGGAACAACAGCTGGGTGAAAAACCTCCCCGTACGTCCACTTGCTCCTAGGAGGAAAACCCCCGGGCCAGCTGTACCCCGCATTCAATGACCTCCCGGGCTGGGTCAGAAATATTCTTGAACCACGTACCTGCTTTGAGGTAAGATACTGGCTGTACCTGTTAGCATTAATAATTATGATTCTATAAATACTAAACCACGTATTCATTGTAAGCTGACTTTGATGGTACCATCATCTAGTTATACCAGCCTCTTCACTCTTGGCTTTTGAACTCCTGCATTTAGCCACTGATGAGTTTGGACATGCCAAATCGGTTGTTCTTCTGTACCTAAGGAAAAAGAATTCATTTTCACTCAGCTGGAAACTTATTTGTGACTCAAATGATGCCTTTTGGCTTGTATTAAAGTGATAGAGACAAGCATGGGATGTACCAATAGTATGGTGTCTAAGCTATTTCTAAGTGGCTGTGCTCATTTTTTTAATTGTTAATTTTTCTCTTTGCATGTATTTATCTACTGTAAACTTTTCTGGGCACGAAATAAAAGATTGTTGTTGTAAGATCTAATGTGAATGACAACCTTAAAGCATCACAAGTACATTCTTAAATAAGACTACAAGACTGACTGCAATGACAAGGATGTTTAAGATAACAAGCTAGGGTTACTAGAATAACTAGGGTGTCTAGGATGACTAAGATAATGACCAGGGCAACTGGCATGACTAAGATGACTAGGGTGACTAGGGGTGACTTGGATGACTCAGGTTATTAAGACAAGCAGGCTAACTGGATTGACTAGGATGACTGCCAAGATGATAAGGACGACAACAATGAATGGGTGACTGTGATGATAGAAAAAAAATGATGACTAGAATGGCTGGGATCACTGGGATGCAGGTTTGGATGACTGGATTGACTGGGGTGACTAGGATTGCTGTGATGACTAAGACAACAAGGTTGACTGGGATGACTGGGGTGACTGGGATGATTAGGATGACTAGGATGGCTGGGATGACTTGGATGGCTGGAATGACGGGGATGCAGGCTTGGATGACTGGTTTGACTAGGATGACTAAAACACAAAGGTTTCCTGGGATGACTGGGATGATTAGAATGACAACAGTGAATGGGTTGACTGTGATGATAATGATGACTAGAATGGCTGGGATGACTGGGATACAGGTTTGGATGACTGGCTTGACTAGGATTGCTGTGATGACTAAGGGAGCTTTCCAAAAGTCAGAACTGGCCGGCCGGACCATGGTGGGACCAATCATGTTGACAAAGAGATAAACTTTTTCCAAGAGTTTTTGCTGAAAACCATCTCTTTCGTACAAACTATTTAGGATTTTACTGATCTGGATGGATGGTTTTGATTAAAAGTGAAATTCCTAATACCACGGGAATGGTCAGGTCGCTCAGTTCTGACAAATGGAAAGCACCCTAATACAACAAGGTTGACTGGGATAACCGGGGTGACTGGGATGATTAGGATGGCAACAGTGAATGGGTTGACTGTGATGATAAGGATGACTAGGACGGCTGGGATGACTTGGATGGCTGGAATGACTGGGATGCAGGTTTGGATGACTGGGATGACTAAGATGACAAGGTTGACTGGGATGACTAGGGTGTGACTGGGATGATTAGGATGACAACAGTGAATGGGTTAACTGTGATGATAAGGATGACTAGAATGACTGGGATGCAGCTTTGGTTGACTGAAATTACTGGGGTGACTAGGATTACTGGGATGATTAAGACTACAAAATTGACTGGAATGACTACAATGGCAACAGTGAATGGGTTGACTGTGATGATAAGGATAACTGGAATGGCTGGGATGACTAGGATAACTAGGATGGAAAGGGATAAGAGTCTGCATTGACTGGGGTGGCAGGCATGCCTGGGATGGGTTGAATAACTGGAATGACTAGGATTACTAGGATGACAAAGATGACAAGGTTGACTGGGATGACTGGGGTGACAAGAATGACTGGAGTGACTGGAATAACTATTATTGGATGGCTAGCATGACTGGGATAACTAGGATGACTAGGAACACTAGAGTGACTGTGTTGAAAGAGATGAATGGAATGACTAGGGTGGTTGGCATGACTGGGATGGTTTTGATGACTGAACTGACTGGGATGACTAGAATGGCTATGATGACTATGATAACTGGAATGACTAGGATTACTGGGTTGACTGGGATCACAAGCATGACTGCGATGACTGGGGTGACTTGTATGACTAGCATGACTGGAATGAGTGGGATGACTAGGGTGACTAGGATGGCTAGGGTGTCTAGGATTACTACATGTAGGATGACTAGGGTGAGTGGGATGAGTGGGATGAGTGGGATGACTAGGGTGACTTGGATAACTAGGATGCCTGGAATTACTGACAGAAATGTAAAACTGTCCAAGGTGTAAACCCAGGAGTCATTTAATAAAGTAGGTTTAGCATGATCATCCAGGTGAATAGGACTGTCGTTTTTGACATTGATTGACCTTTCAACTGCAGCAGTCATCTTCAGAGTCAAAGTTGGTTGTATTGCATCAGTTGGTAATATTAAAATCTGGTTATTGATCCGATTGGTAAATTAAGTCGCGATGGTATTGGTCATCTGTTAGTTAAGCAGCGCTGGTGTTATTTAGATGAATAGACTGAACAGCAGGGGTGACTCGGATGACTGTGATGGGATGGTTAGGTTGAGTAGGGAACCTTGGATGACTAAGGCAATTGGGGAGACTAGGATAACTAGGGTGATGATATAACTGAGATGACTGCGGTGACTAGGATAACTAGAGTGATGATATACCGTAACTGGGGGTGACTAGGATGACTAGGGTAATGAGATAACTGGGTGACTAGGATGACTAGGAAGGAAGGAAGGAGTCATGGAGGAGAGGACAACAGACGCACCCTCTTCACATTTTATATTAACATGACTGTGAATAGTAAGCTTGTACCTCAGCATATAAAGTCACCATTGACAGCCGCTCTCAGTCCATTTTGAGCTTACTGTGCCCAACCAACCCATGATGTGAATGATGTGATGTGTTGTGTGAAGGTTGACCACACCACCGGGGTCTACGTCCCCTACTTTTTTCAAACAGTGGTGTAGGTTCTTTTACATCCCACAAGAACCAGATATGTTAAGTGCTGTGAGAAGGGACCTATGGTTTTTCATCCTCATCCAGATGACTATAGAAAGTCTAACCATTTGCAGATGCCACCACAAAGGCAGGACTTTCCTCTCAGTTATTTAAAGACCCTGACTGTTGGTCCGGCCGAGTTCAAACCTGTGACCTTCCACTAACCAGACCTACACTCTCCCAACCTAGCTAACCAGGTGAAGGTTAGTGTGATGAGATAACTAAGATGATTGGGTAACTAGGATAACTAGGATGACTAGGGTGATGAGATAACTGAGACAACTTGGGTGAAAAGAATGATTAGGGGGTTAGACCATGGTTTTCGTCAAAAATTTGAAATTTTTCCATCTTTTTTATTATTGACAAAATCACACAGGAAAATGTGTTTGACGATATTCTAGGAAGAAAAAAAAGCGTTTTTAGACTCTAAAATCATATAATATTAGGAAGCTAAAAAAGTCAAACAATCAGGATTTTTCCAAAGGGATAGGCCACTTGCACTAAGAGGTCACGTGACCAATGCTTCCTTTAAACAATGAGTTGGAATCTTGCTGATGCCAAAAATTGTTAGAGCACACAAAAAATTAATTATCTTACACCCGAAATTTGAGAGGAAACGCATTTAAGGGAGATATTTTGTGGCACTTTGATTTTTCAGCAAAGTAGTAAGGTTTGTATTGGCCGCCATGTTGGAGGGCATGCTCTCTGGGGTGGCTGGGAATGACCAGGATCACAGGCATTGCAATTGTGACTTTGGTGACTAGAATGACTAGGGTGGGTGGGATAAGGTGAATGACTCTATGACTGGGAAACATAGGATGATTGGAATGACTGGGATACCTGTGGCAACTAAGATGGCAAGGGTGACTATGATGAACCTGTGATAAGTAGGATAACTGGGTTGACTGGGATGACTAGGTTGACTTAGATGACTAGGACTAGGCTTATCACCTGCTAGACACCCCAGTCACAGAACAAAGTCAGTGTCTCATACCCGTTCAGAAGGTAACACTCTGTAGCAAAAAAAAAGCTTTTGATACCTGGAATGCCTGAAACCACTAATGGGACAATGCCATCCTCAGCTGTCACTTTTGATGTCGTCCCTTTAATTGTAGAAATGTTTTGATATCCAACTTGTGATGGGCAAGGAAATTTCGAAAACATTCCCAGATGCTGTAAAATGGGCAGAAATGTAAGAGATAAATTATAATTATATAAAAAATTTCAAAATGCCAAGTAGAAGGGAAGAATAGTTTTCCTACCTACATGTATAAAATTATATGGAAAAATAATTATTAATGTTTCCTAGCAGATTAAATAAATAAAGCCTCGCTTTGATCTTTTTATGACAAACCACAAACCCCAAAAAACACCAGAAATATTTCTGGAACATGAGTTGTAAGAAAAAAAGACAATCAGGCATGACCAAAACTAAACTGCAAGCAAAGATGATAAATAAGTTTGTGGTTTTCTGGCAAACCAACATGTCTTGATCTTTGCTGTGATTGATCATAAGACAACAAACATTCCTGAAATATCTCAAGTGTTCATGGTTTTTTCAGAGTTTCACAGCAAAGAAATTTAATATGTAACAATAGCCTGCCTGCAGTTATTAGTTAATAGGGACCTTAAGCATCAATGATGAAATGGGGCGACGACACTGACCAAAAGTGAAATTTTCCAGCGCGAACCTTCTGGGCATGCTTCCACCCTTCTTTGGTGACCAAATTCAGGGAGGTTTGCCATTGTCACTAAAACGCAAGTATAAAACTGTACTTTCTGCATGTAAAAGACTCTTTTTCCCCCAATCTTATTCAGTACAACTAGAAATATATTCTTTGTAGATTAGCAGAATACAAATGCTAAGCACTTTGTCAATTCTTTTGCTTGCTAACTAAAATTTTTTTTTCAGGTTTGGTTTATCTGAAAACCTGAGTGATGGCAGAACAGCGACCCAGTTGGAAAGGCAAGTAAGCTTTGCTCTGCTATCTTCTGAACTTGTTAGATTAGATGCTGTTCGTTCCATGACGGTCTATGTTTACTTGTGCATTTTAGGTTGTACTATAGGATACCGTATATATAAATGTTCATTTTTTTGTACTAAAATTAATTTCCCATGTTGTTTAAAATTAGCCACTAGTACAAGTAAAGGCACCTATTTCCAGTAGACTCCTGAACATGATGTGGTTATGAGGAGCTTTGAAAGAGGACAAAATTAATATGGGAGAACATTGCAGCAGCACGGAATTCTCTGCAGTAGCTGAAATTTAGAGTAACTGCAAGTCAAGAGCTGTTCGAGATTGGTAATGACTTTTAACTTCAAAACAAAAACAAAAGCTGTGCGATGAAGAGAGGGCCTCCAAAATGGAATAATACAAGTCATATAATATTAAAAGGAACAATCAATTTGCCATTGTCGATTAAACCATCATCATAGCTTATAACTAAGATGCAAATTACGGAGGTCTTTGAATGCCATAACAAGATTGCAACAATTAGACAAAGTTCTTCGTTTGCAAACCCGGAAAAAGTCATCGTCTGTCTGGAAAGCTGCACTGCTTAAACTTTGTTTTCCCCACTGAAAACTAAACCCATGACCTACCGGTAGTCTGCCTTGGTTGCGAAGCATCGCCGTTGTCCATTTTGTTCTCGATGCTTAAGGTCCCTAATAGGACTACATGCTGTCCAATTTGGAAATAATTGGATGAAAAAAAATTCCAAGGACAGCCAAAATTGTCTCAGGGATTTTTTTAATACAATTATTTCCAAATTGGACAAGCTTGTAGGACTTCGTTTTATTTATTAATTATATAGCTGGTTAGTTAATCCAAATTTTCATTAGCAAAACAAAATAACATTCACAGCAACAAGAAGCCAAAAGTGTTCGCCAACAAACCACAGTCAGCCAACGGAACATTTTTTGGCATGATGTCACAGAGACTTTGCACTGATTGGCTAGTTTGCATTGCCTATTGATTTTTTCTAGCATTTGATTGGCTCAGACCAGCTGTCCTATTTTCTTACATTGGACAGTTTGCCTATGTTGTAAAGAAAAGTCCCATCTGAAACTATCCAAATTAATCAATAATTGGACAGTTTGTAAAAATTAAACAATAATCACTTTGCGGACAATAGGGAACTTAAGAACCACGACGACGGCTTTGTTGACGACGACCGGAAGTGAGTTACAGTGTACTGCGCAAGCACGATTAGTAAATTTCGTCGTCGTGGTGTCGGCGACGACGCCAAACATAGTAGAATCACATCGTCCTGCAATCCACAAGCTTCGGCAGGTATAAATCCACTGTTTTAAGCAATTTTTGAAGTCCTTTGCATTTCTTTATTCTCATAAATCCAGGTATCGTTCTATTTTTCTCCTAACAAGCGATGTTGATTGAAAATTCGACTAATGAATTGTTTTTACCTTGAAGAATGACAACAGCTGTGGAGGCCGAGCGAGCGAACTCGTAAGTGATAAATTTATTTGTACGTTTAGGTAAGGCAAATCAAATGTGTTTAATATAGCGGAAATAAACTTTATGTGGAAAACAGCTATCACATCAGCATGTCTCTTTTTCCAAATCTAAACTCTGACAGATACTCGGACTCGGTCATCTCATTCAGTTGAAAGCTGAATAATCTTCGTGCGGAAAGCAGTTTTTCCCACTCGAAAAGGTCAGACAACACAAAAAATTCTTCATCGTCAATGAAATTAGACGTACGGCTTAAAAAATAAGATCTTGCGTTGTTTTAAAAGACGCCAATGCGGAAAAGTTTGTTGCAAACGGACATTACAGTTTTACATTTGTGTTTACATTCAGTGTAGTCGTAGTCGACCTACCGACCGACTGCATCTTAAGTTTCCTTTTTCCCACTGAAACTGACGTTCTCGTTCCAGTCTTTTCCCAGTCAACAGACATCGTCGTTGTGAACTTCGTCGTGGTTCTTAAGTTCCCTAATATCAGATTGTACACTAACAGCTATATAATATCATTTTGATAATAATAATAATTAAAATTTGAAGGCAGGTTAGTGCTAACTTGGGGGTTAGATTAATTTTTAAATCTGGTTTTCTTTTTGGCATTTTCTCTGATAATTTTGTCAGTTTATTTTTTGGAGTATCCAATCTTCAAATTAGAGAATTAAGGCTTTCATACAACTGTATCTGAATTCAAATTTTGCACTAACCCTGGGTTATCTTAACCCAGCTTAGAACAACCCAGCCATGTTAATTTTAATGTTTTTGTGACCTGACAACAGCTTTCAGTTGGATTATTGTGAGTACCAACCCACGAAACACTAAAGAGTAATGAGGTGACATTTGACTACTAGACAAGACATTCTAGTAAAATTAGGATAACATTGGAATATCCTAAAACTATCTTTGCACGGACTTTGAAAAATTTTCTGCATTAATAGACTTACTGAATGGCTGACTATTTTTAACTTATTGGTTGATTCATTGATTTATTAACTGACTAGGTAACACGACTGTTTGAATGGTTGAAAGACTGATGAATTACTGAATGATTGTAACTGACTGGCTAACTGTTTGAATGGTTGATAGACCGATCGATGGACTGACTGTTTGATTGACTAACTGACTGGCTAACTGTGTGAGTGGTTGTTAGACTGATTAATTACTGAATGATTAATAAATTAACTGGTTAACTGTCTGAATGATATTTTAGCATAAAATAAAAGTTAATGTTGGCAAGTATTAGTTTAACCTGTGTGGTATTTCCTTATTTAGCACTATTTATAATACAGTATTATGCTGTATGCCTGCTCAGCTGGCACTTTCTTTGATCGCTGCAAGTTCAAGCAGCAAAGTTAACATGAATAAAATACTCTGCCCTGACCAATGAAGTCCTCTACCTCTTTTTCGGCACAGAATAATCTGCCAATCACAGGTTCACGAGAACAACTCATTGAGCGCCTGTGTTCAATCCAAGTTGACATAGATTCGCTACACCGCACTCCGAGCTCAGATGCTTCCGAGCCTCCCTCAAAACAGGCATGCACTAGCCAAAGTTCTCAGTCTGCATCCACTTCTGCTTCTGAACCTGTTGTTGTCTCTGCTGACTCGCCTACCATCAACAACATGGCTGAACCTTCTAACTCAAACAACATTACTGTAAATGAAGCTTGGCAACATGGTGGCCGCAAAGGGGGGGTTCCCCCAAATGCAAATCCCAACTTTAACCCAGCAGCACCTAAGACTCTTATTTCCCATATTCCTGATCAAAAACTTAAATCTGTTTCTGGCCCAAGTCAAGGCGTTTCTGCCCTGCCGCCTTCACAATCTCCATCTCCATCCATGGCCCATCAACCCCTCCTTCGCTGCAAGTTTACTTTTGCCACTGCTTGGAATGAGCTCTTCACAAGTTCAGCAACCTTCCTCCCTCACTGCTTACATTCCCAAACCAGTCTATCACATGCAGTGAGTTTGTGGAATTTGATTCTCTGTTGCCAGAGAACTCATGCCTCAATAAAAGTCATCTCCAGGCTGAATTGTCTACAGGAATTTCGAGGGCAAACAAGTCAATGTTCCTACACCCTCTTGCAAGAAAAACCCACATTGACTCCATCAACAGGTGGCTGTCTGACAGCTTTTGTGCTTAAACTGCACAGTCCTTTTGACCTCTTTCCCCCATAGGGCTGGTGGGATGTTTGCTTATCAAGAGGTCATCTGATTGGTACATCGCAAGCTCACAGCTAGGGTTTGCATGGCTATCTTACGACATTGAATTCTGTAGGAAAGTAGCTAGCAACCTCGCCCTCAATTGGGGAGAATCGGATACACAATTTTAGTAAAATCCAACAAGTGGTCTATCATCAATGCTGCATTCTGATTGGTTGAGCTACTACTAGGCTATAATTATGTTATAGCCTAATAGTAGCGAAAAGCGCTGACTTGTTGACAGCAAAAAAGGATTTTTTAACTAGCTAAAGTTGTTTTGTCGTGATATTTTTGACCAACTTAAGTTGGATTAATTTACTAAAACAATTATTCCTCTCGCCCTCATGGCCTCTGAGTCAATAGCCCATGAGGCCGAAGGCCGAATGGGCTATTGACTCAGAGCCCATTCGGGCTCGAGGAATAATTGTTAAATACCTTCTAAACTTTACTGGTCAAGTGAAATCTTCTTGCTTTGTTTGTGGGAGTGGGGACCATTTTCTCATGGCTGCTCCTTTTCTGCCCTCAGGCCAACTTAATTCCACCGAGGAGGACTGTGCCATAATTTCAACTGTGGTACCAAATGCAGCCAAGACCCCTGCGCCTTCAGCCACTGCGGCAAGATCTGTGACAGGGATCACCCCTCCTATCAAAATGATGCTCCCCAGGAAAAAGCTAGAAGCCAGGCTGACAAAAAGTCCTCAAACCACTGAAGTTTTACAGTCTTATAAGCCTCACACCCCTATAAATGTTCTCCAGTTACACAACCTTCTTAAATCCCACCCTAATCAAGACTTTGTTAATAACTTTTGCACTGGGTTACAGTATGGTTTGCGGGTAGGTTACAAGGTTAACTGATTCCCTAGGGTCTGGGAACCTTCCATCTGCCACCCAGCAACTGGAAGTTATTGAGGCCAACCTACTTGAGGTTGGGTAGACTGGCCCCTTTGAATCCCTCCCTTTGAAAAACTTTCAAATTCATCCCCTTGGCCTGGTCCCCAAGAAAGACAGCCAATAAGAGTCTAAAGTAGTAATGAGTCAAATGAGTCATGAGTCAATGAGTCAGATCTGAAAAAATAAAAATTTTGGTAGAAACAATAAAATTTAGCTTCATTAGGTTTTAGCAAGAAATCAAGGGGAATACAATGTTCTTTTATTCCATGGATCGCTGTGGATCATGAACACAATGAAGACAATCCAGGACAGACAATTTATGTTTTAAAGCGTTCGTTCCAAGTTACAATCAATTGCAGAGTTGTTTTCAGTAGATAACCTGGATTCCCAAAGTAGTTCACCACTTTTTCCAATCAGTTTTACTTGCCTCAAAAGGTGAATGATGCTACGAGGCGAACAAGCTGAATCAGTGTAATTTGCCCGAGGAGGCCGGGGTATGAAACAGTGAGTCGAAGAGTTGTACACAGTCAGTGTTTATATTAGAAACATGGAGTGTACGAATAATAATATTATTGAGGTATACCCATTGTAATTTTAAGTAACTTTCAAGGCTCGTTGATTGATTAAAATCTTTGGGCATTCATTGTTTGCATTATGTTAATGTGTTTATTTACATTAGTTCACCTGTTTAAGACTCGTGCATTAACCAATACAGAGATGCCAACCTCTGGAGACCTAAAATCGGGAGACTGTCTTTTTTTTACTTCCCTCCCGGAATTTCAACGAACCCTCCCCCCCCTCCGAAAAATTGACCCAGCCCCAATGGGAATGACTTAGGACATTATATGACATCTTACATGATGTACATACTATCAAAATTCGAATGCTAGATTCTGAAATAATCTTTGTCAATGACAAAAATGCCCCAGAAATCGTACTGCGAATAAGAAAAATTCAAGTTTTGAGCTAAAAATGGGCTAAATCTCAAACTAAGTCTGTTTTATTTTTTACTAAGTATTCAATAAAATATTTATAATGGACGTAAAAAGTGGGAGATTTATGTACCAAAGTGGGAGAGTGGGAGATGAGGCAAAAAAGCGCAAGTCTCCCGCCAAAAGCAGGGGAGTTGGCATCACTGCAATATGAACAACCTTGGGGCAGCACTTCACTTCTGGCATGGAAAATCTAGTAATAATTTATAATGGATTCACGGTCTGATCTGATGGTTTATAAAATGCTTCTTAAAGGGTGTCTGGGAAGGCTTTTCTTCAAGCCTGGATGCACGTAGTAGTAGTGGAAGGGCCTGGAATACTGCTAACAAACAGCCCAGGTTGAGATTTCATGTTAGAAATAGGCCTTTTGAGCAGGCAGCAATGAAGCAAGTAGACAAAATAATAAAAGTAATGCTTGATTTTATTGATTCCTATTTTACTTTTTCAGATCTGACTCATGACTCATTGACTCATTTGACTCATAAAACATCCATTCTCAGCCAATAATGGCTAACTATCTTTCACTTATTATCTTACCTCAAAGGGTCTTCGGATTACCTGAATGCTAACATCCCAATATGAGGAATACACCCTTCAATAATTATATATGGGTTAACGAGACTATTGCCCTGGTCCTTGCTCATGGCGCCAGTTATTATATGACTACATGCATGTACGACTGATATCCAGTCAGCATTCCAAATGATTCCAGTCCACCCAGAGGAATGGGAACTTTAATTTGGGCATGGGGCATGTCCTTGGGGGGGGAGGGGGGGTCAATTTTGAAAAAGCCCTCTCCTCCCTTAATAATTATGTATAGTACATTATTCTGTGGCAACCAGGTTGTCATTGCTTTCTGCCAAGAGCTCCAAAAACAATTCTCTGTGTGATGAGCCTTGCATGGTTGATCACTTTTCAAACACTTAGTTTCAAATTTAGATTTACTGCTAATGAAGCATGTCCCTGCCAGGGTTACTAATAATATGTCATTCCTGATGGCCTGTTTTGTTTCCGGATGTCACTTTTCCTCCTTCTCGCACCAGATGCATGGCCAGCTCCCTGTCCGATCCCTGCACTGTTGACCAAAGTTTAACCATGCAAGCTGATCACTACAAATTACTGTGACCAGTGTATTGCTACCTCTACTTGCAGCACTTACTCAACTGAGGAGAGCCATTTAGGTCATTCTGCCTTTTTAACAACCTTATTTCCTCTGAGAACCTCTTTTTACCTGTCTGGGAGTCCACCTTAATCCATTTTGTCACCCACCTAGCCAACTCACTTTCTTATGGCACCATCAAAGTTTATCTGGCAGCAGTTATCTTCATATTGAGGCATGAAGCATCCCCTCGGCATGGTGCCATGTGCCGAGGCCCCTCACTCAGTGGGTTACTCGGTCAGTGGGTTCTATCTGAATCATGCTGGTTTTTCCCTGCCCAATTTCGCCCACTTAAGCCTTGTGTGTTGCGTTATTAATTGTCGGCACGCCATAACATTAAATGGTTGATAGACTGATGGACTGACTGTCTGATTGATTAACTGACTGGCTAATTGTTTGAGCGGTTGATAGACTGATGAATTACTGAAGGACTGATAAATTGACTGGCTATTAACTGTTTAAATGGTTGATAGATTTATAGACTGACTTTATGATTGATTAACTAATTGGCTAACTGTTTGAATGGTTGATTGATAAATGGATTGACTGCTTTATTGATTAGCATTACTGACCGGCTAACTGTTTGACTGGTTGATAGATTGGCAGACTAACTGATTGATTGATTAACTGACTGGCTAACTGTTTGAATGGTTGATCGAGGGACTGACACAGTTCACTGACTGTTTGATTGATTATTGACTGGCTAACTGTTTATTATAAATGATTAATGGACTGATATGTTATTAGAGGGACTACCAAAAATTTGTATCAAGGACTACTGTAATTTATAAGGGAGGTTTTTCGGAGATTGCATGTTCGTCGTCGTCGTTGACACACATTTGCCTCGATTTGAGGCGCTTGCTTATGTTTTGGCTCATATTGATGCGCTTACTCATGTGGTGATTCTTGTGTCCTCTGCATTCATCTTTCAGAGGTTTGCTGAGGTATTCTGTCAATTAAAGCTTCATAAAGCATTCATCTTTTAAAAAGTTTGCTGAATCTTTGTAAAGCATACATTGATATGTGTTTGCTGAATCATCCAAAGCATTCATCTTTCAGAAGTCTACTGTTAAATTTTACTTTGGATTAAGCCTTTATATTTTTCAGCATGGTTCATCACTGTCTTTGAAAAATGTGTGCGACTCTTGGTGCATGCATCAAAACGGGTTTAGTTTGGCAGCCGCGTGTCATGCCACAAAGTAAATTTACCAAGTTGTGTAGCTCAGGGGCCGTTATGTCACAAAGTAAATCTACCGAGTTGTGTGGCTCGGCAGCCATTGTGCCACAAAGTAAATCTACCAAGATGTGAAGCTCGGCAACGCCATTTCATCATGACTTGTGATATTTCCAGTACCGGACATAAAAACACTTTAACTCTATGTTATTTATTAGGAAAAACCTATAAGCCAGCCCACAGTAGTGCCATTGACTCAAGTCACTGAAATCGACACGCTCGACGAATTACTGGGTTATTTCACATATGATCTCGTTATTTGAAGGTACACTTCATGCTGATAAAATGCACGTATGATTCAAAATCGCGAACATTAGACCGATCTCACACCGAAAAGGGTGGTCGTTTTGTGTTTACATGATACCGTTGTGAGATTTCGCACTGGAGTAAAATTCTCGCCCCGGCATGACAACCGGAGTGAACTCACGCCGGGGCGACTCGCGCCGGCATGACTTTTTGTGGTGGTATCATGTAAACAAATGTAGAGCCATGAGAGGGAACCGGAGTGAACTCATCGTGGCGCGAAAGTCGCCCCGGTGTCATGTAAACACCCCCTAATAATGATACACAGTTTAAATAGAGGTTTCGTTGTACGCAACCCTTACATTCAAAATATGCCATAATCATAATTATCTACCAGTACATCACAACCACCCTTTCCCCTCAACTGCTACCTGTATGCCTAACAAACATATCAAACGCACTCTCCTAAGCTCCGATTACTCCTAGTTGTACATGTATAAGGTTAATACATTCTACAGCTGTTTGCTTGAAAATGAAAACACTTCTATAAGAGGAAAGCATATTGTGCCATAACAAAAGAAATTGCTTCCCTCTTAGCCAGATCATTACTTACTTTAACTTACAATGCTTTAGGAGGCCATTTTCATCATTAGCATGGTGATGGTGGTGGAGGAGGGGCAGTGGCAGGGTTGGGTCATGGTATTTTCTGCACATTTATGGGAGACAGACATAATTATGGGGAGGGAGGAACAAAAATCCCACCATCCAAGATTATAACTGAAGGGGGTGGGGGCTTAGAGACAAGGCAAAGGAAAAATTAATCTAAAATCATTCTAGTCCCCCATATACATAAATAATATTATGAGCCCTCTTTAATTGAATGAATGATTGAATGACAGATTGACTGACTGACTGTATGACTGTTTGATTAACTACCTATATAGCCTTGACTGCCTAACAGACTGATTACTTCCAACATACACTGTACAGTAACTTTCTCATTAAATTTTGATAGAATCACTCTTTGTTTGATGGAATGAATTCATAACTGACTGTTTTCCAAGCCAGGTCAAGCCCCAAGATTGCTTTAATGTAAGATCATTTGAAAAATGAAACCATTAGTCATTGCCACAACTTGAGTATCAAATTTAAATCTGCTTTCCTGCATGAATATACATGTAAAAATTTGTGCATTCATGGCACAAACTAACTAGTAATATTCGTTGCTACAACACCAGATATACAGCTAACAAAAATATTTATAAGATGAGAGTACAAACAAAATATTAATGTAGGTAAACAACCTTTCATGGCTATGGGACACTGGCAAGGACCTTCTAACTCGTTAAAAAAAATGAGTGTGTCTGCATTTCCAAAGAAATTTATACACTATCTACATGTACTGTCAGAACAACAAACGAAATAAATTTTTGTCTCGCTGATGGAGCAACATACTGTACATTGTACAATGCAGTTCAATCACATGTAAATAAGTTCTTCCTTCTTGATTTTTTTTTCATCTTACTGTATTTCTTTTGATTCTACCTGCTACCAGCAATTGTTCACGGAGCTAAGTAAATTTACTAGATTGTAATAATTATCAACCATAATGCATGTACATCGACAAAAGCATAATAAAGATTATTCCATTATTTTTTTGATATGGTTCATGATTTTTCATGAAAGTTAATACTCACAAAATTAAGTGATAATAAGGTACTAATAGTTTTTATCATTTTGCTTCTCTCTGACATTTTATCAAGGTTGCATTTATTCAAGTAAATAACATGGTATGTCACACATATTACTGTAAAAAAATAAAATAGAAGAGTTGTTTACCTTGTCCTCAGAGCCCACTTTTCTTGCACACAGTGCAGTCCATCACTGAAAGAAAATCACAATGACAAAAATTTAGTTAACATATTGCAACTTTTTTGAAGGTTAAAACTTGTATATGACACCCCTGGCAGTCAAAAGGACAAGAAAACCTTCTTGTATGGGACAGAGCCTCCCACCTGTATAATTTTTTTTTTTTCAGTACTTCTCCCCCATGCCAAGGCAAAATCAGCTCACCCAAAGGGTAACATGGTTCTTATGAGTTCAACGCACAGAAAGCACTGAAGCACATGTACCAACTCCGTAGTATGGCCAATATCGTACGCATGCGCACAACCATATCACCCGGGCAGTGGCAGCCATGGACAGCTGTTTCGCCCTTCTAGGGGCTCATAAGCATGGCATAGCCAGCACAGTCACACTTGCAATCACAGACCCTGCCTTTTTCTGCTGAGGGGGATGCATAAGCACCCCTTTAAGCGCAAGCTCCACACTAAACATGTGGAAGCTGTTAGTTGGGAACTGAAAAACATTTCTCCCATGACATGCATATGGAGATGGGATCTACAAGTTTGCCTACATTTGACAGCGTGAGTGATTTGGAATAATCATGAGGAAGTTTTGAAGAAAGCAAATTCACTTTTTTTTGCTCACTCCCCGTTGTGGTATCTTTAACTGTGAATTTTTATATTATTATTCCAACTCACTCACTTTGTCAAGTGTAGGCGACCTCATAGGAACCATATCCAAGTCCAGAAAGAGAAAGAAAAATGCTCATTTGTTTAGGTTATCCACAAGACAATAAATAGGGTGCAGGAACGGTGGTTACTCATTTAATGTTTTATTTGAGGGGGTTGGGGGAGGGGGGGGGGGGGTGCCTACATGCATTTTCTAGACAGATTTTTTAGGGTCTGTCAGATTTAGGGGTGGGGGGTCTGAGTTTTTGGGTCTGTGTTTTCTACATAAAACTCCCTCCATGAGGAATCAAAAGCCGAAATATAGTTTTTGCTTATTTCAGTTATTTATCAACAGAGCAATGACCTGCACTTGTGACCTGTGACCTGTGAAGTGAATTCTGTACATGCCAAATTTCATGTTTCGCCTTAATTTGTACCAGATCTCCTGGATTTACTTGATGATTTAAGCCATAAGTTTAATCTTTTAATTACCATCACAAGTATTACTTGCTTATGAGACCATCGTTTTCTGCGAAATAGTCTTAAATTTAAGTTTAAGTTTAACTTAAGCCAATTAAACATCAGCTTACCTCACAAGACCAGTGCAAGATTTTTCACGACTTCTGCCATGCCACGTGCGAGAATTTTTCGATCATGAATAAAGCCAAGTGTTGACAAGTGAGCAAAAGAACTGCTGAAGCTCAAAACCGACTTCCAGAAGTCTAATTATGTTACTTTAGATCCAATTTACTACACACGTGTTCTGTCTGGTCAATAATACGTCGCCATATTGGTTTCGTTTAGAACCCAGTCTCTCGATTGGCGCGTGCGTCTCGCGAACGGGCTTTAATTTCGCTCGTAAAACGCGCGCAATGGAGTCAGGAAAATAAACATTTTCACGCCTGTTACATGTTTCTCAACTTTCGCGATTTATGAGTGAGATAAAAAGTAAATATTACTTCTAGCAGTAAAGAGTAGTTCAACTGTGTAATGAAACCAGTACATGAGGAGTGTGAGTGCTGCGGACCCATATGCATATGAGCTTATGTGAACGCAAAATATGTTGCAGCCATGCCTAGGAATCGAAGCACGGTTTTAAATGTGAAAGTAATCCACCACCCTTGCAGTTGCGAGCCTTTAAGTAAAATTGGTAGGCTTTCTCTCATTAACACCAGTCCCCCTCGCACCCGTTTTTTGGATGTCACGCAACGCTCCCCCTTTTTAGGGAGCGTTGCGTGACATCCAAAAAAACGGCTTCGAGGGAGACTACATTAATACTGAATTGAGAGCTAGAGTCCGCGGTTCATTGGTCAGACTTGGTCAGACGGCTATACCTTGCTGATTGGTTTGTCGCTGTGGACTTGCTGATATTTCATCTTTTGATGATCCCTAATAATGACGCCCCTGTGTCGAGAAAGCTGCCTGCTAAAGCCAGGGTGATATGGCTTTGCGCATGTATGCGTTAGGTACTGGCCAGGCCGTGGGATGGTGTACGAGTGGCAATTGCTGTTAAGTTCGCTATAATTGGCGTAGGAGAACGCAACTAGATACCTTCTGACCATTCCCAGTAATGGAGTGGTTCCATCGAAATAATTGCGCCACTGCGTTTGACACCCGCGCGCAATTTTTATGAGGGCGCCGCGCAAAGAATAACCAAACAAAATGGTGTTGCAAATTACCTTCATAGGAGCTACGCACGTCTACCGGAAGTCGACTTTTTGCACACTTGAGAAGTGATATTGGACAAATTTTGGGGCAAATCGTCTCTTTAAGAGTAAAAACATGTTGCAATACAAATTTGGTGGTGCCACGGCATATTAAAAAGAAAAAGGCTTACTTCTGGCTGACGAATATAGCTGCTTAAACTCCCTATTGACTTCGAATGTGACGACTGTGAATTATGGTGATCACCGGAGTGAGATTGCTATTGCCTTTGATTGGTGTGAAGAGCACAGGGGCGTGAGTTTTGAATAAAAATTAAGGGAAATATAGCGACGTTCATCCCTAAGGGTTTGACAACCAGGCGTAAAAAGAGTACAAAGAGTTAGGAGGATTCTCCCTGCCGTAGTTTCATGAGGACAAGAAGTAAAAAAAAGCCCAGTTTCTCTAATACGCTTTCCTCTAATATGTTTGCGTATCTCGTGTTCCTTATCGTTACTTTCTCAAAAATATTGAAAGGTTTTTCTCTCCTCTCCGCCGTTACTGCGGCCTGGCACCGAAGGCTGTGCCCGCAATTCAAGGAACTAAGATCTGGAGAGGGTGGGGATTAAGAATTATTGGGTTGATCGAGTCTTATTTTCTCATAAAACAGGCAAATATTGAGAAAGCACTTTCATTTAATTAATAAGCAATGTAGTAGGAAATGTATTTTCAAAGGGAAGTAATTTAAAAAAAAACAGTAGGTAATGGAAACATCTGACTAAAAACAGGCAAACCAACCAATTAATTCTTCTAATTAACTACCTTAGCGACAATTAGTTAGAGACGATTTTATCTCCGGCACAGAAACAGACCTTCATTCATGATTTCACTACGGTAACCGTCATCTTTGCACACGCTTTAGGATTGATGGGATAACAGCAATGTCACGAGGTGGTATTTCAGGGATAAAAAAAAAGAAAAAAATTACCAATACGAAAAAAAAAAACGGTCGAGTTCGTTTATTCTCTCAAAACGAAACAATGACTTAATAGTCATGCAAAAGGCATGGTTCGAGTTTCGTCAAAGTTTTACATCATTATTATTATTATTAGTGAACTTACGCAACAGGACGGGAGAGGAAAGAAGACGGCAAACCTTTTGTGACAAGCGTGACGATAATTTTTTGGAAATAACTTTTCGCCAAACTTCACTTTCTTTTAAACACATCTTTTTGTAAAAGACCAGAAAACATTGATGTCAGTGAAGATCACTACAAAACACGCAAGTTATAGCCTTGTCACGTTCGTCACGCACAAGCGTTTTGCCGTCCTCTTCTTCCTGCCGTCCTGTTGCGTAAACTCACTAATTGCTGTGAGGACATCTACAGAAGCAGATACAAAGCGCAGCTCACAGGTCACAAGTGCAGGTTACAGTACCGGTCACCATGTGAGAGCCGTAGATAGCGGAGGTGGGAAGGGGGCAGCTGCCCCCCCCCCCCCCCCCCCCTCCCGGACCTGTTAAGCCAGACAAATTAAGTCTGTGGATGGATTTATTTTCATTAGACTCAGTTATTTTGATTGTAGTGACTTGCAATTGTTTGCCATTTTCATATTCAAGGTCGATTTTTCGGAGACAAAGCTCATGACAAGTGCTGAAAATAGCGTTTCGGCGCCTCAAAATTTGAAAATTTCTGGGGGAGGATACCCCCAGACCCTGTTACAAGGCTCCTACTTTTAGCACTCTCAATAATGTCCTATTCCCATTACAAAAAAAACTAGCTACGGTCCTGTATGCTACGCCGGTAAATAAACAACACTTAAAGTGTCTCCTAGCCCTAATCACAATCTGAAATCTCTCCAATTTTTGAGCAGCATCATGGACAAACGCCTTTGGAATAGTACGAATTTTGCCATTTTTCCTCAAGTTTATTTTAATAGTCTCAAAGGTTTTATTTCTATCTATAATATCACAAAAGTAAATTTCGTAACCTATTTTGCCTCAAAACACTGAACTATGAGTCGAAAATATTTCAATTTTTTGACCAAAATCATACACTAACCCTTTCGTAAACTGTTCAGTTTTGCAAATTTTCCTGAATTGTACTTTTATACTCTAAAAGCTTTTTTTTTTTCTATCTGGAGTATAAAGTAAGTATCAGTTTCTTGGTTCATTTTGTTTAAAAACAAACTATGAAAATATTTCCAATTTTTGATCAAAATTCGTGGACTTTAATTCCTTTGCGCAAATTCGAATTTTGCCACCTGTAAGTGTATTTTTAATTATACTCTAAAAGAGCCCTTTTTTACCTAGAACTTTAGCTTATTGTACTTAAATACAAACTGTGAATTAAATATTTCCAATTTTTGAGCAAAATTCGAAGTTTTTCGACTTTTTCTCAAGTTTATTTTTGTAGTCTAAAAAGGTTTGTTTTATATCTGGAATATCACGAAAGTAAGTTTCTTGGCCTATTTTGCCTCACAACAAGCTACGAAAATATTTCAATTCTTGGACCAAAATCATGGACTAACCCGTTCGTAAAATGTCTTCATTACATATTTTCATGAAGTGTATTTTTAATGTCTAAAAAGCCCATTTTCTTCTATCTGGAATGTCAGGAAAGTAAATATGTTGGTCTCTTTTGCCTCAAAACAAACTATGAAGATATTTCAGTTTTTTTTACCAAAATCATGGAAAAATTCCAATTTTCCAACTTTTTCTCAAATGTATTTTTATAGTCTAAAAAGCTTTCTGTTCTATCTAGAATATTGGAAAAGTATTTTTCTTGGCTTATTTCACGCTTGGAAGTAAAATCATCAAAAGTGGCCTAACATGCGCAGCAGGCGTCGAAAGGCTAGGGGTAGAGGGTAGGGAAGAAGGGAAAAGGGGAGGGGTGTGAGGATTGCCCGTTTCACTTTTTTGATTTTAACGGTTTTTGACGGGAAAATGACGTCACAGGATTGATGGCAAACATTTACTTTTTTTAACTGGCAAAAAGATTTAGTGTTTTTGAGGGACCATTTGGCAATAGAAACGAAAGTGAAAAAAAAAATTACAAAGCTTATTCTGTTTAAAAGATACGAAGTTTTGAGATGTCCCCTTTTTCTAAAAATAAATAACAAAAATCGCGGAATTTCTGCGGAATTTTAAAATTTAAAACTTAATAACTTTTTAACCAATTAACCTTTTTAAAAACTTCTTTCACATTTCGTTCTATCTCAAAGTGCTCTTTAAAAATAATTCAATTGTTATATGAAAATTTGAACTGATTGAAAATTTGCTATCTACCTTGTGTTGTCATTTTAATTTCCCGCCAAAAACCATTAAAATCAAAAAGTGAAACGGGCAAAACGTACGCATTAAAACGTTGTACCATCCTGCAAAGTCAGATCAAAAGGATAGAAACTGTTCGAGATTTTTTATTCCTGGTCATTTTTGATGTTGTTTTCCAAGGATGTTTTGCCCAAAAAAGCTACAAAAATATTTTCCAAAAATATTTTGCAGTTTTGTACATCTTCCTGAAGTGTATTTTGATCGGCTAAAGAACCCTTTTTTGCTATCTGGAATATAGGGAAAGTATTTTTCCTTGTTTACTTTGCCTTAAAACAAACTATGAAAATATTTACAATTTTAGACCAAACTCATAGATTAACCCCCTTGGGCCAGAATTAGAGTTTTGCCACTTTTCCATTAAGTGTAAGGAAATATGAAAATTTTTCAAAATTTGACCAAAATCATGGACTAACCCGTTTGGAAAAATTCGAATTTTTCGATTTTTCCTTAAGCTTAATTATAGTCTATGAAGTGTTGTGTTGTTCTACCTAGAATGTCTGAAAAGTATATTTCTTGGCTCATTTTGCCAAAAGACAAAGTTACTACGAGTATAGCCTGTGAACAGGCTCTCTGTTTGAGGAAAAATTGCAAGGAAAGGGAGTTCCCCACTCGACCAAAGGCCTGTTAACAGGCTACTAAGAGTAGCACCCCAGGGGTCTCTGTCGCCCGTTCTTTAATAAACTTTCGCAGTCGGGGATTTTTCTGACCCAACTGATCAGCCCTGGCTCTCCAAAGATGAGCTTTAATTCGCATTTCATGCAGTCCAAGAGCAAGGCTAAAAAGGGTGTTTTAAGACCATCTTAGACTTTGTTTGGGAATGTTTCTTTCGAAGAAGTGAGTAAAGATCGTGGAACGCTTGTAAGTCAGATGTCGAAGTTTTTGTTATACAACAACATCTTATTGTTTTCAAAAGGTTTTATTATAACGTTAAGTTAGCACCCGAGTATTGTCTAAGAAAGATTTTAAAAAAATCATTACTAGGCATCAACTTAACTATATTGATTAACGATTTAATGATAGGATAGGAAAGAGCCTGTTGGACTGATTTCTCTTCATTAGAACGTCATGGTTTGAGCGTTATCTACACATGTCTGGCTGTTAAATCCCATCGTTTCGGTTTAGTCATCACATTTCTGAAACTTGCAGATCTCAAATCCCCAGCGACGATCCCTGAAGATTAAAAAAGAAACAAAGCATCAGATGAAAGTTTTAAAGGTAAAAAGCTGTAATCTATAAGAAAATGACTTATTTATAAAATATGCAGAATTAGGAAAGAGCCTGTCTTGCAACGACGAGTCAATTATTTGTCTTTGATATGTGCACTGCAGACCTTCCAGGCCAGCGTAATGTTCACCGTACTCTTTGGGGTTGAAGCACCCTATGCGCGCTATAGTAAAAACCCGCAAGTAAGAACTTGCATCAAGTTTTTCCAAGTTAGCCAAAAGAAGGTCATACATAAATGGTAATTAGCACAAACTTAGGCTTTTTAGGTTCTTAAATAGCTTCTTATTATTTTTCTGAAGGAAACAAAATACATTGTAGCTATTAAGAGTATTTAGTAGTATTGGGCTTATTCCCAGGTAAAGTTTGCAAACTAAATCAGTAGTGCAGTGGTGCAGTTGAAGAGATAAGGCACCTATGTACCCAAGTCTCCAAAAGGATCCTGAATGTTGACTTGCCTTATTTTGCCCAAGTGTATAGAATTTGTTTTATAGATTTTAGAAAATAAGGCTCTTGTATAGAGGGCGCCTAACTGGCAAATTTTAGCCTGCATAGTAGGCTTTTTTTTGTTCGTTTTCTTTTGTTTTCAAATTGTTTTGGTTTTGCTTTGTTTTGTTTTGTTTTCTTTTTTTGGAGTGATTTTCGTTTGTTGTTCGTAAAGTAAGAAACACAGCCTGACGAAAGAGAAAACGATGGGGAGAGGGGAGGTGGGGGCGGGGGGTGGAGGCAAAGAAAGTACCAGCCTGGGCCGAGTTCTTTAAAGATTGGTTAAGATAACCCAGGGTTAGTGCGAAATTTGAATTGAGATATGAAAGGTTAAAAGGAAAAATCAGTTTAATTCTTTTTGTCTACAATGTGATGATTGAATGAACTTAAAAAGATAGAGAAAATTATCCCAGAAAATGCTTTCGACTGAAAACAAAAAAAAACCCGGATTAAAATTTAACCTCAGGTTAGCGCTAATCGGCCTTCAAACAATGAGCCCTGGTGGTGATTCAAGGTCGTTCACATGATTTCACCAACCTCGGCACCAGATCCTTCGCTGACTGCGCATGAAGCGAGAAGAGCTCTGGGATCGAGAATGATTATTTCACATGTTGGCGGTTATCATTGACATCACGCAGACATCACGTGTAAGCCATACATGACTGGACGGGGTGTTCCATAAATCTCGTGAGGTAGAATGAAAGCGGTTATTTTCTCTGCCTTTTATCCACGCACCCTCCCCCATTAATTTCTCGTTAGAACTCTGTTTAGCTTTCGCGCGGATGTGGCTCTCACTTAACGAACCACAAACGAAAAACACACCAGATAAACCACTAGGCAGGTTAGGTCAGGGTCGGGGTGGGTTCTTTTATAACTTCACATTGTTTTTCCCTAACCAAAACATAAAACAGAGAACGTAACATATTTAAAAAAAGAGGGAACTGAGTCGGCGTTTAAAAGACAAACGTCATGATCCCGGTCGTTGGTTTGGTTTATTTTTCCTCCGCTTCATTTGTTCAGTGCGACATTATAACATTTTTCCTTTTCGCTTTGTTTCGTTGTAGGTTCCATTGTGTACTTTCAGTCGATTTAATTAACTTTTGTCCGTTTCATATTATTCATTTCTCAAGGTGCGTAAAAACGGGCAACAAAAAGCGTGCAACTTGTCTTGCAACATTGCTGCAGAACAAATTGAATAGCGATGTTGGCGTTTTACCACTCACGTTCAAACCTGTTAACAAGCAGTTTTGTTGCAAGACAGGTTTGATGTGGGTGGTAAAACGCACAACATCGCTATTCAACTTGTTCTGCAGTAATGTGCAAGACAAGTTGCACGCTTTTTGTTGCCCGTTTTTACGCACCTTTACAACCCTCTGTAACGTACTCAGTGAAACCCTACCCAGTGGTCTAATTCAGTCTACCTAGTGTTCATTTAGCCTCCCCGATACCTGGCGAATAGTTTGTTCCTACCCGGCTAATTTTTTGCCCCAGTCGCCTTTTACTGTGAAATCTACAAAGCTTATGTATTGGGTTATTCGCATTTGTTTTAAAGAAGCAAAAATAGAAGACATTATTACCATTGTCAAAAGAAGTCGGAGGGTACAGGTAACCGCGTAAATCTTATAGTTCTCGTTTGAGCAATATGTAAAAGGATTTCAAAGGTTTCATACAGGTAGAGATGTAAGGCCTGTCACCCCTTTTAGCTTCTATGGGCGATAAACAACTAAGGAAGAACAACCAGCGGAAAAGAAGCCATTCCGGTGACATTTTCTCCGAGAACCCGGTGAAGATATAGAATCCACCGGGTCTGTTACAGAGGGGAGTTTACTTCGGTTGGTTTGATTTGTTTTCATTTTAAACCGTTCCAGGCGTTTAGATAGTGGACTGCGGCGCGATGTAAGGAAGCTCTCACCCCCAACTCCATCTCCTCGCTGTTTTTTCTGCTCATATCTCTTCGCGCCGACCCCATAATCTGAACTAGCTGTTTCCATCCATTTTTTTAATCGACATATCTCTGTGGTACTTACTCTTTACTGTTGTCATGGTAACTGTGTACACCAACCAAGGTGTAACCATAGGGAACATGGTAGTCCAGTACAGCGTCCCAGCCGTTCTGCAGAGGAGTGTTCTTACAGTCGTGTGGGAAGAAACCTGGCTTGGTACAGCAGCGGAAGCAAAACCTAAATTGAAAGAATTAAAACTTTTTTTTCGTCACGTAAGAGGATGACAAAGATGTTAACAAGGAAGCTGTGTCACTCAATTTAGTCAAATTCATTCTTTGATAACTGGCCCCCAATGGGAGTCTACAAAAATAAAACTTACAACAAGCAATATGGAATAAATTGTAACGACTTCAATAATAATCGAGGGTTTTAAAAACTACTTAGTTGTCAATCAGTTTTTCGAGGTATATCATTGGTGTTTGTAACTTTGAATTATCTTCTCTCGGGAGGCATATACCTCCTGCTGTTTTTCTTGAAGCAGTAATTTTTTCGCTAAAAAGTAATCTCATAAATTAGGTTGGTAAATAGGTAGGCCCTCACTAGTTGTTTGCACTTAATAGCCATAAATGTAAAACTAATGTTAAATTACTGAGAACTTCTTCTACAATTACTGGTCACCTGTCTGCGGACAGAGCAAGTTGGATGGGGGAAAAGTAGGCAAATGCGGAGGATAGTACAAATACACTAAAAACTGAAAATTTTAAATCTGGAATTTTAAATTTTAAATGTGAAATTACTAAAAAGTAAATTGAAACTTGCAAATGATCCGTAAAAGGAAGGAAAAGAAGAAGAAGCCAAATTAACTCAGTACTAATCATAAGTTACCTGCGATCTCTGTGATAGCTGCCTTACTCACTTCTGACTCCACTCACAAAGCCATTATTGTCACACTTGAAGAAAACAGGGTTGTCATAACTGTTTATATAAGAAGTCCACTTGCACTGCCCGTTGTCGAGTTCATTCTCTTTATGGCAATCAAAGTGATGGATGCGATCTTCCTTGCAGTTCCTGTGAATGCTGTACCAGCGACTGAAGGGATAACCTAGAAACGTTTTAATAACCTTTTATGTCACTAAAAGCAAGTCCAACTGCTCGTAGCACGAATGATCCAGCACTTACAAACCCATCAGCTTCAGGGAAGCTCTCTCCTCCGTAGAGGCTCCCGCTGGGTATCCCAATAAAAATAGCAATAATCGAAAAATAGAAAGCTCTTTCCCCTTCCCATAGTGCCCCGAGCGCTTTCTTTTTCTTTCTCCCCAGCCTCCCTACAACACAAAAAGGCCTCTGGGGAGGAGAGAGACTGGGCAGTAAAGACAGGGTTTTCAAATAGGGTTCTTAAGCCTGGGTCAAGTGTCAGTTCAGGCAAAGCAAGAAAGGGGCTGCTGTGTTGAAAAGAAAGAGAAGCTTGAAGAGAAAAAAGAGTAGTGAAGCCATGTAAAAAACAAACAAACAAACAAACAAATTATTGTTTCTCGTTCCACCCGCCTCATGTTTTGGGAGCACCTCTCTTGTTTTTATTGGAAAAGCAAAAACGAACAAGAATCAATAGGCGTTACTTTCAACACCAATAGGCCCTTTGCAGCTAGCCATTAACGTGGTTCAAAACCTCCATGCTGGAGAGCAAAAGTCGCACTGGGACAAGACAAATAAAAGGCATCATAATTACAAATGGTATTTTCCTTTGTTTGTCTTGCCCCAGTGCAACTTTTGCTATCCTGCATGGCGGTTTTGTACCACGGGAAAGGGAAAAGCCAATTGCAAAGGGTCCATTCAATTCTACAATCCTGCACAGCAGGCCTTACATTTCATAAACCGAAGCATTTGTTAAATACTGAGTCCTATACTGAGATTGTATGACGCATCACGTTGTTTTTAAACATGTATCAAAATACACCAAAAATTTGTGTTTAATCAATATCTGACGTTTTATTTATTAATTGACCAAAGATCTCCAGCTTATCCCTGGAGGTCGGTAATGATTTGAAGAAGGAGCAAAGAGCAGGTACTATCGACAATTTTAAGGGGGCAAGTAAGAAATATTTGTTTACTAAGACGTATAATTAATTTATCATGGGTTTGTTATTATGATGATGATTATTATTATTACTACCATTATTATTTATTATTTCTTTTAATCGCACATCAATTAGTTGTTATTAAGAATTCAATTGGCAATAATGACAACGTAGGAAACAACCAAAAAAAAAGCATCTGTCCGCTCTCTTTCTTTATAGAAACTCCGGACGAGAAACATTTGCTTTTTTTGTTGCTTTATTTTTTTGTTTGCTTTTGTTTTTGGTCGTTCTTTACTTTTGTTAATTGTTTTCATTTAACTTGGCCTAAAAGTGGGTTTTCAAATCAACTTACCATTCGAACAGCTGTATGTGAAAGGTTGTTGCCATTCGTTGGCCCAAGTTCCTGCTGGCCTACTTGAGTCGCAATGCGGGGGCTTGTGGGGTTTATGCCAATGAAACAAATGGAAAAAAGGGTTCCCTTCGCTGCAATGAAGGAGTGTCAGTTCAACCACCATCAGCAGCAGAAGAAACTTGATTGTCGTCATTTTTGCAATCTGCAAAAAATAAACAACAAAAAAACAAAGAAATCAGCCTAGTTTAAACAGTTTAATCCTAGTGGTGGTTGAAGTGAAAGCCAAAGAAAATTTTAAAATGTCATATTGAAGAATGCAGAAAACAAATATCATACGTACGAATAAATACACTGCATATAAAAGTTGTTTTCAGACTCAGAAAGCTATATAATAAATAATGTCGTGTGAAAACACTACTGAGGACTGAGGTTTCGTTTGAATGGTAACTTCATAGGATTTTATTTAAAGACTAAAAATTCACAACTGAACTTTTTCATATTAATGACTTCACGAGTGCAAGAGTTAACAAAATCTTTGATATGTGCGGGGTACAAGAAGGAAAAGAGTAAACCATGGAAACGTTACACGTAATGAAAAATTTGCCGAAGACGAAATTAAACCTGGAGGCGGGAACTCAACATAATACTGAGGCAGTACGTTTTTCCTTGTTTTTAAAGTATAAATGGCTTTGATTGAGTCCTAAACAATTATTGGATTCGGCTTTCGTATAATCTGAAGAATTAAGCAGATCTCGGATAACACCTTCCTTGATCTGCGTACTCCTTCGGATCATACGAAAGCCGAGTCCAATAATTATCGGCTTATTGTCTGTAAGAGTGACGTCACGGGAACAAGTGCATCGCTCCGAAAAACTGATAGCCTCCCACGCAGACGTTCTTAGGGGTTCGTCACGCGTTCCTGCCCCACGAGCCACGAGTTCGTGGGGCAGGAACGCGTGACGAACCCCTAAGTACGTCTGCGTGGGAGACTAAAAAACTGACTGTAAACGCAGAGATTCAGTAATCTCTAAATGTGCACTAGCTGGGTGTGAGTGGAATTTGGGTATTTCTATCTGCTTTTTCAAGCCGAAAACAATTCAGCATAATTGTTAAGTGGAACATAATTTCGGTCGGCAGAGCTGAATGGCAGACTTGAACAAAATCTGTATAATAAATTTCAGACTTTTCACTGAAGTCGCATCCAAAGATAGCGGGTGAGCATTAGTTAGCCCACAAAATAACAACTAGTCGACGTCAGAGTGAAAAGAGTCAGCGTAAAAAAGTTATCTTCAAAACTCAAAGGAAACGGATGACTGCAAGCAGTCTCTTATTTTTCTTTGCAAAGTTACTGTACGAGAAACTCAAGCACGCGAGCCGCGATAATGTCGTGGTTTGCAATCGCGCTGGCTGAGATAAGAACTAGACGGATTTTAAGAGAAAAGGCGGACTGCAAGCAGTCTAGCAAGTCACAATCTGAACCAGCTTTGTCCATTTAGAACTAAACAAAGAATCAGTCTGTTTTCGGAACAAGTCGGTCAAGTTTATTTCGTTTAGAAAAAAAGTGACATTGATCACTGCAAATCAGACCACGTAATGAGTAGTTTTTGCTAATTTGACTTCACGGCCGAATTACAACTCGCGCGTAACAGGCGTATGAAATCCACACACTAAACAATTAAAGGGGGTCCAACCTTTCAGAGCTTTGTCAAAGTTCGCCATCGATCATTTCTATTCTTTGTAAAACGCTTTGAAGACTTCTCGGTATACAATTACATACAGCTCACTGAAATCTTGTTTCACTGAGCATTTAAAACGAAAACAATGGCAATAGCACGGCTCTAAGAAACTGGCCGTAAATCACTGAGAAGTTCTGTAAACGCTTAGTGTGTTCTGAGTCAGTGGGAATTTTTTGTCTGGCTGTCTGCCTTTTCAATGCAAGCGAAAACAATTAATCAGCCAACCTGCCAGCAGAGATTTCTTTCACTTGCTCGATTTTGTTGGCGTTCGTGAGAAAGATTTGCATTTATAATCGAGTAAGATCTTTATTGAGCAATTGCGCTACGCATTCCATGTAGCTAGAATACCGTTTCGAGCCTTCGCCTAAAGGCTTGAGCTTGGTACAGCGAATTCAGTTGCAAACCGTTCGGTTTATCGCAATAAACGGAGCTCCCTCTCGAAAAACCAGTTTGACGGGAAAAAAACAAGAATGTCTTGCCCAGAAGTTCGGGCTGCGGCGATCTCAAAGGCGTGACGCGATATATTCAGGAAGAACCCTTTTTCTTCTCCTCGACTAGCAGGAGAAAGGAGGCTAGCTCTCAGTGCTCAGAGGGTGTTAGTCAGCATGATCCTGAAGTCCAACATAATTTCAGTGGAAAGAGCCGAATGACAAAATCTGTATAAATTTCAGACATTTCAAAAGTCGCAGTTACAAAGATGCTAAAGAGTGAGAATTGCAGGGGCTAGCGTACTAAAAAAGAAAATTCATACTTAAAGTAACTATAGATAGATAAACTT
Organism: Porites divaricata; assembly: GCA_038088405.1. NCBI lineage: Eukaryota > Metazoa > Cnidaria > Anthozoa > Scleractinia > Poritidae > Porites > Porites divaricata. The sequence continues at coordinate 7,844,032 of JBBMOI010000012.1, forward strand.
TATTAATGTGTCAAGGCCACATAGCCTGGGAAAGTCCCATACTAATTTGGGGACACAATTAGCAGATATTAAAATATGTATAAGAATAATTAGGAATACTTAGAACTATATATTAAAATATTAACTTAAAGCATAGATATAAAATGAAATAATCATGATGAGCAGTTATTAGAATACTTAAAGCTGTATAAAATAATTATGAGGAGCAGAGGGAACAGCCCTTGCAGCCATCATCTATGAGCAGACTAATATCGTATTTGCCCATCTGTTTCCTAAAAATATTTAACGTTTAGCTGATCTTACGTTTGGGGATAATCTTCCCCACAATTTAGGCCCAAGATATCGCAAGGAGTGTTTACCATATGTAGCCGTATTAAAACTTGGGGTAGAAAAGTCTGACTGTCTTAAAAAGTAAGAAGAGTTATGATTATTAAAAATATTACAAATATAAGTAGGACATAGCTTGTGCTTCACTCTGTACATTAGGATGCAAATATCCTGCAAGCGCCTGTTCATGAGTGTTGGTATCTGAGCTCTATAATATTTGTGAAGATCAAGGTCGACATGTATTAATTCCAAAACCTATTTTTTGTCGGACGTCTACTTTAGTACTTACGTATTGCTTAGAATCACTGAGTTAGTCAGGAGAATCTGACAGGCGTAGTTGCAGCAAGCGACCTTAGTCGGAGACTAAAATCACGGGAGAGTGTCTTATTTTTAAAGCACAATTTGATAATGCTGCAGGGCACGGCGGAAGTGATAGCGGAGCTCCGCGCGCGAAGCGCGCCAGCTGAGCACCATGGGTAAATAAATCTACCCATCCCAGAAAATTTGGTAATCACGTGACCGACCGACCGTGCGACCGACCGTCCGTCCGCACCACAGGAAAACTAATGTTTACTCTCACTTTTTTAGCTAGTTTGGGAGCCGAAGAGAAAACTAATACTATTAAACATCAATGTTGTAATCAATTGACAGCTGTCAAAACAGGGCATCCGCTGACCAGTATCACCTGACCGTACCGCGGGCTCAAGTGTCGACCCATCGAGGTCGAATATTTTTTGAAGTTATCCGCTGACAAATTACCATTTTCAAATGATCGCAGGCTCAAGTTTATTTTTTCCAAGGATTCATATCAAATATGTTGTGTTTATGTCACTATCGCCCCGCACTATTAGGACTTTGATTTCAAACTGGCCTTGGAAGCGAAAATTCAGCCAGTTTTTTTAAAAGTACAGGCGGGGAAGACCTTATTCTTACCTTGGTCACGCGTTGGTCACGCTCTACGTCCAATTTTTATACTCTGATTGCTCAAAATTTGACAGGTGAGTTCATGCGGACAAATTATGCAGCATCTTGAAAGTTGTTTACTTTGACAGCTGAAGCTGACAGAGTTTTGTGCCAACTTGTGATGTTTTTAACTGTCTTTTCCCTCTGGATGTACAAAATGAAATGCAGCGGCTATCAAGAGTCTTCTGTTATTCATGGCTGGTTTGTTTACTGGGTTTTTGGTTGAGAAATGCGTCACTTGTCAAAATTCGACAATTCGTTTTTGGATGGCATCGTTTTCGTTTTTCACCTTGCCTCATGCGTAAGAGAGTTTAAAAGTCTCAACCAACTGTGGCCTTCCTTGATAGCTTTCAGGAACTGAATCTCGAATGGTAAGCCTGAGTAATTATTGTATTTGATGTTTGTTTTTGTTATATCTAATTTTCATGAAGTCTTGCACAGTTCACGCTGACAGTTTATGCGGCAAGTTTATGCACGTTTGTAGGATTTAAGTCAATGATCTGACCTAATATCAGGTTTGATATAAGCTTACAGAACTTTAAAAAGCCTTCAGATATATTTGCTCACCACAAATAGAAAGAAACGTTCCGAAGAATATTTAGTTATAAATTTGGTCGTAGTAAGAAACTTTAAGCGATTTTCTTGCTTCGAGGAGTTCACCTTCGAAAACAGTAAACACCGCGCCGGGAAGCCGGCTTACCGGTAAGCTTTACGCTGAAAGACTCTGAGAATTTTTAGAGACACTTCATACTTGTCTTCGTGAATGAAAATCGTTGTCTCTGTAAAATTTTCACCGAATTATATTTCTTTTTTTGATTGTTAGTAGTCTCTCTTGCAATTTTCATCGCTTGTCCGTGCCGTTTGTTTTCATCGTTCATGAACATCGCTTGCAGGAGTACTCAAAAATGACTCGCGTATCAAACGCTTTATAAGATTACACATCGTTATAACTAAAACCATTAAATAACAAAAAATAATAATAATAAATTCACTATTATGTTGAAGCGTAACTGTCTTAAAGTTCATTCAAACACTCGACCACACTGACAGCTCGCACTATAGAAACGAGAACCAGCTATATGGGTGATTTTGGAAATTCTTGCACGGTTTCGCTTAAAGCCCACGATTGACCGTCCTGAATATTCTGAGTGCAATTTGTCTTGAAAAATTGTGAAATACCGTATTCTCTCCGCGGTCTGTATGACAAATAGCACTGTTTCACCTCAAATGTGATGTATAAAAATTATAAAAGGTTGGTTTAAACACCCCCAGATTTGTTGGCAAGAATTTGCAAAGTAAACCTATCGAACGCAAAAAAATTTGGCGTGATTTGTTTTCCAAGAATTTGTTTTCGAGGCCTAATCTACTGTGATCTTGAAGATGATCGAAGATGTTTGCTATTTTTGGGGTGTACATATAAGGTTATCAATTCGATGTAAGATGTTTCACTCTAAAATAACTTAGCCTTTCCCTCAAAAGTCACATGAATGTGCCCTTAAGTTAACTGATTTGTGGATTAAAAGTTTATTGTTTGATTTAAATTATAATATTTATTAATTGGAGCTTCGCTTTTGGCCCTGGCTAAATCTATATATTAACTTCGTCAAATGAAAGCTTTTCGCAACAAATTGAAAGGAGTCGGTAGACTTTAAAGAACGAAATGGATGACTGCAACTCACAACCTGAATCAGCTTTGTTTGTTTGAACAAAGGATGGCTATTTTCAACAAATTTATCAAGGTGTTTTTCCCCGAAAAGGAGACTGATGTCTGCAGATCACAGCACGTAATTAACTTTATTTGTTAATTGACTTCAGAGAGTAAATGGGAAGTTACGCTTGTTTAATTAAACAAGTAATCTCTTGCCTAACTAGAGGAAAAAGATATCATCCTATTTTGTTAAGGTCTAAACAGTCGGTAAAACTTTTTTAAGCCGTAGATAATAACATCATGAAATCATCAGAAATAAGCACAAAGCCGAATATCCGTTCGAATCCGTAAAGAATCTCCCAGTTTTTAGAAACAGATTAAACGGTTGTTCTTATACCTATCCATGCAAACAAGATAATTTATCCTTTGTGCAAAGGAAACTATTACCCCCAAAAATGTCATGCAGAAATTGGAGTCCCAAAGTTCTAGAATGGTTTATAGCATTCTTTGGTGTTATGATCTGTTAAAGAGTCAATTGAAATTATTAACTATTAACCACCTTTGAGAAACATTTGCCGCTGTGAAGGGTATGGTTTTCAAGCAATTTACTCTGGGATAGAATATAAATCAGAGAGTTTGAATCTAGAATAGAGTAGCATTTTACAGGAAACTGATCAATTGGTTGAAGATTTTAGTTTAGACTAGGAAAACCGGGAATTGCCACTCAAAAATATAAAAAAAGTCAAATCGGCAAGTTTAAATTAAGCAACTCAGACTAAAAGCAATTTTAGGATCGGGGGGGGGGGGGGGGGGGGAGGGGAGTTTAGTCTTACCAAAGAGTTTTAAAATAATGTTGCAGTCTTTCTGGATTTGAATCAACACCTCATCTGGATCAGATGAACGAAAGCAATTACAACTTACGCCGAACAGAAGCGAAACAACCTGCATGATCAATGATCTAAAATAAAACGATTCATGCCGAAGCTTAGTTCTTTGGAACTTCGTCTACAACCGGATCCAAAGCGTTTCTCAGCAGGATTCAAAAGGAATTAAACATTGCAAGGGATAGCTCGAAACAGTAATTAGGTTACGGAGCATTTTCACATGACGTCACGACTGCCATATTGGTGTTCCAAAACAATGAAATGGCAGCCATGGTGGTATTATACCCGGCAATCCTGCGGGAGATGAACCTTTTTCATTTGTAAAAACGTTTTTTTATTCCAATAAATTAGCATAGTTGCTGGCCAGGTGAGTGAAAACGCTCTACAATACATACATGGACTATGTTGTTCATATTTACCCAGGTCCAACTTTGAACAAGCCGAAGCATGAATCAAATAATCGGTTCAACAATGGCATTTTCATACAAATAAGGGAGTGTTACTTCTTTAAATTCCAGTTATCAAATAAAAAATCCAGATCATTGGGATATATCTTTAGGAAAAATAAATCCAAAAATAAATCATGTTTCCAATTTTTCATCTCCCTACCACAGGATATCAACCATATCGCGACGAAAGAAACATGGCCGCTAATTGTCGATAATATTGGCGCTGGGTGATTTGCCTGAACACACGGAGGCGATTAAAGGCGAGTCCGTACAATAAACACGCAAGAGACTCTTGGTTCACGGTAGCACTGTTTTCCTGTGCAGAAAAATAATTGTGCCACAACCAATTTTACCGCATTTGTCGCAAAAATGGTCTCAAACCGAATTGAGTTGTCATGTGACCAGTGTCCATAGACAGACCTGGCAACTTGGTATAACTATACTTTTCTCAAAAATATTTTCGTTGGTTTAAGGCAGCGACGTTGAATTGCTCTGCAGCGAGCTGTGCATTTATAACACTGAGCCAGCCAATACCTGGCAGATTCATGTGAAATAGCTAAATGTTTATGCGCAGATCAAATTATACTGCAGGGAACAAGGATTCATATATTGCACATCGAACGATAATAAGTCATCTTCATAAAATGAAAGCTGTTTTTAGTACGGTTCACTAACTGACTCTAAACTGAAAAGATTCAGGGTGAAAAGCTTATCTTCATAAAAGAAAGGAAATGGATGACTAGAAATCACAACCTAAACCAGCTTTGTCTACTCACAACAAAGAATCAGCCTGTTTTCGGAACAAGTGGGTCACGTTCATGATTCTCTACGGAAACGAGTAACATTGATCACTGCAAATCAGACCACGCAATTAGTTTTTGCTAATTTGACTTCACGGATCGAAGAGATCTTAATAATTATAAGTAAATACAACTTACGCCGAACAGAAGTGAAACAAACTGCATGATTAATGATCTGAATTAAACTGAATGATTCATTCCGAGGCTAAGTTCTTTGGAACTTCATCTACAACCGGATCCAAAGCGTTTCTTAGCGGACTCGCCGTGGCCGGACTTCGGATTCAAAAGGATTAAACCGTTGCAAAGGATAGCTCGAAGCAGTTTTTTAACATAGCTAGAATATTCGCCTATTCAAATTCAATAGCGCGAGCGTGCTTCATATTTCCATTATAAACAATACCTCGAGTTCAGGTGAGGGTAAAAGGCGGAATGAGTTTGCGGAATGGCATGTGGCATGGCTTGCGGAATGACATAATTATGTGGAATGTAGTATATGCATAAGGAATTAAAGAAATAAATTAAACTGAAAATTGCGCCCTTTTTTGCGCCAATCAATTCACAAGCAGCCGCTTTTTTAATCGGTTTCGGGCTCGACTACGATGACAAACAAAAATCCACGAAAGACTCCTTGATTTCTCAAGATCGATTAGCTTTTTGCACAGCCACAAAGATTCTACTTGCCTTTATTAGTTGGGCTTCTGGCAGCACCGAAGCTACATCCCAAAAGTCGACCATTGAAGAAGAGATGTTTTGGAGGGTCACGCTCTCTTCTTTACTTTGATTTTTTTTCTGCAAAACTTTAAAGATATTTGCACTATTGACATCATTTTCTTTTTACCTTTATTTGCATTTGAAAAAGCTTGAAGAGTGTTTCTTTTTAAGACGGTGGGTCGCGTGATTGATCGTGACATAATATTCAGAGATCGAACATGTATTTTTTTCCTTGGCTGCGTGGTGAAGTTTCAGGCATGCGAATCCTGGCAATCGACTTTGTGTGCTTTTTCTCTTTCTTTTTTTCTTTTCTTTTTCTTTTCCTTCCTACTTTTAGTATTTTTTCTCCTTTACTTTTACCTTTAATAAGTTTGAAAAGCCGATTCGGCATCACACTAACTGTTAAAAAATACATATTAATGCCTTGGTTAGTTCTCGATCAAACGCACAAACTTACACAAACAAGGGAGGTGCGAAGCCGCGAAAAGGCCGAAAGGACACAGAGAGCAGTTCGCCGCTTCACTCGATTTGTGGATTACGGATTAATGTTTGACTCGAGGCGTTCATTTAGTCTCGAATATAAACTGATTCGTTCACCGTATAAAAAATCCCTAGAATTGTAGCTAGCCCGACTTCACGTTTAGCGAGCGTTTTTTACCCTCTAGCGTTTATCACGATAAAGAGTGACCCTATTTGGTGTATCAGATGTGTTTCAATTTTAGCCTTGCTTTAATAGCATGCAGTAATAAATGGACCGGCAAAGCGATTGTTCGTTCAAATTGGCGCCAAAACAGGCACGGCAGAAACGCGCGCATGCTTTCTTGTTTAATTTATTTCTTTGCGCCATTTTCCATAAAGTAAATTCCGCATAATTATGTCATTCCGCAAGCCATGCCACATGCCAGTCCGCAAACTCATTCCCCCTTTTACCCTCACCGCTCGAGTTCTTGTGAGCTTAACAATCCTCCCAAGACGTCTCCCAAGTGCATCCGTAACTCAACAGTGCACGATAAAGCGTTAACTCCCACGTGTTTTATAAAGTAAATTTAAGAGAAAACTTTTGAATTTGTAAACCGATAGTAGGGAAAAGAGGTAAGTGTTGTTGCCGCGCGAGCTCGGCTGTGCGGGCTATGGCGTGTGCATTCTTTGCAAAGTTTTTTCTTTCAAAAAGAATTGTTTGGTGAATTGATATTTTCCCGGCACCTTAATATAGATTTTAAAAACTTTTTGACCGTTATCTTAAGCGACTTGATTAAACTTTCTCTCAGTTTCAAGACAAAAACGTCGGTGAGGGTAACAGGGGGAATGGCATGCGGTATGGCTTGCGATATGGCTTGCGGAATGACATGATTATGCGGAATGTAATATATGCAGAATGACTGAAAGAAATAAATTAAACTAAAAAGCATTCGCGTCTCTGTCTCTGTCTCTGATTATGAAGGAAATCTCTTCTAGCAGTGGTAAGCTTTACTGCGTTTCTCTCGCCTTACGGGGCTGCTAGGATACAGTAGACTCGATGAAAGAAACAAATAAGCCTCGTAAATACTTGCAGACGTACTGTGTCGCAAATCTGTCTGGGTTTTTTAGGGGTATATAACCTGTACTTCAAATCAAGGATCACTCTTTATCGTAACTCTAGAGGGAAAAGAGCGCTCGTTGAACGTGAAGTCCGGCTAGCTACAATTCCAGGGATTTTTAACACGGTGAACGAATCAGATCATATCTGAGACTAAATGAACGCCCCGAGTCAAACGGAAATCCTTTCCGCGTCTCTTCGCACTTCCTTTGTTTGTGTGAGTGTGTGCGTTTGATCTTCAAAAACTGCTAAAAGTAGCAAGAAAAAAGGAAAGAAAGAAAGGAAGAAAGAGAATAAACCCACACACTCAATTGGCAGTGTTCGAACTCACGCTTCTCTGCCAGCTGTTAGCTTCGCGTCAATCGCGTGCCAGAAATGGATCTCTGAAATGTCACAATCATGGAACCCACCATTCGGAAAATAGAAACACTTATAGAAAAAATTAAAGCACAGGGAGCGTGACCTTCCAAAACATCTTTTCTTCAATAGCCGACTTTCGTAATGTCAATCCGTGCTGCTATGCAGCCCGATTAATAAAGGCAAGTAAAATCTCTATGACTGTGCGAAAAGGCTAATTGACAGTGAGAAATCAAGTACCCTGCGAGCGGAGGCTTCCCTCTAGCATGGCTTTTAACGTTAGAATTCATTCGCGTGGCTTGTCAGCCGCATATTTAGTTTACCTTAGTTGAGCCCACAACATCAAAAAACAAAAAAACGGCTGCTTTTGCAAATTGATCCTCGGGCGCCAAAAAAGGCGCGCTTTTCAGTTTAATTTATTTCTTTAAGTCATTTTGGATATATTACATTCCACAAATTAGCTCATTCTGCAAGCCATGCCACATGTCATTCCTCAAAACTCATTCCTCAATTTACCCTAACCGCAAAAACATAACTGTGAGGCTGAAAAAATATAGTCACGTAGACATTGACGCGTACTGCTTTATTGAGCGCACGCTATAATAATGAAAATGTAAGGTAACTGCTGCATTGATAGCTTTGACAATGTTATAAAACAATTAGCTCATGCTTCAGCTGTGGTATATCGAGATATTGAGCACTTGGGAAGTTTGGAGAGCACTCAAGAGGCTATATTTGCTCGAGGCGCACTCTTACGCCTCTTTCATGCTCTCCAAACTTCCCGCGTGCTCAATATTTCGACACACGCGCGCTGACGCATGAACTAATTTGTTAAATTACATACACGCGCGAACTATGTTGTTCATCTTTACCCAGGTCCAATTTTGAAAGCGCGGAAGCATGAATCAAATGATCGGTTCAACAATGGCATTTTCATGCAAATAGGGGAATGTTACTTCTCTTAATATCAATTAACAAATAAAAAATCCAGGCCATTAGGATATTTCTTTAGGGAAGATACACCCTACCACAGGATATCAACCGTATCGCGACGAAAGAACAGCACGGCCGCTAATATTGTCGCTAACATTGGCGCTGGGTGATTTGCTAAAACGAGGCGATCAAAGGCGAGTCCGTACAATAAACACGCAAGAGACTCTTGGTTCACGGTAGCGCCTTTTTCCTGTGCAGACAAAATAATTGTGCCACAACCACTTTCACCGCATTTGTCGTAAAAAATAGTCTCAAACCGAATTGAGTTGTCATGTGACCAGTGTTCATAGACAGACCTAGCAACTTGGTATAATGAAACTTTTCTCAAAAATATCTTCATTGGTTTACGGCAATGAAGATGAACTGCTCTGCTGTGAATTGTACATTTATAACACTGAATTAGTTAATACTTTGCAGATTCATTTGAAATAGCTAAGTGCATGTTTAAGCGCAAATCAAATAACACTGCAGGGCACGGGGATTCATAACTGCACATCGAATGATAATAAGTCATCTTCATAATTAAAAATGAAAGCTGTTTTTAGCACATTAGGCTAAATGACTCCAAATTGAAAAGATTCCAGGTGAAAAAGCTATCGGCATAAAACAAAGGAAATGGATGACTAGAAATCACAACCTGAACCAGCTTTGTCTACTCACAACAAAGAATCACCGTTTTCGGAACAAGTCGGTCACGTTCATGATTCTCTACGAAAACGAGATTGATCACCTTAAATCAGGCCATGTAATTTGTTTTTGCTGCCTTGGCTTAACGAATCGAAGAGATCTTGTTATAAGTAATTACAACTTACGCCGAACAGAAGTGAAACAAACTAAAACAGTCTTAATTAATGTGCAGACTAAATCTGAAAATTAAAATCCATGGAAGGATACATATCTCTTGTTTAATTTACTCGAACAAGTATTCCTTAACCTGAGAAGTAGAAAATACAGTAGAACTAGCTGGATAACTCGAACTCGGATAATTTGAATTCCCTTCTAACTCGAACAAAATTTCCTTTCCTTTGATCAAAATTTGACCGAAATTTACCTCGCTAACTGGAACGGTTTTTCGTTTCCCTTCAACAAGTTGCTGGGGACGTACTGTATTAGTTTAATTCTCAAATCGAAAAATAAAAGGGGTCAGCAAAATTCTGTGCTGAAAAGCCGTAGGAGAAATAGCATCATTCGAACTTGAAGTTACCTTGAACAAGTTGAAACTATAAAGGGAAAATTCGACATCGCGGATGTTGAAGTTCAAATCACCATTCCAACTAAAATGCAAATTTCAATTCACCTTTTCTACTCTAATAAGCCACTTTATCGTCAACAATGCAACCATAATCTTCCACAAAATTTCAAATGAAACCTTTAATTTGAACTTAAAGTCACGTCACATATTCGAATTCGAAAAACCAAAATTTCAATTCGAAAAGAAGCGGATTCCGAAATAAAAATACACAGGAACCGAGGCTTGGAACATGAGCTTTCCTCATCATAGGCTCTGATGTGTTCATCGTCATGGCTGCTCGATGGCTACCGAACAACGAAGAGTTTTTCGTTGGACTGGTTAGACTGTTAGAGGCATCAGAAACTAATGTAAACTCAGCATCATATGATAATTCTGAATTTTTATTTCGTCGACTTGATGCTCACGAGAGAATTTTGTCAACTTTGCTCATCAAGGAATCGCCCAAGCAGTGAATATTATTCGTGACTAACAAGCCTTATTGAATCGAACATCCGTAGTGTTGAAAGGGAAAGGAATGAATTTACGCCATTAACTACTAACCTACAAAGAGATCAATGTGGAGGTCGTGGAAGACCAAAACATCATGTATCTCCTGATCAGCTCCAGGCACTAAATGAAGATGCGGGGTTTAGTTGGAGCGAAATTGCTATAACTTTGGGAATTTCGGAAAGGACATTGCGTAGAAGGCGCCATGAACTTGGTATGTCTGTAGAAGGAAGGGTGTTCTCCAATCTTTCTGACAATGAATTAGATGATTATGTTCGTCAAATACTAACGGTGGCACCTGGTGCAGGCCTGGGGATGGTCCAAAGAGCATTAAAGCAGAGGGATCGTGTTCTCCAGTTACTAAGTGAGAGTTGACAAAGTTCTCTCGTGAGCATCAAGTCGACGAAATAAAAATTCAGAATTATCATATGATGCTGAGTTTACATTAGTTTCTGATGCCTCTAACAGTCTAACCAGTCCAACGAAAACCTCTTCGTTGTTCGGTAGCCATCGAGCAACCATGACGATGATCACATCAGAGATGAGGAAAGCTCAGGTTCCAAGCCTCGGTTCCTGTGTATTTTTACTTCGGAATCCGCTTCCTTCGAATATGTGACGTGACGTATTCAAACAAGACGCTGTGGGAGCGTATATTTGGGCGTGGTCGCACTACGCGTATGATACTTTTATCATGCGTTATTGCAGCTAAACAACTGTCATCATATCCCACCAGAGAAAAAAAAACCCTTATTCTTTACTACTTATTTGCTGAACCACACAGCCTATGCAGTGTGTTCCAATCCACAGCAAAAACCTGTCAGTTCATGACAATGTTTTGAAATGGACATATTTAACACAGACTTGCTCTCAGCCAAATTGCAACATAGGACACCAGTGCTTACAGTAGGGTTTCTCTCAGCTTATCAGTTTATCTCAGCCCGGACAGTAGGGTTTATCTCAGCTGCACTGTCTGAGACTGACACTTGAGGAAGATCGACTGGCAATATGTCTTTTCACACCCATCGCATTGTACAGTGTATTCAGGTAACTAAAAAGGGTAGATAAAGTTCCTGGGCCCAGTTTTTCGAATGCCGATTAGCGCTTAACCCGGGGTTAAATTTAACCCTGGTTTCTTTTTCTCAAGTTCAAAAGCATTTTCTCAGATAATTTCCTCTGCTATTTTAGAGCTTCCAATCATCAACTTGCAGACAATAAGAATTAAAACTAAAATGCTTTTCACGCTTACAAATCTGAATTCAAATCTCGCACTAACCCTAGGTAGTCTTAACCCAGCTTTGAACAACTCAGCTCTGAAGTCCAGTATCCACAACGATTTATAACAGAGTAACACATTACATAAACTGCTAAAGCACAGCACTGTTTACAGGAACATTGGTAACTATTAACATTTGATATACTACAATATTCAATACTACTTGAAAAAAGATCAACTTCAAACACAGGCAGCCCAAACTCTGTGGGAGTTCTTTAGACTTTGAATTTATAAGAGAATGTATGAACAAAAACAAAATACGTCTTAAAATACGTCTTAAGATACGTCTTAAATTCCAATTTTGTACTTACCTTGTATTTTTGTTTTTGTTATTTACTGTCTCCTCGCCTCTAGAGCAATTTGGAAGACGTTTTATCGACGTTTAAGATTTTGAGTACAACTCAAAATTGGAATTTAAGACGTATTTTAAGTCATATTTTTTTTATATTCATACATTCTCTTATAAATTCAAAGTCCAACAAACTCCCACAGAGTTTGGGCTGCCTATGCTTCAAAGTTAGCAATATGTATACCTTCAAGCTCATATATATCCTCATTCCTGTACAGACTCTGAAAATATTGTACTAATGTATACATGGATGGTATTTCTGATAATACGCATGTCCCTTCACTTTGACCGCAGTTACCATACATATCTCTAGCACGAGAATCAAATACTTTCTGTATCGCCCACCCTCAATGCTGTAGATACCAACACCAATAATTCCCGCCGTTAAAAAAAAATGAGTTGTAGTTCGTAGCCAAGAGTGTTTGAAATGCTGTACCGAGTGGCATATACAGTAGGGATACCCCTCAATTCTGGCATCACCATGCATGTTACAAGTATTGCTGGTTTTCAGTGTCACGCCATTCAAAATAGATGAAAATAAAAATCAAAACCATTCAATAGATAAAGTTCAGAATCTGGGAAATGAAAGGAGGTACATATACAAAGACCCTCGCCAAGATTCAGGTCAGAGGAATATTTCGTATACGAGATATCCGAAGAAATGTTTTACCCAAATTTATAGAGATTTGTATGGAGACGCCATGCTGGTGCTCACCTGGATGAGCTCCAACATGGCGGACGGAAACCAAAAGAAACATCTGTTACCGAGTTTTGCTACAAAAGCATGAATTTATTCTTCGAGAAACTCATAAACATTACAGTAATACTTTTTCTAATACATGAACTGTTTAAATAGCAAAATTTCCTGAAATAAGTCATTTTTTTAACCTACATGACAGATCTCTTGGCCGTCATGTAAATATCGCGTCACGCAAAAACTTAGAAATTCAAGCGTCCTCTATCACAAAACCAAGAACCCTTTTGAAGCGAAAATGTGTATGAAAATTAGTTTTCAGCTGCTCTAATGCATCGTGAAAGTAAAATCTCGGTAGGATCGATAGTTTTTAGTTTGAATTTTAGTGATGTCATGTGAAAACCAACAATAACTTTCACTACACTCAAGCTGGAATATGTTGGTAATCAATTATATTCTAGTCTGTCACTGCTTAAAAGACAATCTTTGTTAATGTTAACAGAATTGCCAGGAATGCTTACAGTGTTTGAGCGATTATCAACAATCATTATTAGAATCATATTATCAACTGAAATAATCCTTCTTATCTTACTGTAAACTCATTGCACGCGTTGCTGTCCAGTTGATTTTCCCCAAATACGGCAACGTTTCCATGACAGTATCGGAGGATGAATTGTTTTTGTAGCATCTACATAAACTGAAGGTCCTGGATTCTTCTCGATATCAGTAGAAAGCTTAAATTGGCCAAAATTAACCCGGCGATTCAAACTCTTGTAAGCACTATAAAATGGATAACTGCATGTACAGAGGGGCAAATACTTACTACTTAAAACCCTATTTGGATATCTCATTCCATCAAAATCCGGCGCCTCTGCTTTGATGCTTAGACGACCGATACACCTTCCCTTGTTTACAAACTAATTTTGGAGCTATCGGGTAAAAACCTCACACTGTTACAGTAATTTACTTCTGTACCTGTGTGAGACTAAACCATTTGTATTTTTAACGTAACAATGAAATTTTGATGACAATTGTGTATTTTTCCGAATACCCTTCCACACAAAAGCTCTCACTTTCCGTGTTGTGTGTAACAAAGATTTTTTTAAATTTCTTCATCGGTAGTCTGCTAGGTGCACTACCGCGTCGAGAGACATGACTAACCTTGGAATTGTAAGTTCTGTTATAAACAAATTTCCCACGACGAGATCTCAATTCAACTTCTTTTATTTCCTGTACAACACAATTTTGCTTCTCTGCAGTTGAGTCATTACCTTTTCCTGTTACCTCACTGCTATCAAAACACTCTATTAAACTCTAAGACAAAACTTGCTTATAATGCAAAATCCCGACGCGGAGCATCGTACATGTACCGCGTTACACAAGAAAATTACATGAAAAAACACAACGCGCAATACAAAAACAAGTACATTAACAGTCACTCTGCCAAACAAAATTGAAAGCATAGGAAGAATTGTTACAAAAGAATTGTGACTCCCCTTTGGTTTCAATTGTTGACAATCGTCTCGTCCTTCAATCAGGCAGCTTCTTGTGTTCCGCATTGTGAATCTCCAAATCACTGTTGTAAAAATGATTACGAGCTAAACAAATCTTCCCGTGACTCTCAAACTTGATACACATTCCTCTGTTCAAACTCTTATCCATTTCACACGTACACTCTTGATATTCCGATTTGTCATTGCGTGTATGGGGTCCATGAGTCTTTGATGTCATTGAATGTCTTGATAATTTCCTTTGTTTTTCTTTGAGTTCGCAGACCAGCCCATTCCGAAAACACTCGGTGTTGTTTTTTAGTGTGGGCCTACCGCGAACAGTGTGTGCATTTGTAAGTTTAACCCGGAATAACATAACTGAACAATATATTAAGACGTTTCTCGAAACGCCGCGGCCAAATCAGTGTTGTCAAAACTGCTTCTTACTGCTGCTTCGAAAAATTTCGGATCAAACGATGTCCAAATCGTCTCTCGTTGGATTATCTACTCGACCTAACAAAATCGACTAATCACAAAATAAGGAAAAGAAAATGGACCTAAAATAAAGAAAACAGCAAATTCAGATGACTTCTTAGGAAACATGCAATTAAAACTGTCCTTCTATGATTGGTGCATTTTGATCCTCTCTTCAAAAAAATGTCAGATGCCAATCATCTTAGCGGACCTCTTAGGAAACAAAAGTTTACTTCAACGGGTTCAAAACGTCATTGTTTGTGATTTGTGATTGGTGGATTTCGATCCGTTTTGTGAGTTTCTGTGTTTCAAGTTTCGTTGCCTGTGATCTTATTGTGGCCAAAATCCGACGTTAATATTCCAAATATTTTTGATAGATTTCACGTGCGATAAAGTGCCGTGCTAGCAGAGTTTCTTTCCCACATGCCTCTTACTTTGTACAAGACGTTCGCATGGCAGACATTCGCCTCGCTTCGCTTGTTTACTTGCCTTGTTTACGTTAGCACGTATTGCGGGCCTATTGCACATTTGCGTCAAAACAAGCCGTTTCCATTACTCTATTTGGACCACGCCCAAATAATTAAAGGTTTCATTTGGAATTTTGTGGAAGATTATGGTTGCATTGTTGACGATTAAGTGGCTTATTAGAGTGGAGAAGGTGAAATTGAAGTTCAAATCATGTAATTTGCATTTTAGTTGGAATGGTGATTTGAACTTCAACATCCGCGATGTCGAGTTTTCCCTTTCTTCAACTTGTTCAAAGTAACTTCAAGTTCGAATGATGCTATTTCGACTGCGTTCATTGCGATTTCAAATTGATATGACGAGAATAAGCACCCACCACCACCCCACCCCCTCTCCCTTACACTCAAACTCAAATAAGCGCCCGCCCTCAGCCCCCCTCCCCCCTTCCCGCTCCCACCGCCCCCCCAAAAACTAGCTCCATTCTCCCTTTTTATTCCCTCTATTCATTGACGAATTCCTTAGTAAAGACTAAATAAAATACTGGTCTTCTCTAAATCATGTGGACTTTCAGCAGCAATCTTGCTCTCGCCTTGCTCAACAGCACGTGTCTGAGCCCGCAATAAATCAAAAAGCGGGCTACAAAAGAGATATAAAAGAAAAAAGTCGCGCCAGAGGAAAAAAAGTATGCATCTTCGATACAATGTCTATACTCGCGGATGTATATCTATACGCGCATGTTTGTGGCACCAACACAGGGTTCCGTAAGGTAAAGCTGGGAGGCTGAGAAAGAAACCTGGTAAAGATCAGGTTGAGACCGTGTGAAAGGGTACGCAATAATATACCGTAAACTGTAGACTACGAGTAGTCCCCACTTTTCCTCAGGGATAGTAGAGCAAGCAAAACGCGAGTGCGCGTGAAAATCACCCCCGCGTTTTTGTTCTTTTTTCTCTCTCCCCCCACCTTGTCTCGCTTTTCACGCGTGGGGTGATTTTCACGCGCGCTCGCGTTTCGCTCACTCTTCTATCCCTGAGGAAAAATGGGGGACTACTCGTGGTCTACGTAAGATACCGCTTAGAAGCCCCGCCCTCCCCTCCCCCTCCCCACTTATAAGCCCCCAGTTATAGGGCCATTTACCTGTAAACGAAAAATACATCCGAATATAAGCTCTCCGCCAAAGGTATAGAAACGAATTTAATCTATTATTACATTTAGGAGCTTAATCAAAAACCAGTAAATGCTAAGCGTTTTTTGATCAGCACGGCTATAGCTTGTTTCGAAGCGCTTTTTGCTGACGAGCCTTAGGCGAGGCAACACACTATTCTCTACAAATGCAATAGCAAGAAAAAGCCACGGTAAGATCAGAAGCATGCACAATCGATTGTTTTTCTTATTATCCGGGGTATTCACTCCTGTGCGATGACATCACATAAAACGCACATGGACGAGATCGAGAGATGTCGACTAAATTTCCAGAGTGCATGAGTAATTGCTTTTTTAATTTTCTAGATGTCTATATTTGCTTGTGGAAGTATTCATCAAAGTCTTGATACATGTTTATACAGTGCGTTTTAGAAATTAATCTCTAGGAATACGAGAGATATAATGTGCTTGACTCCCCTATTTGCCGATTCGCGAATTTTCTCCGTGCATTCAGCAAAAGTGATGTGCCAGGCAAAAATTATTCTGTTCGGAGTAAACTGGTCTTGGGAAAAAAGAGAGGAAACGTGCGAAGCAAATCACCTCGCTGTGTCTAAAGAGACTTTGGTACTACGTACAATTTATCAAAGTATTCTTCGCCTGTTGAGGCGTTAAAGTTGTTTGTTGTGTCAAAATCTCTGCCCTTTAATTAAGGTAAATAATTCAGCTGACAATTTGATTATTAGTCACATTTGTCCGAAAGACGATCAAGATGTTCATGTGGAACGTCTGACTCTTTTAGGGCCATTTTAATCAGGCTATTGACTTGGTTTTTGCTGCAGTCTTCTAACTTATATTGCATAATATTCATCCCTGAGTATTGTTATTCATGACATTATAACAAGGTATGGGGAGTCAATCTGACCTGCGACAAGCCCAAGAAGACCGAATTAAATACACGATAGGTAATCTGGAACCCGACTTACTCGCTGGGGAGGGTGGGTGGGTCGCCAATTGCCTTCGAGTCGATCCGCGGGACAAAGTGAAGAGAATGGGACAAAACATGCCAGTGTCTCCTATTATATATACTCAACAAATCTAATATTTCGTTCTAATCGCTCGAACTTCATCACCTTTCAGTTACGTAACCTCATTTTACATCGCTATGAAGTGTGAGCGATTCGGACGAAATATTCTATTTGTTTTAGAATTGTTGCTCTGAGTTTTGAAATTCGTTTGCTAAGTAACGAGATAAATGGACTTAGCTCTGTTTTGTAAGTCTAATAAAGCACAACACACGTTTTAAAATTTTTGTAGTGGACCCAACGAAGATTGGGGAAAAGGAGTGGCCAAGTCTGCAATTCACTGAGGCGCCATTAAGATAAATTCATTAATCTAATCGCTGCTTCTCCTATATGCTATATGGAAATCAATACAAGTTTGGAAAATTATTTAGCAATTAATGAATGAGGCTGAGTATCTTATGGAGAATTATGGAGATCGAGCGGATAACACCCTCAGAGATCTCCATAAATTTTTCATATGATACGAAAGCCAAATTCAATAATTGTTTTATTTTTCATTCAAAATAATTCCTTGTTTAAAAACATAGCTAAAACATGCTTACCTCCACCGATGTTAAGTTCATCTTCTATAGTGCATGTCTAGGGTTGTTCAGCTCCGCAGATATTCTCCAAATAGTAGATGTCGCCCTTCGAGTTGTCTTCTTGCTTTTCTTGCCATGTTTTTAGCTATTATAATTTCGCCTGGAAAAATTGTACATGCAAACTAAACATATTACCTGCAAACTAAATATAGTACATGCAAACTAAAAATTGTGCTGCAAATTGAAAATAGGAAACATATCGATGCAAATTAAAAATGAAAAATCCTGCGCGCGCAGTATGAGTGATGAGGAGGACCTGGTCCGAGCCGTGTGACCTGGCCTTACAGCCGTCGGCCCATACATGTTTCATGTTTGTAATATTTTTAGTTTGCATGTACAATTTTTAATTTGCAGCAACATTTTTAATTTGTAGGTAAAATTTTTAGTTTGCAGCAACATTTTTAATTTGCTTGTGTGACCCTTTTGGCCACCGTACAAAACTATTCATGATATCATGTAAGGGTTATTGAATATTTTTGTTATAGTTATCAGCTATTGTTTCAGCCCCCACCCTCCCCTGTTACAATCAAAGCCACCACCAACTTTTCAGACAATGAATAATAATGAGGGGTTGTGTAATACATTCCCCTAAAAAGAACAAAGGAAACCTACCAAAGTGAAAAATTAGCGAGGATTTCGTACCAAAAAAACGCGTCTTCATGTGTATTCATTAACAATTAATGAATGAGGCTGAGTATCTTATGAAGAATTATGTCACGTGTTATCGGAAACCGTCAATTAAGTAAAACAGGTCACGTGACTTAAAAATAGACCAATTACTGATAAGGCATAGAATAAATTCCGCGTTAAGAGGCGCAAATTGTTAAGAACAATCGTAAGGCCATTTTAACATCAAAAAGTTTGGAATTTTTAATGTGCAAGTGTCCGCCATTTGAAGAAACCCGTTTTGTGACGTCACGAACAGCAGGAAATTACGTGACTGTATATAACAATTTTATTCGATCAAACACGTCAAATGGTAATTTTCTCAGTTTCGCGACGAAACAAACGTATTCTTACGAGCTGCAAGCGTGATGTCTTTGAACTCCGCTGGGTGTCCTCTATACTAAGAAATCCAAAACTTAACACACTTGAGACGAAAAACGAAAATGACTTCCGCTGATACCCATACAAGGTAATTTAAAGAGTCGCCAAAACGTTGTGCTTTGGAGTCCAATATTATAGCACCAGAGCAATAATAAAGCTTTTTTTTCTTTTTGACATAAGGAAGCCCTGTATTTACCGTTGTTTACACGCATCTTTGATATAATTATCCTAAGTGCAATTAATTATTTATGCATCAAACTTTAAGCGGGTAAAGGCAACCACTAACTCATGTCGTACTAAGGAAGTTCCAAAATTAAAGATGCTGTAGACGTCCCGGCTTCCGGCTTAGTCTGAAATGTCTTACGTCCCCTGACCCATGGGGCGTGCGGGGTTATGGGGTGGAGAGGTGTGACATTTCATACTACTTCCGGTTTGGTAATTGATAAAAATCTTTCTACCGCAGAAAATATTCACCACATGATATAATTTCATACTTTAGTCATATTTCATTCGTACTTGAAACTTGCTGTACTCTAAGCCATACTGAGAATCTACTGATAGCAACATTGCTTTACGTTTGATGCAGAATCAAAGTTGTATCATCCTTGACGGCAGGTAATGACGGTCTTTTTCACCTAAGACAATTTCTTTAGGCTAGAGGAAAACTAAAAAAACCTTAACCACCTAAGAACCTGTGCATGGTCAAGGCGATAACTCAGTCGCTACTTGGAAATTCGAAGTGAGTTAAGAACTAGCGCTTACAAGCGAGATGTCAAAATATACTGTCACACAACAAGACTGGCTTTAAGCTTTTATTACCACATCTCCACCCGTTTTTCTACAAAAGAAATTTTATTATCTTTAACATTAACTTAACTATTATTCATCGCAAACTGTTGGAATTCCCTTTGTTAGAACGCCATTGGTCAGCGTTATATGCGCGTCTTACTTCTTTGGGACTGAAGGTGAGTTCCACTTTAAGGTTTAGTGATTTTGCAGATCTCAAACCTCCAGCGACGATCCCTGAAGATTAAAAGAAGAAAAAGCTTCAGATTAAAGTTTTTATCTTAAAAAGTATTATTCTATTATACAAATGGCGACTAATTCAACATGTAATAGAAACGAGGGCGCCTTGTCTGTTTAATAGTGAGTTCACTATGCAAAACGCTGCGTCGGGCAGGCTATCGGCTGTACTACGGCAACCGGAAGTAATTTTGTGAAAACGTTGGCTAACATTGCGGATTTGCATGTGACGTCACGGCGGCCATGTTGGTGGTCAAGAACAAAAGCATTTCTCTCCTCTGGGAACTAAACTCCATTTTCATGTAATTCTTCAAGAAAAAATTCCATTGTTTTGACCCCCAACATGGCCACCTTGTCACGTGGTTGCAAACCAATAATAATAAAAATAATAATAATGAGACATTTATAAAGCGCCCTTTCCCAGGGTCCAAAGGCGCTATTTACAAGTTTAAAAAATTTGAAAACTACGGTAAAAGTTAAAATTTAAAAACCACAATAAAAAAGTACAAAAACTAAAGATAAAATAATTTAAGATATAAAAACACCACAGTCAAGTCATCAATTTCAAAAAACGTTTCTAAAAAAGGACAGTTTTTAACCGTCTTTTAAAAATGTCCAGTGTTCCAGCATCCCTTATATGCAGAGGAAGACTGTTCCAAAGAAGCGGCTCAGCAACAGAAAAAGCACGACGGCCGTAACTTTTTATGTTAAAAGCAGTACGGCTAGCAGATTTTTCTTTGAAGACCTAAGATCCCGTTCTTGGTGACAACTTTGAAGAAGATGTTTAACATAAGCAGGAGCAAGTCCATGGAGAGTCTTGTAAGTAACGGTAAGTATTTCAAATTCAATCCGAAGATCAATCGAGAGCCAGTGGAGGTTCGTAAGAACAGGTGTAATAAGACAGAACTTGGGCGAAAGAGCAACAACAAGAGCAGCTGCGTTGTGTACACGTTGGAGCTGTTTATTAACGTTCTTCGGTAAACCATATAGTAACGAATTACAATAGTCAAGCTTTGATGCAACAAGAGCTCGAACAAGAAGCTGGGCTGCATCAAAGGTGAGATGTTTAGGAATGAGCCCAAATTTACGGAGATGATAGAATGCCGATTTGCACCTTGCTATCACTTGAGAAAGCCAGGACTCTCTCGTCACAAACATGAATATGTGACAAAGGAGGTCGAGAATAGTGTAAAGATGATATCACAAGAAGTTCAGTTTTGTCTTTATTTAATTTTAGCTTATTCAGAAACATCCAGGTGTCAATTTCTCGGACACAGGCTTCCAACATACACTTGCAAGAATAGCAGCAGGCGTTCACGTACAGTTGTAGCGGCGAATCCTAATTGTACCCCTGAAGCAGGGGATTGTCCTAGCGGTTTCTGCAAGTGTACGTACAGCCTGCTAACAGAATAACTTCGGTCTTTCCTCGAGGCAATTCTGCTAGTGTATATATAAACAATAATTAAACCTTTTTCTTACTTAATTAGTCTGATTGATAAGTCTTGATTTAATTAGGTCGCTAGCAAATGTAAAGAAGTCAAAGAAATAGAACTGTCAGTAATTTGTACATATTGGTCTCATTTTGGGCGTGTGGTTGTTTTGGAAGTTAATGGAGCTGTGTCACAAATTGAATCAAAATTCTAGCTGTAGGAACTGCCACCAAACTGAGTGAAAAATAAAAATAACCCCTCGGCAAAAAATTAAAGATGGTATTTATAACACAGCAAAATAATATAAAAGTGGGCACGGATGGATAAAATTGAAGATGATTAAAACGGATTGAAAGTGTGTGTTTTTGAAAACGTAATCAGAGCCTAACCGTTTCAAAGTTCATTTTTGTTGTTTGTAATGTTCGATATTATGCCTGTTGGAGAAGAAGCTATGATTTTGTCGTTTACAAGTAATTTATTCGTTTACGTCATGTTCCATAGCGCATAAGATAGATAGATACAGTTTATTAACAAATAATTATTAAAAGCTGAATTGTGCAAAAAGAGTGATTTCACTTTAACCGTGCGTGAAACAGATACTGACAGATAGTGCAACATAGCGAGAGATAAACAGAAGAAAAGATTAGTGCATGATAGTGTGTAGTATTAGTATTCTACTACCTATTTCACTGTTCAAGTAAAATCACTCTAAATACAATATCAACATACAATAAAAATATATACACAAAAAATCTAAAAACTAAATATCATGATCATACCATATGACTACACGTACATACTTAATTCACCGAAAATTTGTCATAGAAGGTAAAAAGGATTGCTTAAAACGATTGGTAAATGAAATGAAATGATGTTTTTGACAGACACCCAATTTAGTCGGTATAAGTTTGGTTCTTTTATAAAGCCTGCTATCAAGAGCTAGACCGTAGTCAAACGAAATATGCTGCGGCTATAAGAAGAGATTTTGGTTTTGCTTCGCTTAGTTAATAAATATGCTGCTGACAGTCAAGCATGAGTAAAATTGGGTTGCAGAAACCATTCAATATAGCGAAGGGCAGATATACGTTTTTCAATATGTCGACCTATGTGAAGGAATCCATTACAGTCTACTGGATTCCAGTATTTGTCAGTAGAACTTGGATTCTGGAATCCAATATAAAAAAAAACTTTAGTGGGATGCCGGATTCCTTGAGCTGTATTCCAGACTACCAAAACCCAGGATTCCAGATTCCATTAAGCAAAAGTTTCCCTGATTCCGGGATCCCGATTACTTTAAATGGTGGGGCGAAATATGGTGCGCAGCTAAGGATCAATCAATGAAATACATTGAGTATATCAATGCAGGGCACTTGACTGGTCGTTAGGGAGTTTAAGCAAATCGCTACGGCGGGGCGATATTACGGCTGTCTTAGCTGAGGAGAGCTTGGGTGGGTGTGTTGCCTTAGCCCGCCATAGTATAAGTTTAAGCAGGCGCGAAATGAGAGATATTACAGCATTATATTACAGCTGTGAAGTTTCAAATGCCACCCGCGCTTTTGATTGTAACGTGGCGTTAACTAAATAATTATGATGTCCTCGATTTTGGTTCAGTTCTAAGTTCCCGCTCTGCCTTGTAAATCTTAAAATATATGAGAATATTTTTTCCAACCCACCCACCTCAGGTGGTACGTCTCGAGGTTGGGTATTCCCGTATTGATATTCAATTTCGTTTCGTTTTCTTTCTGCTTTGTCTTATTTTGTTCTGTTTTTCCCTAACCAAAACATGAAACACAAAATCAAACAAAAGGTCAAGGAATGCCGAGTCGCGGTTTTACTAACACCCCTACGTTATTCTGTCCGTTGTTTTGCTTTATTTTCCTATGTTTGGCTTGGTTATTGTATTGGTTTGTTCCTCTGTTCCTATTTTTCCTTTTTTTGTTTTTGTTTTTTTGTTTGTTTGCTATTTTTCTTTTTGCTTTGTTTTGTTTTATCTCACGGCCTTTGCCTGGTTGTTTTATTTCGTTTGTTTGTTTGATTATTCAACTTTCGATTGGTTCGTTTCATATTATTCTTTTGCTCGGTTTTAATTACTTCTTTCTATTTTGTTTTAGAGTTGATATGCCATAGCTGCTTATTCTCTTTTCTTAGAAAAATATCATATCTGATATAATTTAACCTTCGGACGCACACGCAAATTTATACCCCCATCCTGGTAAAAAAGGGGGTTGATGGAACCCCTCCCTAGAGTTTGTGATGTGTTGCAGTATTTCGAAATGATTTTGCCGTTCAGTGGAAAGCTTTTGATCTTCTCAACAAGATGAGGTATATTTTATGGGTGGTGGCGCTGCTGGAGGCCTGTGACGTCACCAACATTAATCACCATCTTGGCCGCCATCTTGGATTTTACCAAGAATTAAAAATCAGGTTAAACCGCAAGAAATGATATTCTTTGTGCTTTACATGTAAAATAACACAGAAATGACTATTTTGCATCATTTTATCCACAATATTTCCCGTATTGTTGAAATAATTTGAAGCAACATGCATTTTCACTCAAAAATGGCTTGACGACCTGCTACCTATGACGTCATATCTCGTAACCATAGTAACTGGTCATCACTAAACTTGTCTCAAAATGCGTGCGAGGGATAAACGAACAGTTACTGGAAACCTCAGGTGTTGATGTTTTATCGTCTAGGAAACAATTCAGAAAAACCTCACAGGGGGGTGGCACGTCTGAGGGTTAATAGAATCTGTTGTTTCTGTGATTATTATGATTACTTACTCATAGCGGTTGTCATGGTTACTGTGTACACCAACCAAGGAGTAGCCATAGGGAACATTGTACTTCAGTTCCCCGTCCCAGACGTTCAAAATTGGGGTCAACTTGCAATAGTGTTGGTAGTAACCTGGCTTCTGACAGCAGCGGAAGCCAAACCTCAAAACAAAGTTATAACAAAGTTGAGATATAACGTACACTCTGTTTGGCTGAAAAAGTATGCTTCATGCGAGTAAAAAACATAGAGCTAAAGCTGCGACGCCATACTTTGGTGTAGTGTGAATACATATTCGGACTGTCTCCGAAGTAAATAAGTAGGAGCGAGGAGTTTGGACTAGAATTTAGCTCACCAAACCCTCTCGGTTAACAGCTCCAGCACGAGGTTCGATGTGTGTGAACGGCTTCTGCTGGTCGCAGGCCGTTGCAGTTCACACTATACCGGATGACAGCTTTTCGTGTCGGCACGAAAAGCTGTCATCCGGCATAGTGTGAACATAGCCTAAGTTCATTCAATTATAATTTTTATAGTGTTCTAAAATGGTGTCAAATGAATCAAAATGGAGCTGTGAAACGCAATTTTGCGAAATTCAGCCACCAGGAAATGGCCATAAGATTAATTTGCAGAGTGAAATACAGGAGAAACCTCTCAAAATAATGGAGGACCATTCAAAGTACAAATATTGCAACAGAGTCTTTTTAACTGTCCAGCCTGTCAGTTTTTTCAAAGATTAGTTTTCTTTCTTTTTTTAACTTTGACTTGTTAAGTCTGGGTAAAATATGTTACGACAGACATCATCTTTGGTTTACCCATTGGTGGTGGTGGTGGTGGTGGTAGTAGTAGTAGTAGTAGTAGAAGTAGTAGTACTAGTAGAAGTAGTAGTGATAGTAGTAGTAGTAGTAGTAGAAGTAGTAGTAGTAGTAGTAGTAGTAGTAGTAGTAGTAGTAGTAGTAGTAGTACTATAGTACTATTATTATTATACATTATTTGCTCAGGGAGTCTTCAATTCAGCGACGGCTGGTTAAAATAAAGTCCTGTATTATTACGTGAATGTTGAAAAAATCGTTTACATGTACATTGCACGCTACTGAAACATTTCAATTACTTGTATAGAGCAGAAATGAATTGGAAATGATGTCTGGTTTTTTGGCGAGGGCAGTTTTAACCTGTATGGGGTTGCCCTGCAAGCAGGTTTCCACCCCACTGTATGGTATCTAGTTCAAGACCAATACTCTACGTGTCAGGAGCATGTTAAAATTCGCTTTAATTTTCAAAATACTTAAATTAAATCAAACCCTGCGAAATAACTGATTGAATAAAAGGGTCACCTCACTGGCAAAATTTCCTTCCAAAGAAGACCTCCCCTTTTTCTTTTTACATGTAGCTTCATCTTAAGCCTGCCCGCTCAATTACTGGTCACATCGCGCTCTACATTCAATTTATAAAAATTAGCTAATCAATTAGTAGTTACCTGCGATCTCTGTGTAGGCCACTGTACTCACTTCTGACTCCAGTCAGAAAGCCATTGTTGTGACACTTAAATGCAACAGGGCGGTCATAATCGTTCACATAATGATTTGTCCACCAACAATTCCCTGCATGATACGCAACGGGGCCATAGCGGCATTGAAAGAAATGGATGCGATCTTCCTTGCAGTTTCTGTGAATGCTGTTCCAGTGACTCAGAGAATAGCCTACAAAAGTTAATCCTTTTATCTGAGTATGAGGGGATCATATTTTTGGATCAATCAAGGTAACAGACCAGCTACCCCTTCCCCAAGTCACAATTTTGCCCGAAGTGAGAAGTGTTAATGTTGACTTAGGGGAGGGGTAGGTGGGCAGTTACCCAGAAACCTGAAATGATCCTTTCCCTATTTTTACACCAGTGCCCCTCTTTTGGGCTAAGTTAAAACATGAAATACGTAGATATCATAAGGAATGCTCTTAGGAGCGTTGCGTGATTCAAGGGGCTGGTCAAATTACTTTAACCAATAGCAGTGTTTATCAAACGATCTCAGAATTTCAAATTAATATTAATATTAATATTAATATTATAATATAGATTTAGCCAAGGCCATGCAAAAGCGAAGCTCTCGAGGGATCTTTTAAGAAATGTCTTTCTCAAGTAATTCAACTTTTGCCGTTAGAAGAAAGCAAACTGAATTCCATCTTAAAAAAGGGACCCGAGCCCGCGATCAATTGAAAACTAAAGAATGATCAGCGGATAACTTTAAAAAAATACGTCAACCCGATGAGTTGTATACCTGAACGCGATACAGTCATCTAACATGGGATGTCCAATATTAAGTTAAACACAGATAGTATATGCTTACAACTCCCAGCTAGTAAGTGTGGCATTTCACATCTGCTAACGTACATGAATGGTTGGACGTTCGTACGTACGGACGATTTCGTCAGAAACAAAATTTCTTGGATTCATATATAACCAAATTTCCTTAGCCATGGTGCTCCGCTGGGCGCGAGGGCTGCGCTATAGACACAATATAGTTTGAATTATAATACCACGCACCAAAGCTAATAAATTCCAAGTTGAAAGTGCCTAGTTTAAGTCAAACATGGAGTTTACAGAGTTACCGCAAAAATATGAGGACATATACATCCAAGCAATTAGATGCGAAAAACAAAGTTCCTCCAAAGAATCGAACGAGAACTGCGTTGTAGAATTCAGGACCCAGTAGCCACTACTTTTATGATAAAAACAACTTACCGATTTATAAGCTATTTTAAAACAAAATTTAATCAGGCCGGACTATAAACCAAATACTAGCCAGACAATTTTACTGACTAGACAAACTTTACTACAATAAACAATTCGCTCAATAACCGATTCTACAAGTTGAGTCTCGATTCACAACAACGCACAAGAAGCTTAGCTTCCAGAAAACAAGCAACTAAGTTATACTTTGTTTTGTTCTGCAGAAAGCAAACCTGGCCTTAGCAGTGACGAATTCAGGGGAGGAGCCCTCTGGGTCCAGGCCCCCCTCTATTTCTAAACCAAACTGAGGCCCAAATTTTCTCATAACACGGTTAATACATAATCAAGAGGAAAGATTATGAGAACTATTAAAATGATAACCCAAGAGAGAATTCTGTGATCTTTTGTTAAATTCTCTCAACTAACTTTAAGTAAATGTATGGAAATCAGTTTGGAGAATTTGAATCTGGGTCAAAGCCAGCAAATTATAAAGTTTGATTCCCATACTGATATCAAAACCTTTTTGTTTTCTTTTAATCATTTGGTATTACATGGCAAGCAATTCAATGTGAAATTTTACGTTGGCTTACATGGAAGGGGCACCAGTAGTCGAACTTAAGGTGACGTCAAGACCAAAAATTCTCGCATCCATTGCGCGGGCTTCGCGCGCGGTAATTCCCGCTATCAAATAGCCACTTACAACTGTAGAGGAACACAAGAGAAATACAGAAAAACCAAAAAGGATAGCGATGAGCGAAACTGATTAACATGAAAACATGCTGTATTTCTTTCATAGTTTGTCTCCGTTCGCATGAAGGCGTGTCACTCACAAAAGGGAATTATCTAAACTTGTCGAAAAAAGGCTCGTTGAGTTTACCAACTTGTAGTTAAAATTTCATTAAAAAATACACAAAATCGTCGACTGCATGAAAAGTCGAGATCTATAGAGCTATGTGCCCATGGCCACAAGGACCGTACGTTTCTCAAATTTTGTTAGTGTTAAATATTAATCTTGTTAATAAATGTAGCCTACTAGTATATATATCACAGCTTGTAAGGTATCCTACAATTCAGTCTTCTGACTGCAAAAGGGACAATAAACCAGTGATTTCATTTGATTTGATAGTCTAGTCCCTTTAATACAAGGCATGGCTAGAGATTACAGGGTATCGGCGTTATTCACACAATAACTTACTGTTGCTACAGCTGTAGGTGAAATAGTGTTGTTGCCATCGGTTAAGCCAAGCAACTCCTGTTGGCTTTGTTGAGCTGCAGCGCCGGCGGCGTCTTTTCCACCAAGCCTTGCCCTCGGCGGAAAGAACCAGCGTTAGTTCAAGCACCATCAGCAGGAGCAAAAACCTGACAATTGTGATTTTTGCCATGGCAATCTGCAAAAAATTATGAAGTCAACTCAGTTTAACCAAGCCTTTTTAAATATGAGCTCTTTTCGAAGATAACAAAAGATAAAAACATGCCTTTTTCCTTCTCTCAAGGTTTTCAAGCTTACATTCGAACGAAGCGGTTTAATTACCAAAAGCCAGGTGTGGTTTGTGCCAGTTTTTGATTCGTTTTTTAGCTGCGCGAAAAAGGACAGTAATACGCGTTTGGCTTGAACAAAATTACTTGCCTTTCAAGGTGACACACTGTAACTTGCCTATTCTGTAAAACGCTCACAAAGTCCTTGCATCCAGCAACTGTCTCCTGTTGTCTGCTTTAGATAACTGATTCAAGCTTTATCCATTTATGTCTTAAATACCCCGGCTGGTGTTGCTCAAACAGGGAAGTAAAATGTCATATTGCTAAGGCACCAAATCTAAGTAGGTCTGAGTGCCACTTCTTGCACTTCAATTACCAAAATTGAATTTAAGGCCTCATGCGAGGCTTGCTTGATTGAACAGAGAACCTTAAAGAAACAAATATGAAGAATGGAGCAGTATGCCATTAGTGCCGATTACCATTTACCTTCCAACTCTTCAGTTTTTATTTTCAGTTATGTTTTGTGTATTCTGATTCCATACAATAGGGCCATTTATACGAGGAAAAATAAGACGTGTCTTAAATAAGACGTGAACTTTCCGTATAAACGGCACTTTAGTCTAAAATAAGACGCGATTTAGCTAAGTCGCGTCTTATTTTAGACGAAATGTGCCGTTTATACGGAAAGTTCACGTCTTATTTTTTCTCGTATAAATGGCCCTACTGTGTGTGATGGTATGCTCAGTACGAATCGGAAACACAGTTTTATCTCATTTTAAAAAGCTCTCAGTTGCATTTCCCTGAAGAGATGCTATATTAGTTTTGTGAGTGCAATTTTAGTGGAGCTCAGTGTTGGATACCATCTTTTTGCTAACTTGATTCACAGCCAATGTACAGCTATTTCGAGAAAGATTGTCAGAAAAAGAGCACTCGACAATCCTGAAAGATATTGTGGGTACCTTTTGAGTTCATTGTTCTTCAAAGGAATTTAAAAGAATGGCACAAGAGGTCATGGACGTATGTTTGAGAAAACTATTGAATATCGAATGACGCATGGAACATCTAAAATTAGACGCATTGAATATTGCTACATTTAGCTTGCCATACTGTAGCTGTCGAACCTGCTTTTGTTGCTTTCATTTAGCTCTCTCAAACATACGTCCATGGCCTCTCGTGCCATTCTTTTAAATTTTTTTCTTTCTTCCCCTTCCCGACTTATCTAGGAAGATCGAAGGAGACTCTGCGTGCAGGGTACTAGAATGCCGGCTACGGAAGTAGAAGCTTGTGAAGATGACACGAGAAAGGCTCCACTTTGATGTGGAGTCTGACTTTTCAAGGTTTCTTGACTCGGTTCAAGAAACTAGATCTAACTATCATTCCATTCTATCCCTTATTGGATGGTGGAAATTGTTGAATAGATAATTGAATGGGTGAATAAGGAATTGAATATAACATAAATAGTTGAATGTTGAATGCGAAGTTGAACACTAAATAACGCGTTGAAGTGTTGAATATAAGTTGAATATTAAACGCATAGTTGAACACACAATACAAAACTGCATATAAAATTAAACGAATTGAATATTGCTACATTTGGCTTGCCATATTATTTATAGTAAAAACAAATATATAATATTAAAAAATATCGGGTCTTTCTGCAGGTACCTTACAGCTTTGTATTTTTGGTCACTTGGGATTAGTTTTTATTTGGAGTTGTTTTGTTTCCCGTCTTTTATTTCTTTTGTATTACGTAATCTGTGCTCCGGTACTCACAGAAGGAACCAAAATATCTTAATGACCGAAGAATAACCCGTTAAAAATTGGTCTTAAAAGTCTTATGTCTTCCGCGCGATTGCAGCATCGGAGCTTCAGGAACGATGAGGTCATAGATTCGCAGAAAAATCGCCTTACTTCCGATTGCCCCCAAATTTGGACCACAGGAAGTTAATAGTCTTAGCCAAATATGGGCGTAGTTTCCAGCCCCCAGGTAGTTTGAGCTTCACGCGATCATCTGTCAAAGTTTGGAAAAAATGGCCGTCCTCCGTGAGAGGTCTTTGTGACTTCTTTTGCGAAGAATGAATGCTTGTATCGACGAATTTCAACCAAATACAAGTCAAGCAAATTATTTTGAAGGATTTTGGAGGATAACAAGGAAAACAGACGGGAAAATCTAGGTAAGAAAACAGTTTTGAATCTTGCATGCCGATAGCCGACTCGAGCACATGTTGTTGAAATGCAATGAATTCCTTCCCGTTTGGCCTTCAGTTCGCTTTTTTGCCGTCAAATCCTTGCTTATTTTGATGAATTATATCAGCAAAGTCATTGTAGATTGTCTTTACTCGATATTTCGATGGAAACCGAAAAAAACAAAGCGTTTGTGTTATGTCAACACTTGACCACGAGGGACGCTAAAGTATTGAATTTCATTATCCCAATTAGCTCTGACGTCATTTGCATAATCCGATTATGTCAACAAAATAACTTTCTAGAATATTTTTAGTCGCTCTATATTTCCGACCGATATTCAGGCTGTTTTGCTAAGATATTGAAGAAAAAACCGTCTATTGACTGTAAAAAACCTAATGTACCGCTTGTGTGTCTAAAATTACACTCTTTAAAATTTTTTTAAAAATAATTATCTAAAAATTTCCTTTTTTTTTTTTTTGTGCGGAATATTATGGGTTTCCTGAGTCCGAAATATTTTTTTTCTGAAAGTTTAATTTTTGTCCTTTCCAATGATGTATAGCTTGATATGGTACTGTAAATAACGGCAGAGATATGATGTTTTAAAGTTGCATAGTCAAAAATACCAAAAATCTGGCGGAAGACAATGAGTTCAGCAATTTCTGTCAATAAGTGTTCTAGAGATCAATAATGCAAATAAAGAAAGAAGATTTAATTTAGTTTCAAGCTATACTCACTGGATGTAGATTTTTAAACTTAGTAAAACAATACTTTGATTAGCTCTAGCCCTTCAAAGGTCGAGTCTCTTGAACGCCAATGTAAAATATATCGAAGGGCTTAATCCATTCTGTCTCTTAGTGTTGTCTTTTTAACCTTTTCTCTTTGTTCCAGTGCAGGCAATATTTAAAAGCTACTTGAGGCGTTCTTTATAAGACATGTCATACCTAACATTCCCTAAAAACCACTGTAATTTGATGCTCTTCCTGGTACTTCCTTTAAAATACTGATTTCCTTCAGTATTTAGAAGTTGCCTCTAAAATGGAGGACTTGCGAGGATCTTATCAAGTTTCCAAGACACGTTATGGTCACTCGGAACCGACTGTCCGTTGGTTTCAAGTAATAATAGGGACCTTACGATCCGACAACGGCGACGTCCATGAAAACGTCGCTGAAAAACAGACTTCGCATCATTTTAAACTTTTTCGCGATTATCCCAATTCGCCCTGTTACAAGAAGGGGATTTTCGCTGGAGCTGAAGAAAGGGGAACGTTCTCAAGTTCGGACAGAGATGGTAGAATTTATCGCCTTGCCGTTCCCGTTCCCAAGTAAACTTGAAATTTGGTCATTTCACGTCGTAGTTGTGCAGTGAAGGCAAAGAAATGTACAAAAAAGCATGATGCACGTGCAGAGCTGTTGTTTTGCTCATTAAACCTATTGTTTTTTGACGTTCCCGTTGCCGTCGTCGTCGTGGTTTCGTAACGTCCCTAATATATCAAGCATCAGACGTAGTGTTTTATGTAATAGATCAAAAACGAGTGCGAGGTTTTCATCAGGGGTTCCAAACACGGAGAAACGGATGAAAGCACGACGCCGAAGACGAAGTGCTTTTATTGTTTTGAGGTGTTTGGAACCCCTGATGAAAACCGAGAGCACGAGTTTTTGAGCTGGCTCAGAATTTAATGGCATTATTCCGAAGAAAAGGTGATTAGAAGACGTGCTCAATAGGCTATTGTTTGTTTCTTATTCGTGTTAAATGAAATGAATATTTAATATGCGGCCATGCTGGCGGGTTTTTTAGTAGATTAACATTACGGCGTGTGATGGAGGTTGAGTCCGGATCAGAACGATTTCGCGTTCCTAAAACTTCTTTTTAAGAAAATGTTCTGGTGATTGACGCCATTCCAACTTCAACTAAGTATAAAAACAAGTGGGCTGTGAGCATTTTTGCCGAATGGCAGAGGTTAAAGGTTCAAGTTCGGGGTTTACCTCGATGTAAGAACCTGTGAACTTTTTCTTTGTTTCGCACCTTTTGTTTTTCTAGGTTCTATTGTGAAGACTTCTTTGTTTCCTTTGTTTTACGTCACTCGTGAATTCAACAGGTTCCTACACCGAGGTGAGCCGTTTATGGTATCATTTGTGCGCTCAAGCGTTATGTTGGAGGAGAGAAATGGATCCGAAGCTTTGAATCCTCTGCACGGTAGTGACAAAAGGCAATTGACAACTTTTAGACCGCATTGTTCAGAGTTTTAAAATGCACTGGTTTGGGAATTGAATTTGGTGTGTTGTTTTTCGAAGGCTTGTCCTGTTCCGACATTGCTTAGATGCCGAGATGAAGGATGCCGTTAGAGAAGGGCTTCACATTAAGTGCAAGGAGGAGGAGAATGAGTTTGTGAGCGAGCAAGAAGAAGCAACATTCTGGGAGAATTTGCTGGGAACTACATCAGCTAAGTCATTATTGAACACGATCTACTTCTACAACGGAAAAGTTGAAAGAATAATATGTTGCCCTATTGCTGTTGTAAGTAATGATTGAAGCGGCAAATATACTGTATTTAGTATTAAGACTGATTAAAATTCAAGTTTCTTGATCAGTTTTTGAACTAATCGAATGTGTCTTGATCGGTATGTTCATTGGGTATCAAAATACATGTACCTGACTCAATTGATGCAAGCTGATTGGGTCATCAGGACATGAATAATTAATGAGTTTGAGAACACCAGATGAAACAGGGTGAACGAAGCGAGTTGACAATACGATGCGCAGCGGAGTATTTTTGACGAAGTTTGAGGTGTTGCACAGTTCACAGCTGGTGATGAAACACTGTGACGAATGCTTGATATTACTTGTCAAACCCTATATCTGCTTGCTGTTAAATTTTCAATTCTTGAAAAAACATTCTGCCAATCGAATATGTTTAACTCCTGTGAATATATACACCTAATTGCAGTAAGGTTGTCATAGAAAAAAGCAAAAAAGCAAAAAGTCAAATAAGAATAAATTAGCATGAAATTATCATAGCTTGAAACATTCACAACACACACGCATATAGCTGAATATTAATCACGTAATATGAGAGAAATCATTTGCATCAGTTTCTTGGTGTCATTCTAATGCAATTCGGGGCTGATTCGTCTAGGGAATTTCAAAAGTGCTCGAATTACAAACGTACATCGAATAACTATTAAAGAAATAATGGCTTCATTTTTTTTTTTTTCAATATATATGGCCTGGGGTAAATTCCAGGAACGCGACGCGTCTTTTAGTTTAGTGCTAAATAGAAAAGCCAGTCTGCATATGGTTTGCAGTGCACAACATCATCTGATCACAATTTTAAAGCAACAAATCAGGGGCGGAGCGGAGAGGGTGAGGGGTCCTCCGCCACTTCCTCACCCGCGCCACAAACCAAGCTTCGTTTGTCAGGACATAATAGATTGACGACTGAAAGTGCGATAACTCAAACATAACATTGCTCGCGTCAATTTACCTTTTTCTTTTTCGAACTCAAGTTGTGCGACTTCTGTTGATCGAGAATGTTGGCTCTAAAATCATTGGCGCCTGTCTATCTTACAGCGCGGAATTACAGAAGTATCTCTTGTTATTGTGAAGACTTCTTAAATAATTGTTAAATTACTAAAATACGTAGATGTAAATCACATGGCTAATTAATTCTTATTTGGCTTTTTGCTTTTTACTTTTTCTATGACAACGTTATTGCAATTAGGTTTATGTACAAAAAAATTTTTAAGATTAGGAAACAATGAAAGTAGAATGGTGAACCATGTCGCACACATATTGTTGGTTTCCGTATGATGTCACTAAAATTCAAACAACAAAACTATCGATCCCACAGAGATTTTTCTTTCACGATGTATCAGAGCAACTGAAAACTAATTTTCAACAAATGTTCGCTTCAAAAGGGTTCTTGGTTTTGTGATAGAGTACGGTTGAATTTCTAAGCTTTTGCGTTACGCGGCATTTACATGACGGTTAAGAGAGCTGTCAGTTCATGTATTAGAAAAAGTATTGCTTTAATGTTTATGAGTTCCTCAAAGAATAAACTCACGCTTTTGTAGCAAAACTCGGTAACAGATGTTTCTGTTAGTTTACGTCCACCATGTTGGTGCCCATTTAGATAGGCACCAGCATGGCGTCTCCATACAAATCTTTGTAAATTTGGGCAAAATATTTCTTCGGATATCTCGTAAATGAAATATTCCTCTGACCTGAATTTTGGCGAGGGTCTTTGCATATTTACCTCCTTTCGTTTCCCAGATTCTGGACTTTATCTATTGAACGGTTTTGATTTTTATTTTGATCTATTTTGTATGGCGTGACACTGAAAACCAGCAATAATATTCTGAGGAGATCTTGAAATGCAGACGTTCTTTGAATAATAGAATCGAGATGGAGGGCAAGCGATAATAAATTTTTGTTCCGTTTGACTTAAAAGGCACAGCTGTGTTTATGTCTAAGGCTGCTACGTATTATATTTTACTGGAATGGTTTTTGAGAGGTAAATGTTATGAAAATTGTAAATAAAAATTTTGTTATGTAGGACTTTGTTCAGGGGCACCCAACGAGAATATAGTTCAAAACTACTTAAACATATCATTGTTAAACATATTTTAGTATTTAAACGGGTGATATAGGCATATTTTTATCCCCTAAAAATTTTTCATCTGGTCGGATTTCCTAGCTGAAAGTCTAGTGATTCGAAAATTATAGGGATCAAAACTTACCTTTTCGAAAATTTCATCCAGAAAAAAGGCACCCGAAGATTGTAGGTGGCCTTTTTAGGGTAAAAATCCATTAGAAATGGGCAATTATACCATTTTTTAGATGTTCGAAAATCCTAGGAGAGGCAGACAAGCAAGGAATTTTGCAAAAAAATGTTCAGTAAATTCTAGATCTCAAATCGTCTTCCGAACAGATATTTTCCGAAAATTGCCGTTGGGTGCCCCTGTTTGTTTACAAATGTAACACTTCCCTTCGATGTATATGTCATACATTATGTTCTAACATGTGTTGTGTAAGAAAAAAGGTACCGTAAGAAAGCTGTTTTCTTATACTGATATATATTTGTAAAAGGACAGCTTTTTTGCAAAAAATACCGTAAAATTCCGAAAATAAGCCCCAAGGCTTATATTTTTCAAAGGCCCTTTTTGGGGGGCTTATTTTTGGAGGGCTTATATTACATACATACATACATACATACTTTATTTGCAACTCCCCAAAGGGGCTTTTCAGTTACAAAAGGAATAAAAAGATAAAAATATGTCAATTAAAATGAATAAACAACTGGGAAAGGAGTCTAAAATTAATTACAGTATTAAAGATTTAAAAATTTACAAAGTTCAAAATTGAATATTAAGAATTTACATTATCAACATTTAAAATATGTTTGGTCAAGTGTCCCTTAAAAGCTTTCACAGAAGGTAAACTTTTCAAATCATCACTCAGCGCATTCCAGATATTCGCTCCGCGATATGCAATTAAATGCCCTTTGTCCGGTAGCCAGTCGGCACCGTGGAATGTTTAAGTCATTACTCTGTCTGGTGTTTCTTGTAGCGATCTGAGATCGGAAAGTGGATTTATCAATCAAGTAGTCTGGGACAAGACTATGAATACATTTGAAAGTCATCACAGCGTAATTTATGTAGATTCTATCGCTGACCTGCAGCCAATTCAAGGATTTGATGCCTTGTGAGATATAGTCATACTTCCGCAGTCCCAATACAATACGTGCAGCAAAATTTTGCACTAACTGCAATTTCTCGATGTTAGACTTGCTTGTGTTCGACCAGACTGTAGAACAGTGAAACAGCCTACAGAAGAAAAAAGAATCCATAAGTAGAAGCAATGTCTTATTATCCAATAAATGCTTTATCCTGTTTATTTCTATCAGTTTGTGCATGCAGTTAGAAGCTGTTTTTGTAACGTGATCGCTGTAAGTTAAAGACTGATCAAGATAAAGACCAAGGTCAATGGCGACAATGACGGGATTGATTTTTTTTCCATGCATTAAGACAGGTACTGCAGGCAATTGGCGGAGAAGTTGCGGCACGCCAATAAACAGAACTTTGGTGTCCGGGTTAATTAGAAGAGAATTTTCGCAGCACCAGACACAGATATTTTTTAGATCCTCATTCAAATTGTCGATTGCAGTAGTTGTATTAGTTGAAGGAAAAGATAGATAAAGTTTGTTATCGTCAACATAGCAAGCAGATTTGCAGTGTAGAGGGACAGACAGGAGGTCATTTACGTAAATAGTGAACAGAACTGGTCCCAGAATCAATCCCTGGGGGACACCATATTTCAACGGAAGTAGGTCGGAAACAGTGTCATGGATGCGAACCCGTTGGCAGCGGCCCGTAAGATAGCTGTGAAACCAGTCCAAGCTTGGAGAGGAGACACCAAGTGCTTGCAGTTTCTGCAATAGAACAGTATGTGAAATGCTATCGAAGGCCTTTGACATGTCCAGTAACACTACAACAGACACTTTTTTGTTGTCCATTGCCAGCAACAGGTCATCTGTAACACACAGAAGGGCAGTTTCCGTCGAATGGAGTTTACGGTTACCACTCTGGCTTTTAGCCAACTTCTTCTTTTTGATTAGATAATCCACAAGCTATCGATGAACAAGACGTTCAGATACTTTCGATAGCATGGGTAAAAGAGAGATTGGACGATTATTACGTGGATTTTCAAAGTCACCTGACTTTAGGACCGGAGTTACCTCAGCAATTTTCCATTGCCTTGCAAAGGTCCTGGTGTTGAATGAATTATTCATGATACAAGTTATTGCTGGAAGAGTGGCTGACAAACTATCCTTGAGTACTTGTGCAGTGATTTTGTCATGACCAGGTGCTTTATTGGAGGAAAAGCCCTTAATAAGACATTCAACATCTTTCTCTATCACAGAGTGGAATTGAAATAAGTCAGACATCTCATCAGGTATTGACACCACATTTGACATGGTAGGATCGATATGAAAGTTATGTTCACGGACAAGGTCATTAGCTTTCTGGGCAGCTGAGCTTCCAACAGATGTAAAATATTCGTTAAATCTGTTAGCCAAGGAAACCGGGTTGCCAGGTATGCGAGGACGGGTTTTGCTCTTCTTTGGCAGACAGTTGTTAATAGTCTTCCAAATTGCATTGGTATGTCCTTTACTTTGTAGTAGCTGGGTTCTCACATGAACTTTTTCCGCAATTCTAAGTTCACGTTTGACTTCCTGTCTAAAGAAGCGATATGCATTCCAATGCCAGACGTCATTTGATTTGTTGGCTCTTTTGTGCCATCGATCTCGTGTCTTCATTAGTTGACGAATTTCAGTAGTGACAAATGGATTTGGTCTTGACTTGATCTTTACTCACTTTATTGGAGCGTGGTCATTTAAGATGTCTGTAAATAAGGCATTAAACGTCTCCACTTGGTCGTCAAAGTCGTCAAACATGTATATCATGTCAAATGGTACAAGCGCCAAATCCTTACAGAATCGTTTATCTGTAATGTGACTCAGCAGTTTCCACAAATAGTAGATGTTGTAATACACTATAAATAGTAATGGAACGTTCTAGATGTTTAAAGAAAAAGTATAAAACTAGGTTTCCAAGTATCAAGTTGTTGTTGTGTGCCCGAGGGTTTTTCCTCGTGGCTAGTTGTGATTGAGCTTATCTGCTATGGATGTTATACTGTGAGAAAGCTATAATCAACTGCTATAACTATGGAGGAGCTATAACCTTTGACATTGCTATATCAAGAGAAAAGAAAGAGACGATAGCAGAAAAGAAAAGATAAAAGAGTTCATGATGAAGTTTCCCGGACGAGTTTGTGAACACAGAAAAGCCAATGAGTGGAAAGGATCCAGTGAGTCAAGAAAGTCAAGCATTGATGTCTCAAGACAGTGGAGTTGACAGTTGTTCCTGTATGGCCATGAAAGACAGTAAGCCTGCCTGCTTTACGAACTGCTTAACTTAATCCTTAACTTTAGTAACTATAACAGTGTATAATTAAATAAACTATAGTTAAAAAAGGGTAACTGCTCGTTGTCACACTTTTGTTGCGTGCCTTATATCGTACTCGGGAATTCTTTTAACTTATGCCTTGTTCGCGGGCATCTCTTGGCTATTCTGGTACGTAACAGTTGTTTCTGTTATCCTTGTCGGTTTTTCAATAAGTTGATGTAGATTAAACGTTGATGCAAAATCCGTAAGTGAGGTAGCCTCGGAGCTAGAATCCAAGAGATTGCAATTTAAGTCACCAAGTACAAAAATATCCAAGTCTAGGAGTAATGCGTCCGGGAGGCTGTTGGAAAGAGATTCAAAGCAAGTGGTTGGTGTTTGCGGTGGTCGGTCCGTGTTACAAATCAAGAACGATTTAAAACTCCTGCATTGCACCTTCAACCACAGCTGCTGAAAGCCATCGTCATAAGCAGAAGATAAATCCTCCAGCACAGTAATCTTTCAGAGGGACTTATGAACGGAGGGAAATTTGCTTTTCAAAATCGATTGGGCTAGCTTGTAGTTGGAAGGAAGTTTACAGTTTTTGCTTTGTTTTACTTTGTATATGAGGACAATTTCCAAGTACAAGCCTCCGTAGGGGCTTATATTCGAAGGGGCGCTTTAACGGAGGGTTTTTTGCATTACGGGTTTACGGGGCTTAAATTTGGACGGGGTAAACATGGAGAGGCTTATTTTCGGAATTTTACGGTGTATTTGGCAAAAAGAGGGTGTCTGTAAAACGCGGACCGGATACCTGCGGCTGGCGGATGTGGATGGAAAAATGCGGATAGAAAAATGCGGATGACAAAAAAAGGAAGCAGAAGAAGAAGAAAATGAGAAATGCGGATGACAAAAATAAAACAAACAAACAAAAACAGGAAAGAAATCTTTCTTTTAAGTCGCTGTCACATGGTCGGGCCCTTACATACAGAACGTGATGCCAATAGTTGGCACAGTTACTTTGAACCCTGTAATTCCTTTCACAGAAACAAGGACGTTCCGTTCCTCCTCCTTAAATGCACGCATGCTTGGTGCACTTCTCCTTTGAGTATATAGATATAGCCTAAGCGGGCTTGCAGGCAGGGTTACTGACAGCTCAAAAAATAGGCCAGCAAAAGTTCGCCTATTTTGCCCTTGCCCCGTTTAATCTTCCCTTTATCCAATGAGGAGCCAGTGATCCCTGCAATCACAGGTCAGAATGCAGAATATTACCAGACCTGCAGTATTAAATACTTCTAATGTGGTGTAATTCACGAAGCATTCTGTCTTTACTTTCGGGAGTTGTCGCTATTTTTTAAACATTACTTTATTCTGAATCTCATGGTTATCAAACAATTTTAATATAAAATCATTTCTGAACTGAAGTTGTGATTTCTTTGCTTTCACAGGATATAGCGTACTCTAACGTACAGACAAAACATTATCAACCGAATCAAGACTTATTTGTTTGAGCGCCTCAAGATAGAAAAAACTCCAGCATCAACCACCTATCCTGCGGATTTAATTTTTTAACAAGTTCTACCTTATTTTACTAGTGTACGGATAATGAGATCGAATTTTTAAAACTGCAAAATACACTGCAGATTGAAAAGAAAAAACAGACTTCTTGATCAATTTCTCTCAAAAAAACGCCTAATCTGCAAAATTAAACTCCCACAAAGAAGTGTCACTTGAAAACGCATTAATGAAGGGTACTTTCTGTTTCATTTGTTTTGTTTTTAATTTTTTCCTAGCAAAATAGTTTCCAAAATATATCCTCAGTGAGTTTTTAGAACGTCTGTATTGAGCTACTCTCGTCTTTAAAAACGTTAAGGGCAGAATTCGGGAAACGAAAATATATAATATTCGGATTATTTGGACAGCTCCTGTCTATTTGCTAGGCAACAACCAAACAAACTTTAGTAAAAGATGTTTAATTAGTACAAATCCGAAAAAAAGAGCTGTTTCTTAAGAAGCCTTTA
Organism: Porites divaricata; assembly: GCA_038088405.1. Taxonomy (NCBI): domain Eukaryota; kingdom Metazoa; phylum Cnidaria; class Anthozoa; order Scleractinia; family Poritidae; genus Porites; species Porites divaricata. The sequence continues at coordinate 7,884,644 of JBBMOI010000012.1, forward strand.
TAAATCTTTTACCAATGTCTACACCAGATCACCACTTTTTTATTGATGGAAGCTTTGCGTAAAATCGTGAAAATGGAGCGAAGGCCAGAAAAATGACTCTGTTGAGGGTGCGGCATATTGCTTGAAAATGAATCTCTGTGGAAAAACCCTCATTAAACAAGACCGATTCACACAAAACCTAGACGAAAATTTGTGCAACAGAAGTCAGACCATTAGAGTAACAGTAGCTTAGCTTTTGATCTCAAAAACGGGCTTCTACAGGTGTCTGCAGTTCAGAGTCACTCTCCTTAACTGTCTCCTATGGCAGAGTCGACCAGCCAAGTCCAGGCACAGAAGCGTTCAGTTACATGAATGAATGAGCATTGATTTGTTTTGTGAGCCTTTTTCAAGATCAGGCTCCTTTGTGAGGAAACATGGCGATTTACGAGGCGAGCGCAAAGTAGGCGAAGCAACGCACGCCGACTTTTTTCGCGTAGTTCATCCTATTTTTTTATTATTATTTTGCTTCCTCTATTTTTTTTTATTCAGGGACATTTCGTTTTTTTTTTTTTTTTGTCGTTGTCCCAAAAACTTTATAATTTTGTTTTGCTCTCCAATGATGGATATCAAACTATTTTATAGTCAGGATTTAAAGCAGAGCCATAACAGAAAAAAAGGGTTTTAGTGACACAATTTATAAATCCAAATTTGCGTTGTTGCTTTTTTTGTTCTTGCTATGGTCGGTAATTTTTTCTATCCGCATTTTTCTTTCCGCATTTTCCCATGCGCATCCGCCATCCGCAGGTATCCGGTCCACGTTTTACACACACCCGGTAAAAGAAACGGTCATACACTAAAAGTTACTGGCGAATTCAGTTAGTGTTCATATTAAAGTTGTTCAGCCTTTTTAAGTGTTACCTATGCTGGCATTTTTCTGAATCTCTAAGATAAAACACGCATTGACATACGTTACTGACCGGTCTTATGGTCCCTAATTCTTATTAACAAATCGGCTGCTTTTTTATGGCCTTACAAGTTGCTATATGTACTAAAAAAATTAACTGACAAACAAGTGTATGTGCGTTTTTGTAAGCGAGCGTTTTTTTTTTTTTTTTTTGCTTGATTAGTGGTTGATTATGTTCCTGACAACACATGTACATGTGGTGGAAGCTTTTAAAGTTGTAACGTAAACATGACACTCCAGCATGCGTCAACATGGATTTCAACATAGCATGAATCCTGTGATAGAAATCTCCGGGGGGGATACTTCCTTGTAATAGGCTAATAGGGATGTGCCACTGGATGGGGTCGCATTTTCGCGGCTGGATTGACTATAATGGGGTCGCTTTTTCATTAGAGTTACTAGAATGGGATCGCACATTTTCAGGAATTTTTTGCTTATATTTTTAGTTTTCTTTTCCATACTCGCCTCTTTCTTCCTACTTCTTGCCGTTAACCCAAATGCTGTGTGAGGTTCTGCGACTAACGTATTTCTAGTATAAATGAGAAATAGTACTGGTCCAATTTCCTCAAAAACCCCAGACAGAACGAAGTCCAAGACAAATAAAGATAGTTGGTGTCGACTTGTTGTAAAGGTCCGAATCCAAGAAAGGAGTGACTTCGTCAAGACATTCGTGAAGTAATCGAAAGCTAAGGTTTAAAAAGACCTGACATGTTCAGTTGTTAACATTTTGTATCTCTTGCAGGCCAAGTCATGAAACGTTGTTGGCATTTGGGAAACGGATATAATTTTCCTTTCAGCAATATAAGTTTCTCTGCACACTGCACTTACGACAGTATTTCACACAACCTGCAGGGGCCCTTGCATACAACTGACACTCACTCAGGAGCCAACTATACCCTCATCAGTGAATGAACAGTACTGGGTAGTTCGTTCGACCGTTTCATTTAACTATTTTTTATGTAGTGGAATTATTTCAGCCAATTTCCATTTGTATGGCAGTGTGTCCCACGAAAAGGATACGTCAAGGACTTCGCGTAGTGGTGCAGCCAAACATGTAGCAAAAGGTCTCTTCCTCTGACCTTGAAGTTCAAGATCATACGATGAATATGATAGCCACGTGTCAAACTTTCTCGGTGAAGCTATTGGAGAAAATCCAAAGACGTATAGCGTTTCTGGTCTTAGGAGAAACAACGGAAGCAAGAAAACACAGGCGTAGCTGACCTCGAGACCGAAGGCGTGCAAAGCAATCAGCGACGGAGAGACCAAAGCGGAAAATTTTTTGTTACTAATGAATAGGACTCAGATCCTCCTCGCGTCTGAAACGAGCCAAAGTCAAGCATAAGCCCTCTATTGTTGGTTTTCACATGACGTCATTAAAATTCAAACTAAAAAACTATCGATCCTACCGAGATTTTACTTTCACGATGCATTAGAGCAGCTTAAAACTAATTTTCATACAAATTTTCGCTACAAAAGGGTTCTTGGTTTTGTGATAGAGTACGCTTGAATTTCTAAGCTTTTGCGTGACGCCGCATTTACATGACGGCCAAGAGAGCTGTCATGTAGGTTAAAAAAATGACTTATTTCAGGAAATTTTACTATCTAAACAGTTTCTGTATTAGAAAAAGTATTACTTTAATGTTTATGAGTTTCTCGAAGAATAAATTCACGCCTTTGTAGAAAAACTCGGTAACAGATGTTTCTGTTGGTTTCCGTCCGCCATGTTGGAGATCATCCAGGTGAGCACCAGCATGGCGTCTCCATACAAATCTCTATAAATTTGGGTAAAACATTTCTTCGGATATCTCGTATGCGAAATATTCCTCTGACCTGAATCTTGGCGAGGGTCTTTGTATACGTACCTCCTTTCATTTCCCAGATTCTGGACTGAATCTATTGAACGGTTTTGACTTTTATTTTGATCTATTTTGAATGGCGTGACACTGAAAACCAGCAATAATCAGTATCACTGGTGTCACCAACCAGCTAACCTCACTGAAGACCAATAGGGCTTGCGGCCCGGACAATATTTTTTCGCGGTTTCTTAAAAAGTACGCGCAAGAAATCTCACCATCTTAACTGACATCTACTAAGACTCTACTGTTGGTTTTCACATGACGTCATTAAAATCCAAACTAAAAAACTATCGATCCTACCGAGATTTTACTTTCACGATGCATTAGAACAGCTGAAAACTAATTTTCATACAAATTTTCGCTTCAAAAGGGTTCTTGGTTTTGTGATAGAGTACGCTTGAATTTCTAAGTTTTTGCGTGACGCGATATTTACATGACGACCAAGAGAGCTGTCATGTAGGTTACAAAAATGATTTACTTCAGGAAATTTTGCTATTTAAACAGTTCATGTGTTAGAAAAAGTATTACTTTAACGTTTATGAGTTTCTCGAGGAATAAATTCACGCTTTTGTAGAAAAAATCGGCAACAGATGTTTCTGTTGGTTTCCGTCCGCCATGTTGGAGATCATCCAGGTGAGCACCAGCATGGCGTCTCCATACAAATCTCTATAAATTTGGGTAAAACATTTCTTCGGATATCTCGTATACGAAATATTCCTCTGACCTGAATCTTGGCGAGGGTCTTTGTATATGTACCTCCTTTCATTTCCCAAATTCTGGACTTTATCTATTGGACGGTTTTGATTTTTATTTTGATCTATTTTGAATGGCGTGACACTGAAAACCAGCAATAAACACTGGAACTGTTCCATTGAAATAGAGAAATACCAAAACAAAAAAATGGGCGTGACTCGTAAAATATCCCACTACCTTTAGGAGTAATCAGCTCCTGTAACCGTCCCTACGAAATTTCTCCTCCCGTCTTGAAAAATATTTTACTCGTTGCCGGTCTCACTCGTGAAATATTCTCAAACCTTGAATAGAAATTTCTTATATCTCTGTGCGGCCATTTAATATCCATTTACCACCTAAGCCATTTGGTGAAGGTGATATTTTCTACAATGAAACTGGCGTCTTGAAAGCGAGTTACGAACTTCTAACGCTTACAAGCGAGATGTCAGTACATACTATCAAAAGCAACAAACATTTGACGTTTCAAATGGTTTTATTACCACATCAGCACCCTTTGTCCTATAAAAGATATTTAACTCTCGATTAATTAGGAGCACCTACTTATTTTGTGAAGGGGTCGAAACCAGTGAAATATCCCTTCGATACAATCATTTTTCTATTGATTAACATCCTACATGCGTCCAAGGCCCCGTTTTAAATACGGAGAGGAACGATGTCGTGGATAAAAGAGTCACCCGCCTACCAGATCGCGAACCAACCTTTCATACATTGCCTTACAAAGCGTGGCGAAACGTTTACATGAGAAACAAAAAGTTGGCTCGGCTAGGAGGGCAACCCGCGTAAAGCCGGGTCACCCTTTTGTTGGTAGGGTAACCCTTCTGGCCAGCCCAACTTTTTTCATTAATATAAACACTTCACCTCGCCCAGCCGCGGCCTTCAACTCGGTCAAGGTGAAAGAGTTTTCGCGAGGGCTGTTTTAGACAATCAGAGCATGCGTGAGCGTTGTTGGTTCGCGCAAAAGTGTCTAAAGTTTGCTCATGTAAAGGCTCGAATTTAAAGGCTGGGATTTTGACTATTCTACCCAGAACAGGTTTCTGACCACATTAACTGGGCCTTACTACTTTGGGGCTGATATGAAGTTCCATTTTACGATTTAGTGATTTTACAGATCTCAAATCTCCAACGACGATCCCTGAAAATTAAAAGAAGACAAAGCTTCTAATTAGATTTTTTATCACGACAAAAAGTTTTAATTTATTAAAAATAGTGCGGCGTATTTGATTGATTTTTAGATTTCTTCCAGTTTGTTTGATTTTTACAAACTTTATTATTGTGTTTTAGTACAACTAAAACTGACGAGGTTCTATTGCTGTTTTAATTGGTTGTCTTCTTGCAATTGTTTCGTTGTTTTTACCCAAGCAAACTATACATACCAAGCTAACGAGGGACGAAAATCCGGCGTTTGAGTTACACTCCAACGTTATTCTGACCTGTAGGGCTACCCCCTATAATGGCTTATACGGGAAGACTCCGCCCGAAAGGAGTACCTCTTTCAGGATTCAGGTATAAGAACGGGTAGGGGTTTTGCTAGTTGAAGTATATGAAAGGGAAGAGAAATCTGACATTTCGGTCCGTAAAAAGGCCAAAAAGGGTTGATAGATGTAATTTTTTATGACGAAGAAAAAGTGACTTGTCATTTATTTATATTTTAAAGACAGCGCATATACAGCAGTTAAAGGGGGTGCAAAGTTCTAAACTAGGTATGTGAAAGGGGTACCATTTGTCAATATAGAAGGTATACAAAAGGGGTACCTTTTTTGCCAAAAGTGGTATTTAAAAGGGTAAGGGGTTGGAGTTCCGGGCGGAGCCTCCCCGTATAAAAGTAGTTTAGTACCCGACGGGTATTCTGATAGTTAATTTACTTTTTCCCTCTGATTTGCTTACATGCATTTGCTTGATTTTTTTATAATGAATTTTTTCTTCTGTTCTGTTGTTGTTGATTTAATTTTGTTACGTGTCATGTTTGTTTTCAGCTTAATTCTATTTTTTTAGCTTTGATATGCCCTAGCTGCCTATTCTCTTTTGAAAAATTTCATATATGACAAATCTCTTGTTTCTTTAATACTTACTCATAATGGTTGTCATGGTAACTGCGTACACCAACCAAGGAATAGCCATAGGGAACATAGTAGTTCAGTTTCCCGTCCCAGGCGTTCAAAATCGGGGTCCACGTGCAATAGTGTTGGTAGTAACCTGGCTTATGACAACAGCGGAAGCCAAATCTTAAAAAGGAATGTTTTCGTTGTCAGTCATAGATTTTGAAGTTTGCAACCGTTTTTTATTTGTACAAATGAAAAATATTAAAATTGGACCAAATGTTGAGGTTTGTGAACGAAAAGCAACTGCGTCTAAAAAAGTAATCGATATCACTCACCTAAATGTTTTACATGCAAGATTATTTATTTATTTAACTCGCGAGCACGGTTAGTTTTTTTTTTTAAATAAGCAGTTTGATAAACATAGAAAGAAACATTTAAATAAACAAAATCTGGGGGGAAATGTATCAGACCTTAGTTAAAAGAAAGTCACTCTAAGGCTTCAGTTAATTGCAGATGATTAATACAGTTGTGGGTTGTGCTATTCTTAATACTCAGAGGTATTTCATTCCAAAACTCCGGCATGAGCAGCATCGATATTTGACGCTTAAAAAAATACGTATATCATAATTTAGGTTCTTAGTAGAGGCATTAACATATTTTGATTCCATCTAGAGATTGTAATTGTACAATCGTTCAAGCGAAATTTCGCCTATGATAATTAGCCGGCACCTTAACGAAATTTCGTGGCGAACTTTCGTTGACTTTTCGCGAGAACAAAGGACGAAATTCGGCGAATTTCGCTTTCATTACTTTTGCACACTACTGTATGTATACTATTGTAAATTTTTTACCCACAATGCACTTAGGAGTGCTTATCATAAGAACTTGTTCAAACCTGTTCGTAAATTCCAGATCGAATAGTAATTTGGAAGTGTCCGTTTTTTTATGAGAGGGAAAAACCAGAGTATCCGGTGGAAAAGCCCTTAGAGCAGGGAAGAGAACCGACAACAAACTCAGCTCACAATTGGCAAAGACGCCTGAATTTGAACCCAGGCCACATTGAGCGTATGTAATCGTGACAGTGAACGTGTTCCAAGGCATGAGTTATAAATTCTAAGAAGCAAATCACATTGGTACTGTTATATTATATGGCAAAAGGGTGACAAAGGCGTTAAAAGAAGCTGCCAAATTAAGCCACAGGGAAATGGCCAACTTGGCCACCAAAGACGATCTTTCCTCCTACAAGGCCCGCCTTTGAATTGCATGACACTCTTAACTATTTATAAACTATTTATAAAAAAGGATTCATAGTTAACTTTTAGATGTAAATTATACCTGCGGTCCTTGTGATGGTGACTGTACTCACTTTTGACTCCAGTCAGAAAGCCATTCTGGTTGCATTTAAATCTAACAGGGCGGTCGTAATCGTTCACAAAATGATGTGTCCACGAACAAGCATGATAAGCAACAGAGCCGACAGGGCCATAACCGCACTGAAAGGAATGGATTCGATCTTCTTTGCAGTTTCTGTGAATACTGTACCAGCGTCTCAAAGAATAGCCTACAAAAGTTATTTATTTATTTATTGTTCGCCAAACTGGACTTAAAGACACAACTGGTGGAACGCTATGCAATATTACTACAGTCGAGTCGAACCCCGCTTTACTGTCGGCCACGCACTTTATACGGACACCTCGCTATTACAGTATTCCTTGTTCCTGGGATGTGTCCTCGCATTTTTTCCAAATTCTACCCGCTTAACCCATGATTTTTGCCAACAAGGAGAGGTTTCCAACGAGACACAGTTGACAGTGATGAAGTGTTCGCATTAGCGAGGTTGATTTTCTATGAGAATCTGTTAATTGGGCAAGAAACCAGTGTCTGTTATCTGTACTAACGGGTGTCCATATTTTAATATGGACACCACTTAAAAGTGGGTTGAATTTAGAGAAAATGTAAGGGCTTTCCTCAGGGACAAAGCAAACTGTCCTTCCGTATTTAGCGGGTGTCTGTTACGTGGGGTCGGCCGACCGTATTAATTTTCACAATTATACTTACTGTTTGGACAGCTGTATATGAAATAGCCTTTCCAATCGTTTGCCCAAGCAACTCCTCTTGGCCTTTCTGAGCTGCAGGAGCGTCGTCGACGTCCCCACCAAGCCTTTCCTTCGGTAGAAATAATCATCGCCAATTCAAGCACCATCAGAAATAGCAAACACTTGCCCAAAATCGCAATTTTTGCCATTGCAACTGATCTGCAAAAAAAAAAACTAAGAAGTCAACTTAGCTTAAGCCAGTTTGTCACTCCATACATGCAGTCAAAGTGAAAACTGGCTAAATTGATTAAATGTCATACGAAAGCGCTGCTGAAGAAGTTTTTTTCTTCACAAAGCAAAGCTTATTAATATCATTCGATGCAATTTTTTTACTTTTCATTGGCTGAGAGCCCACCAAGTGACCTGCAAATAATTTTCTACAAACAGTGCTCTACTCATGCGCAATGTCGTCCAACTGTACTGGCTTAAAGTGTTTGGCTGCAAATAATGTTCTGCTCATGCGTAAATGAAACCACGCTTTTCTCCTTCACTGGCGAAAAATGTCTGATTGGTCGATACCAGTCCGCGTGACATAGAGTAAATTCAACATGGCGGCGAAGTGGTCCTTCGTGTGTTTATTCCAGGAGAAAGAAGAAAGACTGGAGCCCTCTTATGTGGCATTTGTTTAAATGGTCTGGACTTTTTCGTATTCTTCTTTTCCTCCTCTTCCTGTGAGATTCGTTTACAGCAATGTTTGCGTTTTAGTTTACCGGATGCGACTTTGAACGCACTTACTTTTCGGGCTATAATATGTTTCCGTTTTTTAACGGCTTAATTCTGCACCAAAACACTAGATGCCTTTAGGTCATTCTCTTCGTATTTAGCAATTTTATTACCGAATAACGGAGGAAAATGCTATCCTTGCAAAACAGAGCAAGACTCGAACGTTCCAAGGACGCACTTGATCATGAATGCATATTACACTATTGAACGCTTCAAAATATTGCATTGGCTTATTACTCAATAATCCGACTGGTCCATAGTTTTGCAGTTAGTTTTCTTTCCTTTTTATTCTTTAGTGTGCCAAGCTAGAACGACTTACACTTTAATAAAGCTGCTTACTTACTCACTTTACTTGAGGGCAAATGAATTAAAATAACACGTCACCCTATATGTAGAAGGAGAGAACATGTTGGTTGGAATATTTATGACTTTGTTTTGGTTGCTCAAGTAATTAGTGTACATGCTGAACCGCTACAAAGAAGTAAAAAGCCCCGATCTTTCCACGAATACGATTTTTAAGATTTTTATTGATGTTATTTCACACTCACACAGGTACTTGAAATTCATACTTTCTTGCACATGTATCATCAGAACCCTTTGCTAAGTTAGCTACACTTTCTTTGATTCAGGATCAAGTTCATCTTCTCTGAAAAAAAGTAAATAAATGAATAAGTATATGTCAATATTTTACTGCCTGCCATTTTTATTGATTCAACAGAAAAAAGAAACTATACTTCATATATATATTGTATGAACTTAATTCTTCACTCAGCAACGACCTCTTCAAAGATATACTGTAGTAAACCCATGCATTTATCAGAACTTGGTGATAAATTTGGGGTTGAAATAATAATTAATGCAATAAAAACCCCTGACAAAGAACCTGCATTTCCCCCTTAATGGAAATTAGCACAAATTTAGGCTATGTAGGTTCTTTTAAATAGTTTCCTAGAAAAATACATTGTAGCTATGAGTATTTAGGGGTGTTCAGCATATTCTTTATATAACATCATCACACCATTAAATTGTAGTTGGAGTGACGAGTCACCTATGTCTCCAAAGAGGATCCTGAAAGTTGACTTATCTTATTTGCCCAAGTGTACAGAATGTTTTTATAGATTTTAGAAAATAAAAACCTGTTTCAAATTTTAGCCTCAACAGCTTCTTGCATAGAGGGGCCTAGCTAGCTGACAATGTTAGCCATACAGGTTCCTAAAAATCAGGTTCTTGTTCACAGATTTTTACTATATAGGTAATTAAAGTGAGTTTATAAAGTTTAAATTAAAGCATGTCTCAACATTTGTTAACCAACATAATTGTGTTAGCTTGTTAGGGAAAGCTCAACATTGAAGTAGAAAACTGCATGTCATGCTCCAAAGTACTTAATTCATCAAGATGATCCAACTAAAAATTGTAAAAATTTTGTCAAAAACGCCATTGACCAAAGAAAACAAATGTCAAATGTTAACCCAAGCTATTATTTTCTGTAAGTTCACTTTTTTTTTGAGGGAGTGACTACCTTCAGAAAATTTGCCATATCTTATACCGTTAAAAAGATGATTCCTTTGCAGATGGTTATCTTTCACTTAACATTTACGCCTAAATGTTTAGATGGGATATGAAACAGAACTGCCTGCCAGAGAAGCCATTCAAACGAAAGACACATTATCCACCCTCTCTCTAAGATGTTATTAGGAAGCAGAGGTATTAAAACACAGAGAACCCAAACCCTTGTGATTGTTGTGGATGATTCCAAATCAAATTTTTAACAGAATACTTTAATCGAATCGTCGATCCTTTTAACTGCAAGCTTGACAGCCCTACACATGTACAGTGTCAACAGAAAATTTCCAGCATAGGTAATCTTGACATTAGTTGGTTCGATCAAAATAAAATTTTTCATATAAACCGAAAGAGTCTAATTTAGCATTTTACAAGACTCTCACGTTCTGGATATTCGAAAGTAAGCCTAAAATGTCCAAAATACACAGTGCTATAGCCTCAAGTTCAACATACAAATGAATTGTTCGACTGGTCAAAATCGCGTCGAATTTTAATATTAAAGCTTGAAAAGTGGGACAGTACGCTTTTAATCAGGGTGAATAAAGGTTGGGCGGTGAAACGAGCGCGTCCGAGCAAAAAGGTGTGATGCAGTGGACTGGGACTCTGCTTAGAAATGTCGCTTGTTTTCTACTTCGGTCAGGGCTTGCGATGTGGTTTGTCCATTAGACACTGCCGCTGTCACTGAATTATGGCGGCTTGATTTGTTTTCTTGCACTTCTTCCACGTTCCTTTGTGCTGGTACGCTGTCTCCGAGAGGCAAATGTTGCTATTTTTTGCGGGAGGTTTAGTTGGAGTAGACAAACATCTCTTTCAAAGGGTTTCTCTTAATAATTCCATGACTCTACCACTGAATTATGTTTTCGTTCTACTACTTGCCGATGTCGATATTATTCCAAAACAAAAACAACTAAGTACTGTCTAAAACACTAAGGAAAATCTCATCCATATCATCCATAGCAAAACTAAAAGACAGCAGATCGTGTTTCATAACTAGATGACGTGTATCTTATAAATGCGTGCAGCTCGTGCAAGGTGAAATTATGCTAATTTCAATCACCATCATCCTTCTTTTTAATTTTGCAAAAAAAACATCTCATACGTCTTTCTGTTTCTTCGAAACTTCAAAATTAGTTTCCCCTCAGTTTTTACTGTTTACCTTGTTTTGTTTTAGAGCGAAAAACGGAGAAAACACCTTACGACTAATCTCAATAAATTTTGTTTACATGCGGTTGCCGGATTTGCGAGGCATTGCGCGAATCGCCATGGCGCGTTGCACCCGAGGAGCAAAGTTTGAAGCAGTACAACGCCACTATATCAAAATATATCAATCTAATTTTTTGTTATATTATATGAAATTTATCCCCCTTTAACATATGTAAAAATTGAGGTTAAGAAGTGTTAAGCTTTTGAAAACGAAACGGCGAAAGACGGTTAGGTGATATTTAACATTTATCTATTTAACATTTATCTATATTTACATTTATCTATTTAACATTTATCTATTTAACATTGTAGCCTGAAATTACAGAAAGAAAATAGGATTTCCGGTTTGCAAAAACGAAAATTTCGCCGGCATTTAAGCGCACCAGAAGCGCGGAAAGAGCGCTCGTGCTAGTCCTACTCCGCATCACACATTAAATGAAGAGCGGAGCGCTCGTTTCACCGCCCAACATTTATGCGCCCTGCTTTTAATACAAACCTGCCGCGCTTCGCCTTGCCGCTCGGCAAGTTAATTCATATGCCAAAACAATGTGCAAGAATATTGCTTTCCCCGCTTTATAATTTTCCGTTGCACCGAGAGGCAGGAAACCTAAGCCAAGCGCAAACCTCTGCGATAAACTGTGTATGCGAGTTCAGATTTAGCAGTCAGAATATTTTTGTTTTGATCAATGAAAATGCGGCCGAAACGGTAAGCTACCTCTTTCCTGCAACTAGGTGCAAGCTAAATCAAATTTATCCCTTTGCTTTTTAAGTTTCTGTTGTGTAGTGCTATTTGATTGCGTTTCACTTGAACCACGCATAAAAATTCAAAGGTTTCAAAATGTTACCGCAGCCAAGCTGTAGAACACAATCGTGTCGATTTATAGCACAAAAAGGGTCTATACGTTTTGCAAAACTGCCGCTTCCGTGCAACTCGGTACACGCTAATTCATATACCAAAACAAAGTCCAAGAATTTTTCTTCCACTGCTATATAATTTCTCGTTGTACCGAGTTGCACGAGACTTGCACTAAACATAAAAGGAGAAAATTACCCACCTTTTTAGCATGTCCTCTCCTCGCATCCAGCGATCGCAACGCCGATCTCGGTTAAATGGATCGAGCCAGAGTGTTTGTCTGACTGTTCAGGGATGCCTTATTTACTAGACAACTTATATCGCTAAAAATTTTGACCAAAATAATTTTCGATCTCTCACAGTGGCAACAAAACCACAACACTACCATTAAAAAAAAAACGCTGCCATTTCTTCTTGACAACATTTCGAGGGGATTTTGCCTCTAAGCCAATGACTTTGCCGGAAATCGACCACGTGATTTATGTCGCGGCGCATGCGTAGACATTTTTCGCCAGTGAACTTTTCTCCTTACTGCGATTGCTCTCCGGCTCCAAAATGGCAGATCACTCAGTTCGCTGACCTTTTAGAAACTATAGTAAAAGATACTCAATAAAAAATGAACCCTCGGTGATACAATACATACATAAATTTTATTTATACCCGAATTTCAGAGTAGCCTGAAAGTCTAGTATCTTCGGAGAAAAACAAAAACAAAAACAAAAATACGAAAAGAGAAATATATTTACATATATAAAATAAATCTATTCAATACATAAAAATCTATTCACATACATGAAAAATGTTAAATGCCTGAAAGGAGGTTTCTTCCAGCTCTTCTAAAACCAGATAAAGTAGCTCAAGATCTTACATTATTAGGGAGGGAGTTCCATTTCTTGGATGGAGTAACGAAAAGAGTTGAGGCCATAAGTAGCAGTAGCAGGTTTACAGTCATAGTGATAAAATATTAGTTTTTCTAGAAGAGTATACACTCACACTGGCGCAAAGTAAGCATGTCTTTAAGATATTTAGGAAAACTTTCATAGTTCAAACATTTGTAGATAGTGATTAACATGTATACATATCCTGTATCCTTCGGTTGTATAGAGTTGATCCTCCTGAATTATGTACGTAGTAGCTGCTGGTAGGACGAAACTTTATCTTTAAAAACAATACGTAGGGCGCGCTTATTCAGTAATTTTTCACAGTTTCTAGCAGTACAAAAATGCCACACCGTAGAGCAGTATCCCGAGTGATAAAACAATTATAATTGAACTCGGTTATCGCATATTGGTTACAATTTGAAGGCGAAAAAACACCAGTAAATTGGGCTTTTAACTATGCTTAATATGAAAGATTCCATTTCAGACAATGTACTGGTACAGATCTCAGCAATTAGAAAATATGAAGGCTTTCTTTTCGCAATTGCAAAAGTTGCGTCATAATTGCGATAATCTTATCTCATTGAATTCTAAGTCCCATCCAGCTGTTCCTATATAAAATTATGTTTTTCATATAGTCATTAGTTCATCATCATCCTTCCCTGGGTTTATAAAGAACCCACTCCACTCATTGATACGCTTCCAGTTGGCTTGTTAACGCAAATGGTAGAGCGCTGCACCGATATTTCATGCAGAGGTCCGAGAAGTAGGGTTCATTTCTGTTCTCAAGCCTGAATAATTTTTCAGGCTTTCTTTTCGCAGCTGCAAAAGGTGCGTCTATGTATGAACTACGATGACCTTTTTCATTTAATTCTTCACCCCACAGATCACTTAATATATGATTCTCATATTTTCATTATTTTCATTTAGAGAAAATGCTGATTAAGCTTTTTTGGTAGGAATTCCGTTAAAAAAGAAGCCAACAACAGCCCGGAACAACGATCGGTCGTTGTTCTTAAACGTTCTTTCATTTGATTAACACTTGTATGTCCTTCGGGAGAGGGTGTACAGACTTGGCCAGATTATAAAAAATATATGGCAAGGTGCGACAGTGGTGACTACACATTATCAGAGTGAACAAAAGTGATGAATATAGTGTCAGAGGTAAACCATCTTAACTAGTACCCTATCGAAGAGGTAAGAGAAACCAGGTTACAGCAAACGAATCCCTTTACTACAGGTCAGTCTGGTATCTCTCCTGGTGAGCTAACTATTCGCAGTGAAATGATCTGAGTAGTCCTCTTCCTTATATATCATTTCTATCTTGACTTTCTCTCGCTAGGGGGCTAAACGCTTCGCGGTGTTAAAGACAGTAATCAAAAACAATACCACAAACTTCGCGGCTCCTCTTAGCGGCTAAGCGGATATCTTTGTACTTATAACTTAATGTGCAGCTTATTTCAGGTACTGCCTACGCAACGGAAACGATACAGGACTGCTAGTTGCAATATTCTGTTTATTCTATGTTTTGTAACTTAGCGGAAGGATGTTTGCTTTTAATCTTCTTTGTCTTTCAAAACAAATCCAGTGGTGATTTGATATTGTAGTACGGCGGGTAGTTGTACATGGCCGTAAGTAGGTGAAAAAAAACTACGAAAGAAAAAAACAATCAAATATACAGAAAGAACTGATATGCTGAAACAATTTAACTTCAAGCTCAGTTGCTTCCTTCTTTACCGTACACACAAGGCTTCGCTCTTTTTGACACATTAGAACCCTTCGGCGAGGATACTTGGTAAAGAATATGGAGTCCAATGCGAAAACATACCGCCCCTCAAAGTGCCGGGATGAGGCATTTAAAGAAGTAATGGTATTGATTAGCTCAAAGAGTTTGACGTTTAAAAATACACTTTAATTGTTATTTTCCCTTTAAACCTGTAGCGCAACTAGCTTTGACAGTAAATTGACTGTCGTAAAACGTTTAAATTTGCTTTATTGTGGACGCGTTCATCTTGTTTTTTAATGAAAAGAATTACATTAATAAAGCATTCTTCAATCCTTATATTTAGTACCTGTCATGTCAATAACTGTACTCACATAATAGGTAGCCCTGTTCAAATGTTCTGGTATCGGTATAGGATTGTTAGCCGAAAAACTGTGAAATAGCACGCATTTTAGACTGTTTTAGGCAGTCCTCACTGCCGTTGTACGATTCCAACAGTCATGTCAACAATCCCAGATTTACGAAAGACTAGCTGTCGTCTTTCAAAAGCTTATAGCCCGAAAAAACGGAGAATAATATATTGATCATGCCAGATATTATGACCTGGTGAAGTGTATCATGATTTTACGAAATACACCAACAAACAACCACTGTGTGACAGGAAATTTTGTATCTTCACACCTAAGGTGGGCTGGCAATTTAGTGGCGTAGGGTTGACTGTAAACACTTATAGATGTACCTAAGGCGAAGACTTTACCAGGTGATTAAGGGTTAAAGGCTTGGTTTCTAGTGGAAAGTGGACTTAGCTTATACAGCTAGTTTACAGGCACTCCACTCAAGTATTTAGAAACAAATAATTCAAACATGACGAGATTCATACAACTTTGAAATTCACCACAGGAAGGAAGTTCCGATTTCCGATGTCCTTGTAAAAACCTAATTAGGGCCTGTTCGCACTAGGACGAAAAATTCGGTTTGGTGTTTACAAAAAAATTGAAAATTTTGTAAATGCGAATTTTTGGTTTTCGTGGGCGCGTTCGCACTTGAGACTTGCAAATTTTTTGTAAAACCACAAATGTCAATCAATCGAAATAGATACCGAGATTTCGTGACAGTATGTTCTTTTTATGTCGTTTCCGGTCAAGGACTGATCGCAAAGCAAAATGCTCCCGCAAAATGTTTTAATCGCCCTTCTTTGCTGTTTTCTTGCCATGCAAAACGTGATTGTGGCTAGTCAACAATTACTTCTGGTTTTGCTAGGAAGGATTCGGCTTTTACGGATCATGGAAACTTTATTGGCGACATCGCTATCTGTGACAGATCCTTTTGGAGATGATGAAGCACTGGTGTTTGCACTTGCTCCAGCCGAGGCAGTGGAAGCGTTGGGTGAAGGCACTGCACTCTCCTTTACATTGTTAAATGTTACAAAATCACGACATCCGAGAACCTCGTCAATCTCATCGTAGAAAGGAGACTTTTTAAGATTACCACCGCTTTGTTTACGATTCCAATCTTTCTTTTCCTTGTATTTGTCAATGAGATATTTTATCTTTCGCATACACTTATCCACTGTGCGGTTTCCCTCGAATTTCGCATTCAAATCATCAACAATTTTGGCCCACACTTTACGGGCATTTTTACTTTCCAATTGGTCGTGGTTCTCTTTCCACAAATTGACCAAGTACTTCTCTTCGGTGTATGGAAATGTCTCATATTTAGTGGTTTTTTTCCTCTTACCAGAAGTTGTTGCGCCTTCACTGCTTTCTTCGAAACTCTTCTGCATCGAAGCGCCGGCACTTTCGACTTGCGGTTGACTTTGCTGAAGGTCTTGAAGGTAGAAGTACTGTGGCTGTGTCTGTGGCTGTGGCTCGTCGCAGTAGAATTGCGATCCGTAATAGTTAACATTGTAATATTGCTGATGTTCGGGAAAGAAAGAATTTTGATTTTCTCCTCGTGGATCCATCTCGAAATGGCGGTAAATGGCGGTTTTGGCGGTAAACGGGGTCACGCACATATCATTTTGCTTGGTATCAATTACGAGATATGATGACCCGTTGAAGGGTATCTGTCAAGGAACAATACATTTGCACGCCGGACAAAAAATTGTAGGCCTCCAAAGCTAGTCGACGGCGTGTTTGAAGTTTGGTGGCACTTGCGAAAATTTTGGTGGGTCACGAAAATCGTTCGCACTACAAATGGTTTCGCGTTGACAGATTTTTTTGCAAAACAAACAAAATTTCGCGTAGTGCGAACAGGCCCTTAGGATTCAATTAATAGCCATTAATCTGTCATGACTTGTGTACTTTGCATCACCGATCGAAGACGAGCTGAGACGAAAGACAGATGCTATTTATATCACAGAGAACGGACGGTTTATGAGTCAAATGAGTCATGCGTCTTGAATCAATAAATAAAAGTTTCTGGAGAAACAATAGAATTAAGCATTACTTTTACTTATTTTGTCTACTTGCTTCATTGCTGCCTGTAAATGCAAGGCCTATTTCTGACATGAAATCTCAACCTGGGCTGTATGTTAGCAAGGCAGTATCCCAGGCCCTGCCACTGCTACTACGCGCAAGCCCCGAAAAATAGCCTTTCGACACACTTTTTAAGAATCATTTAAACCATCAGACAATCCATACTACTAGAGTTTCCAGACCAGAAGTAACGCGCTACCCCACGGTTGTTCACCGAACTTATGCAAATAAACTCAAACATAATGCAAACAATCGAATGCCCAAAGATTTTAATCAATCAACGCGCATTGAGAGCTATTTAAAATTACAATGGGTACAGTAATACCTCAAGAATAATTATCCGCAAATATCTAAGAAACCTTTCCAGATAAAATGGAAAGTTTTAAAGAAATATAAACCCTATAGCAACATTAGCAAAAAATGCAATCTTTGTCTTTATGAAAACTTCATCATATCTTCATTTGTAAAAACGGAGCTTTGTAGCCTAAACAGGCGAAACGAACTAGCGATTTCATGCCCAATCCATCTGTTACCTAGATACAATCTCTTAATGCATCCCTATAACAATCACCCAAAATTTTTAACTGCCAGCTTTTAATTTTAACGGTCAATCGTTGAAGTTGCCTGATGAATGTGGTCCTACAATGTCGGACCATACGAAGCAGCACTGTCGCAAATAATAAACGATCGATGATTACTCCTGAAGCCTGAGCTCCCGTGAAGGTATTAATAATTAGTTGTTTGTCACTGACTATATCTTTTAGTAATTAATTTTAATCTATAGCTTAATATATTGAACCCTTGAATTTAATGATGACATGCTACCTTGCCCTAAAGCCTCCGCCTCCAGTGGGGGGCGGGGGGGTGTTACTCGACCAAAATTTGAGTGTAGGTGGGTCGTTGCGGGTTTGACACCCTTTCACTCTTTACGACAAAAATTTCTAAAATACATGTCCTGTTTAGGACAGTACCCTCAATGTTATTACCCTGTTTAGAACAAAGTCAAAAGCACGCCAGGGCAAATTCACGTTATGGACCGATTGCTTTTGTATACTTCAAGAGTAAAAAAAAATTATCTATCTTATAAAATTTATTTACCTTATTTACCCTGTTTAGGACAGACTCACACAAAATTATATACCCTGTTTAGTACAGACTGGCACGAAATTATATAACGTGTTTAGGACAGAGAGGCAAAAAAAACCACATCCGGCCCCGTATAGGCCATATACTGATATAAGGGAGTACCTCCCCCCACTGTTCCCTCTTTGACTAAGGGGTATTGTCTCCAAGTTTCATACTTTCGCGGGCAAAAATACCGGTAGGTAACATTTCTGCACATTTCAAATGCATTGCTAGTTAGTGCTACTGCTGTTCACGCGAAAATGAAACTTGGAGACAAAACCTGAATAATGAATAAATTAATAATGAATAATCGGTCAAGTTTATTTCGTTGCGAAAAAAGTGACATTCATCACTGCAAATCAGACCACGTAATCAGTAGTTTTTGCTAATTTGACTTCACGGATCGAATTACAGCTCGCGCGTAACAGGCGTATATTGAAATCCACACACTAAACAACTAAAGGGGGTCCAACCTTTCAGAGCTTTGTCAAAGTTCATTTCTATTGTTTGTAAAACGCTTTGAAGACTTCTCGGTATACAATTACATACAGCTCACTGAAATCTTGTTTGACTGAGCATTTAAAACGAAAGCAATGGCAATAGCACGGCTCCAAGAAACAGGCCGTAAATCACTGTGAAGTTCTGTAAACGCTTAGTGTGTTCTGAGTCAGTGGGAATTTTTTGTCTGGCTGTCTGCCTTTTCAATGCAAGCGAAAACAATTAATCAGCCAACCTGCCAGCAGAGATTCTTTCACTTACTCGATTTTGTTGGCGTTCGCGAGAAAAATTTGCATTTATAATCGAGTAAGATCTTTATTGAGCAATTGCGCTACGCGTTCCATGTAACTAGAATACCCAACTCACAACCTGAATCAGCTTTGTTTGTTTGAACAAAGGATGGCTATTTTCAACAAATTGATCAAGGTGTTTTTCCCCGAAAAGGAGACTGATGTCTGCACATCACAGGACGTAATTAACTTTATTTGTTAATTGACTTCACGGATCTATGAAGAGAGTAAATGGGAAGTTACGCTTGTTTAACTAAACAAGTAATCCCTTGCCTAACTAGAGGAAAAAGATATCATCCTATTTTGTTAAGGTCTAAACAGTCGGTAAAACTTTTTTTAAGCCGTAGATAATAACATCATGAAATCATCAGAAATAGGCACAAAGCCGACTATCCGTTCGAATCCGTGAAGAATCTCCCAGTTTTTAGAGACAGATTAATCGGTTGTTCTCATACCTATCCATGCAAACAAGATAATTTATCCTTTGTGCAAAGGAAACTATTAACCCAAAAATGTCATGCAGAAATTGGAGTCCCAAAGTTCTAGAATGATTTATAGCATTCTTTGGTGTTATGATCTGTTAAAGAGTCAATTGAAATTATTAACTATTAACCACCTTTGAGAAACATTTGCCGCTGTGAAGGGTATGGTTTTCAAGCAGTTTACTCTGGGATAGAATATAAATCAGAGAGTTTGAATCTAGAATAGAGTAGCATTTTACAGGAAACTGATCAATTGGTTGAAGATTTTAGTTTAGACTAGGAAAACCGGGAATTGCCACTCAAAAATATAAAAAAAGTCAAATCGGCAAGTTTAAATTAAGCAACTCAGACTAAAAGCAGTTTTAGGATGGGGGGGGGGGGGGGGGGGGGAGTTTAGTCTTACCAAAGAGTTTTAAAATAATGTTGCAGTCTTTCTGGATTTGAATCAACACCTCATCTGGATCAGATGAACGAAAGCAATTACAACTTACGCCGAACAGAAGCGAAACAACCTGCATGATCAATGATCTAAAATAAAACGATTCATGCCGAGGGTTAGTTCTTTGGAACTTCGTCTACAACCGGATCCAAAGCGTTTCTCAGCAGGATTCAAAAGGAATTAAACATTGCAAGGGATAGCTCGAAACAGTAATTAGGTTACGGAACGTTTTCACATGACGACACGACGGCCATATTGGTGTTCAAAACAATGAAATGGCAG
Organism: Porites divaricata; assembly: GCA_038088405.1. Taxonomy (NCBI): domain Eukaryota; kingdom Metazoa; phylum Cnidaria; class Anthozoa; order Scleractinia; family Poritidae; genus Porites; species Porites divaricata. Next base: position 7,904,867 of record JBBMOI010000012.1, read on the forward strand.
CCATGGTGGTATTATACCCGGCAATCCTGCGGGAGATGAACCTTTTTCATTTATAAAAACGTTTTTTTATTCCAATAAATTAGCATAGTTGCTGGCCAGGTGAGTGAAAACGCTCTACAATACATACATGGACTATGTTGTTCATATTTACCCAGGTCCAACTTTGAACAAGCCGAAGCATGAATCAAATGATCGGTTCAACAATGGCATTTTCATACAAATAAGGGAATGTTACTTCTTTAAATTCCAGTTATCAAATAAAAAATCCAGATCATTGGGATATATCTTTAGGAAAAATAAATCCAAAAATAAGTCATGTTTCCAATTTTTCATCTCCCTACCACAGGATATCAACCATATCGCGACGAAAGAAACATGGCCGCTAATTGTCGATGATATTGGCGCTGGGTGATTTGTCTGAACACACGGAGGCGATTAAAGGCGAGTCCGTACAATAAACACGCAAGAGACTCTTGGTTCACGATAGCACTTTTTTCCTGTGCAGAAAAATAATTGTGCCACAACCAATTTTACCGCATTTGTCGCAAAAAATGGTCTCAAACCGAATTGAGTTGTCATGTGACCAGTGTCCATAGACAGACCTGGCAACTTGGTATAACTATACTTTTCTCAAAAATATTTTCGTTGGTTTAAGGCAGCGACGTTGAATTGCTCTGCAGCGAGCTGTGCATTTATAACACTGAGCCAGCCAATACCTGGCAGATTCATGTGAAATAGCTAAATGTTTATGCGCAGATCAAATTATACTGCAGGGAACAAGGATTCATATATTGCACATCGAACGATAATAAGTCATCTTCATAAAATGAAAGCTGTTTTTAGTACGGTTCACTAACTGACTCTAAACTGAAAAGATTCAGGGTGAAAAGCTTATCTTCATAAAAGAAAGGAAATGGATGACTAGAAATCACAACCTAAACCAGCTTTGTCTACTCACAACAAAGAATCAGCCTGTTTTCGGAACAAGTGGGTCACGTTCATGATTCTCTACGGAAACGAGTAAGATTGATCACTGCAAATCAGACCACGCAATTAGTTTTTGCTAATTTGACTTCACGGATCGAAGAGATCTTAATAATTATAAGTAAATACAACTTACGCCGAACAGAAGTGAAACAAACTGCATGATTAATGATCTGAATTAAACTGAATGATTCATTCCGAGGCTAAATTCTTTGGAACTTCATCTACAACCGGATCCAAAGCGTTTCTCAGCGGACTCGCCGTGGCCGGACTTTGGATTCAAAAGGATTAAACTGTTGCAAAGGATAGCTCGAAGCAGTTTTTTAACATGGCTAGAATATTCGCCTATTCAAATCCAATAGCGCGAGCGTGCTTCATATTCCCACTGAGCACGCTTATGACGTCAATAAACTATACCTCGAGTTCCGGTGAGGGTAAAAGGAGGAATGAGCTTGCGGAATGGCATGTGGCATGGCTTGCGGAATGACATATTATGTGGAATGTAGTATATACATAATGATTTAAAGAAATAAATTAAACTGAAAATTGCGACCTTTTTTGCGCCAATCAATTCACAAGCAGCCGCTTTTTTAATCGGTTGCGGGCTCGACTACGATGACAATCAAAAATCCACGAAAGACTCCTTGATTTCTCAAGATCGGTTAGCTTTTTGCACAGCCACAAAGATTCTACTTGCCTTTATTAGTCGGGCTTCTGGCAGCACCGAAGCTACATCCCAAAAGTCGACCATTGAAAAAGAGATGTTTTGGAGGGTCACGCTCCCTTCTTTAAAGATATTTGCACTATTGACATCATTTTCTTTTTACCTTTATTTGCATTTGAAAAAGCGTGAAGAGTGTTTCTTTTTAAGACGGTGGGTCGCGTGATTGATCGTGACATAATATTCAGAGATCGAACATGTATTTTTTTCCTTGGCTGCGTGGTGAAGTTTCAGGCATGCGAATCCTGGCAATCGAGTTTGTGTGCTTTTACTCTTTCCTTTTTTCTTTTCTTTTTCTTTTCCTTCCTACTTTTAGCATTTTTTCTCCTTTACTTTTACCTTTAATAAGTTTGAAAAGCCGATTCGGCATCGCACTAACTGTTAAAAAATACGTATTAATGCCTTGGTTAGTTCTCGATCAAACGCACAAACTTACACAAACAAGGGAGGTGCGAAGCCGCGAAAAGGCCGAAAGGACACAGAGAGCAGTTCGCCGCTTCACTCGATTTGTGGATTACGGATTAATGTTTGACTCGAGGCGTTCATTTAGTCTCGAATATAAACTGATTCGTTCACCGTATAAAAAATCCCTAGAATTGTAGCTAGCCCGACTTCACGTTTAGCGAGCGTTTTTTACCCTCTAGCGTTTATCACGATAAAGAGTGACCCTATTTGGTGTATCAGATGTGTTTCAATTTTAGCCTTGCTTTAATAGCAGTAATAAATGGACCGGCAAAGCGATTGTTCGTTCAAATTGGCGCCAAAACAGGCACGGCAGAAACGCGCGCATGCTTTCTTGTTTAATTTATTTCTTTGCGCCATTTTCCATAAAATAAATTCCGCATAATTATGTCATTCCGCAAGCCATGCCACATGCCAGTCCGCAAACTCATTCCCCCTTTTACCCTCACCGCTCGAGTTCTTGTGAGCTTAACAATCCTCCCAAGACGTCTCCCAAGTGCATCCGTAACTCAACAGTGCACGATAAAGCGTTAACTCCCACGTGTTTTATAAAGTAAATTTAAGAGAAAACTTTTGAATTTGTAAACCGATAGTAGGGAAAAGAGGTAAGTGTTGTTGCCGCGCGAGCTCGGCTGTGCGGGCTATGGCGTGTGCATTCTTTGCAAAGTTTTTCTTTCAAAAAGAATTGTTTGGTGAATTGATATTTTCCCGGCACCTTAATATAGATTTTAAAAACTTTTTGACCGTTATCTTAAGCGACTTGATTAAACTTTCTCTCAGTTTCAAGACAAAAACGTCGGTGAGGGTAACAGGGGGAATGGCATGCGGTATGGCTTGCGGTATGGCTTGCGGAATGACATGATTATGCGGAATGTAATATATGCAGAATGACTGAAAGAAATAAATTAAACTAAAAAGCATTCGCGTCTCTGTCTCTGTCTCTGATTGTGAAGGAAATCTCTTCTAGCAGTGGTAAGCTTTACTGCGTTTCTCTCGCCTTACGGGGCTGCTAGGATACAGCAGACTCGATGAAAGAAACAAATAAGCCTCGTAAATACTTGCAGACGTACTGTGTCGCAAATCTGTCTGGGTTTTTTAGGGGTATATAACCTGTACTTCAAATCAAGGATCACTCTTTATCGTAACTCTAGAGGGAAAAGAGCGCTCGTTGAACGTGAATTCCGGCTAGCTACAATTCCAGGGATTTTTAACACGGTGAACGAATCAGATCATATCTGAGACTAAATGAACGCCCCGAGTCAAACAGAAATCCTTTCCGCGTCTCTTCGCACTTCCTTTGTTTGTGTGAGTGTGTGCGTTTGATCTTCAAAAACTGCTAAAAGTAGCAAGAAAAAAGGAAAGAAAGAAAGGAAGAAAGAGAATAAACCCACACACTCAATTGGCAGTGTTCGAACTCACGCTTCTCTGCCAGCTGTTAGCTTCGCGTCAATCGCGTGCCAGAAATGGATCTCTGAAATGTCACAATCATGGAATCCACCATTCGGAAAATAGAAACACTTATAGAAAAAACTAAAGCACAGGGAGCGTGACCTTCCAAAACATCTTTTCTTCAATAGCCGACTTTCGTAATGTCAATCCGTGCTGCTATGCAGCCCGATTAATAAAGGCAAGTAAAATCTCTATGACTGTGCGAAAAGGCTAATTGACAGTGAGAAATCAAGTACCCTGCGAGCGGAGGCTTCCCTCTAGCATGGCTTTTAACGTTAGAATTCATTCGCGTGGCTTGTCAGCCGCATATTTAGTTTACCTTAGTTGAGCCCACAACATCAAAAAACAAAAAAACGGCTGCTTTTGCAAATTGATCCTCGGGCGCCAAAAAAGGCGCGCTTTTCAGTTTAATTTATTTCTTTAAGTCATTTTGGATATATTACATTCCACAAATTAGCTCATTCTGCAAGCCATGCCACATGTCATTCCTCAAAACTCATTCCTCAATTTACCCTAACCGCAAAAACATAACTGTGAGGCTGAAAAAATATAGTCACGTAGACATTGACGCGTACTGCTTTATTGAGCGCACGCTATAATAATGAAAATGTAAGGTAACTGCTGCATTGATAGCTTTGACAATGTTATAAAACAATTAGTTCATGCTTCAGCTGTGGTATATCGAGATATTGAGCACTTGGGAAGTTTGGAGAGCACTCAAGAGGCTATATTTGCTCGAGGCGCACTCTTACGCCTCTTTCATGCTCTCCAAACTTCCCGCGTGCTCAATATTTCGACACACGCGCGCTGACGCATGAACTAATTTGTTAAATTACATACACGCGCGAACTATGTTGTTCATCTTTACCCAGGTCCAATTTTGAAAGCGCGGAAGCATGAATCAAATGATCGGTTCAACAATGGCATTTTCATGCAAATAGGGGAATGTTACTTCTCTTAATTTCAATTAACAAATAAAAAATCCAGACCATTAGGATATTTCTTTAGGGAAGATACACCCTACCACAGGATATCAACCGTATCGCGACGAAAGAACAGCACGGCCGCTAATATTGTCGCTAACATTGGCGCTGGGTGATTTGCTAAAACGAGGCGATCAAAGGCGAGTCCGTACAATAAACACGCAAGAGACTCTTGGTTCACGGTAGCGCCTTTTTCCTGTGCAGACAAAATAATTGTGCCACAACCACTTTCACCGCATTTGTCGTAAAAAATGGTCTCAAACCGAATTGAGTTGTCATGTGACCAGTGTTCATAGACAGACCTAACAACTTGGTATAATGAAACTTTTCTCAAAAATATCTTCATTGGTTTACGGCAATGAAGATGAACTGCTCTGCTGTGAATTGTACATTTATAACACTGAATTAGTTAATACTTTGCAGATTCATTTGAAATAGCTAAATGCATGTTTAAGCGCAAATCAAATAACACTGCAGGGCACGGGGATTCATAACTGCACATCGAATGATAATAAGTCATCTTCATAATTAAAAATGAAAGCTGTTTTTAGCACATTAGGCTAAATGACTCCAAATTGAAAAGATTCCAGGTGAAAAAGCTATCGGCATAAAACAAAGGAAATGGATGACTAGAAATCACAACCTGAACCAGCTTTGTCTACTCACAACAAAGAATCACCGTTTTCGGAACAAGTCGGTCACGTTCATGATTCTCTACGAAAACGAGATTGATCACCTTAAATCAGGCCATGTAATTTGTTTTTGCTGCCTTGGCTTAACGAATCGAAGAGATCTTGTTATAAGTAATTACAACTTACGCCGAACAGAAGTGAAACAAACTAAAACAGTCTTAATTAATGTGCAGACTAAATCTGAAAATTAAAATCCATGGAAGGATACATATCTCTTGTTTAATTTACTGGAACAAGTATTCCTTAACCTGAGAAGTAGAAAATACAGTAGAACTAGCTGGATAACTCGAACTCGGATAATTTGAATTCCCTTCTAACTCGAACAAAATTTCCTTTCCTTTGATCAAAATTTGACCGAAATTTACCTCGCTAACTCGAACTGTTTTTCGTTTCCCTTCAACAAGTTGCTGGGGACGTACTGTATTAGTTTAATTCTCAAATCGAAAAATAAAAGGGGTCAGCAAAATTCTGTGCTGAAAAGCCGTAGGAGAAATAGCATCATTCGAACTTGAAGTTACCTTGAACAAGTTGAAACTATAAAGGGAAAATTCGACATCGCGGATGTTGAAGTTCAAATCACCATTCCAACTAAAATGCAAATTTCAATTCACCTTTTCTACTCTAATAAGCCACTTTATCGTCAACAATGCAACCATAATCTTCCACAAAATTTCAAATGAAACCTTTAATTTGAACTTAAAGTCACGTCACATATTCGAATTCGAAAAACCAAAATTTCAATTCGAAAAGAAGCGGATTCCGAAATAAAAATACACAGGAACCGAGGCTTGGAACATGAGCTTTCCTCATCATAGGCTCTGATGTGATCATCGTCATGGCTGCTCGATGGCTACCGAACAACGAAGAGTTTTTCGTTGGACTGGTTAGACTGTTAGAGGCATCAGAAACTAATGTAAACTCAGCATCATATGATAATTCTGAATTTTTATTTCGTCGACTTGATGCTCACGAGAGAATTTTGTCAACTCTGCTTATCAAGGAATCGCCCAAGCAGTGAATATTATTCGTGACTAACAAGCCTTATTGAATCGAACATCCGTAGTGTTGAAAGGGAAAGGAATGAATTTACGCCATTAACTACTAACCTACAAAGAGATCAATGTGGAGGTCGTGGAAGACCAAAACATCATGTATCTCCTGATCAGCTCCAGGCACTAAATGAAGATGCGGGGTTTAGTTGGAGCGAAATTGCTATAACTTTGGGAATTTCGGAAAGGACATTGCGTAGAAGGCGCCATGAACTTGGTATGTCTGTAGAAGGAAGGGTGTTCTCCAATCTTTCTGACAATGAATTAGATGATTATGTTCGTCAAATACTAACGGTGGCACCTGGTGCAGGCCTGGGGATGGTCCAAAGAGCATTAAAGCAGAGGGATCGTGTTCTCCAGTTACTAAGTGAGAGTTGACAAAGTTCTCTCGTGAGCATCAAGTCGACGAAATAAAAATTCAGAATTATCATATGATGCTGAGTTTACATTAGTTTCTGATGCCTCTAACAGTCTAACCAGTCCAACGAAAACCTCTTCGTTGTTCGGTAGCCATCGAGCAACCATGACGATGATCACATCAGAGATGAGGAAAGCTCAGGTTCCAAGCCTCGGTTCCTGTGTATTTTTACTTCGGAATCCGCTTCCTTCGAATATGTGACGTGACGTATTCAAACAAGACGCTGTGGGAGCGTATATTTGGGCGTGGTCGCACTACGCGTATGATACTTTTATCATGCGTTATTGCAGCTAAACAACTGTCATCATATCCCACCAGAGAAAAAAAAACCCTTATTCTTTACTACTTATTTGCTGAACCACACAGCCTATGCAGTGTGTTCCAATCCACAGCAAAAACCTGTCAGTTCATGACAATGTTTTGAAATGGACATATTTAACACAGACTTGCTCTCAGCCAAATTGCAACATAGGACACCAGTGCTTACAGTAGGGTTTCTCTCAGCTTATCAGTTTATCTCAGCCCGGACAGTAGGGTTTATCTCAGCTGCACTGTCTGAGACTGACACTTGAGGAAGATCGACTGGCAATATGTCTTTTCACACCCATCGCATTGTACAGTGTATTCAGGTAACTAAAAAGGGTAGATAAAGTTCCTGGGCCCAGTTTTTCGAATGCCGATTAGCGCTTAACCCGGGGTTAAATTTAACCCTGGTTTCTTTTTCTCAAGTTCAAAAGCATTTTCTCAGATAATTTCCTCTGCTATTTTAGAGCTTCCAATCATCAACTTGCAGACAATAAGAATTAAAACTAAAATGCTTTTCACGCTTACAAATCTGAATTCAAATCTCGCACTAACCCTAGGTAGTCTTAACCCAGCTTTGAACAACTCAGCTCTGAAGTCCAGTATCCACAACGATTTATAACAGAGTAACACATTACATAAACTGCTAAAGCACAGCACTGTTTACAGGAACATTGGTAACTATTAACATTTGATATACTACAATATTCAATACTACTTGAAAAAAGATCAACTTCAAACACAGGCAGCCCAAACTCTGTGGGAGTTCTTTAGACTTTGAATTTATAAGAGAATGTATGAACAAAAACAAAATACGTCTTAAAATACGTCTTAAGATACGTCTTAAATTCCAATTTTGTACTTACCTTGTATTTTTGTTTTTGTTATTTACTGTCTCCTCGCCTCTAGAGCAATTTGGAAGACGTTTTATCGACGTTTAAGATTTTGAGTACAACTCAAAATTGGAATTTAAGACGTATTTTAAGTCATATTTTTTTTATATTCATACATTCTCTTATAAATTCAAAGTCCAACAAACTCCCACAGAGTTTGGGCTGCCTATGCTTCAAAGTTAGCAATATGTATACCTTCAAGCTCATATATATCCTCATTCCTGTACAGACTCTGAAAATATTGTACTAATGTATACATGGATGGTATTTCTGATAATACGCATGTCCCTTCACTTTGACCGCAGTTACCATACATATCTCTAGCACGAGAATCAAATACCTTCTGTATCGCCCACCCTCAATGCTGTAGATACCAACACCAATAATTCCCGCCGTTAAAAAAAAATGAGTTGTAGTTCGTAGCCAAGAGTGTTTGAAATGCTGTACCGAGTGGCATATACAGTAGGGATACCCCTCAATTCTGGCATCACCATGCATGTTACAAGTATTGCTGGTTTTCAGTGTCACGCCATTCAAAATAGATGAAAATAAAAATCAAAACCATTCAATAGATAAAGTTCAGAATCTGGGAAATGAAAGGAGGTACATATACAAAGACCCTCGCCAAGATTCAGGTCAGAGGAATATTTCGTATACGAGATATCCGAAGAAATGTTTTACCCAAATTTATAGAGATTTGTATGGAGACGCCATGCTGGTGCTCACCTGGATGAGCTCCAACATGGCGGACGGAAACCAAAAGAAACATCTGTTACCGAGTTTTGCTACAAAAGCATGAATTTATTCCTCGAGAAACTCATAAACATTACAGTAATACTTTTTCTAATACATGAACTGTTTAAATAGCAAAATTTCCTGAAATAAGTCATTTTTTTAACCTACATGACAGATCTCTTGGCCGTCATGTAAATATCGCGTCACGCAAAAACTTAGAAATTCAAGCGTCCTCTATCACAAAACCAAGAACCCTTTTGAAGCGAAAATGTGTATGAAAATTAGTTTTCAGCTGCTCTAATGCATCGTGAAAGTAAAATCTCGGTAGGATCGATAGTTTTTAGTTTGAATTTTAGTGATGTCATGTGAAAACCAACAATAACTTTCACTATACTCAAGCTGGAATATGTTGGTAATCAATTATATTCTAGTCTGTCACTGCTTAAAAGACAATCTTTGTTAATGTTAACAGAATTGCCAGGAATGCTTACAGTGTTTGAGCGATTATCAACAATCATTATTAGAATCATATTATCAACTGAAATAATCCTTCTTATCTTACTGTAAACTCATTGCACGCGTTGCTGTCCAGTTGATTTTCCCCAAATACGGCAACGTTTCCATGACAGTATCGGAGGATGAATTGTTTTTGTAGCATCTACATAAACTGAAGGTCCTGGATTCTCCTCGATATCAGTAGAAAGCTTAAATTGGCCAAAATTAACCCGGCGATTCAAACTCTTGTAAGCACTATAAAATGGATAACTGCATGTACAGAGGGGCAAATACTTTCTACTTAAAACCCTATTTGGATATCTCATTCCATCAAAATCCGGCGCCTCTGCTTTGATGCTTAGACGACCGATACACCTTCCCTTGTTTACAAACTAATTTTGGAGCTATCGGGTAAAAACCTCACACTGTTACAGTAATTTACTTCTGTACCTGTGTGAGACTAAACCATTTGTATTTTTAACGTAACAATGAAATTTTGATGACAATTGTGTATTTTTCCGAATACCCTTCCACACAAAAGCTCTCACTTTCCGTGTTGTGTGTAACAAAGATTTTTTTAAATTTCTTCATCGGTAGTCTGCTAGGTGCACTACCGCGTCGAGAGACATGACTAACCTTGGAATTGTAAGTTCTGTTATAAACAAATTTCCCACGACGAGATCTCAATTCAACTTCTTTTATTTCCTGTACAACACAATTTTACTTCTCTGCAGTTGAGTCATTACCTTTTCCTGTTACCTCACTGCTATCAAAACACTCTATTAAACTCTAAGACAAAACTTGCTTATAATGCAAAATCCCGACGCGGAGCATCGTACATGTACCGCGTTACACAAGAAAATTACATGAAAAAACACAACGCGCAATACAAAAACAAGTACATTAACAGTCACTCTGCCAAACAAAATTGAAAGCATAGGAAGAATTGTTACAAAAGAATTGTGACTCCCCTTTGGTTTCAATTGTTGACAATCGTCTCGTCCTTCAATCAGGCAGCTTCTTGTGTTCCGCATTGTGAATCTCCAAATCACTGTTGTAAAAATGATTACGAGCTAAACAAATCTTCCCGTGACTCTCAAACTTGATACACATTCCTCTGTTCAAACTCTTATCCATTTCACACGTACACTCTTGATATTCCGATTTGTCATTGCGTGTATGGGGTCCATGAGTCTTTGATGTCATTGAATGTCTTGATAATTTCCTTTGTTTTTCTTTGAGTTCGCAGACCAGCCCATTCCGAAAACACTCGGTGTTGTTTTTTAGTGTGGGCCTACCGCGAACAGTGTGTGCATTTGTAAGTTTAACCCGGAATAACATAACTGAACAATATATTAAGACGTTTCTCGAAACGCCGCGGCCAAATCAGTGTTGTCAAAACTGCTTCTTACTGCTGCTTCGAAAAATTTCGGATCAAACGATGTCCAAATCGTCTCTCGTTGGATTATCTACTCGACCTAACAAAATCGACTAATCACAAAATAAGGAAAAGGAAATGGACCTAAAATAAAGAAAACAGCAAATTCAGATGACTTCTTAGGAAACATGCAATTAAAACTGTCCTTCTATGATTGGTGCATTTTGATCCTCTCTTCAAAAAAATGTCAGATGCCAATCATCTTAGCGGACCTCTTAGGAAACAAAAGTTTACTTCAACGGGTTCAAAACGTCATTGTTTGTGATTTGTGATTGGTGGATTTCGATCCGTTTTGTGAGTATCTGTGTTTCAAGTTTCGTTGCCTGTGATCTTATTGTGGCCAAAATCCGACGTTAATATTCCAAATATTTTTGATAGATTTCACGTGCGATAAAGTGCCGTGCTAGCAGAGTTTCTTTCCCACATGCCTCTTACTTTGTACAAGACGTTCGCATGGCAGACATTCGCCTCGCTTCGCTTGTTTACTTGCCTTGTTTACGTTAGCACGTATTGCGGGCCTATTGCACATTTGCGTCAAAACAAGCCGTTTCCATTACTCTATTTGGACCACGCCCAAATAATTAAAGGTTTCATTTGGAATTTTGTGGAAGATTATGGTTGCATTGTTGACGATTAAGTGGCTTATTAGAGTGGAGAAGGTGAAATTGAAGTTCAAATCATGTAATTTGCATTTTAGTTGGAATGGTGATTTGAACTTCAACATCCGCGATGTCGAGTTTTCCCTTTCTTCAACTTGTTCAAAGTAACTTCAAGTTCGAATGATGCTATTTCGACTGCGTTCATTGCGATTTCAAATTGATATGACGAGAATAAGCACCCACCACCACCCCACCCCCTCTCCCTTACACTCAAACTCAAATAAGCGCCCGCCCTCAGCCCCCCTCCCCCCTTCCCGCTCCCACCGCCCCCCCAAAAACTAGCTCCATTCTCCCTTTTTATTCCCTCTATTCATTGACGAATTCCTTAGTAAAGACTAAATAAAATACTGGTCTTCTCTAAATCATGTGGACTTTCAGCAGCAATCTTGCTCTCGCCTTGCTCAACAGCACGTGTCTGAGCCCGCAATAAATCAAAAAGCGGGCTACAAAAGAGATATAAAAGAAAAAAGTCGCGCCAGAGGAAAAAAAGTATGCATCTTCGATACAATGTCTATACTCGCGGATGTATATCTATACGCGCATGTTTGTGGCACCAACACAGGGTTCCGTAAGGTAAAGCTGGGAGGCTGAGAAAGAAACCTGGTAAAGATCAGGTTGAGACCGTGTGAAAGGGTACGCAATAATATACCGTAAACTGTAGACTACGAGTAGTCCCCACTTTTCCTCAGGGATAGTAGAGCAAGCAAAACGCGAGTGCGCGTGAAAATCACCCCCGCGTTTTTGTTCTTTTTTCTCTCTCCCCCCACCTTGTCTCGCTTTTCACGCGTGGGGTGATTTTCACGCGCGCTCGCGTTTCGCTCACTCTTCTATCCCTGAGGAAAAATGGGGGACTACTCGTGGTCTACGTAAGATACCGCTTAGAAGCCCCGCCCTCCCCTCCCCCTCCCCACTTATAAGCCCCCAGTTATAGGGCCATTTACCTGTAAACGAAAAATACATCCGAATATAAGCTCTCCGCCAAAGGTATAGAAACGAATTTAATCTATTATTACATTTAGGAGCTTAATCAAAAACCAGTAAATGCTAAGCGTTTTTTGATCAGCACGGCTATAGCTTGTTTCGAAGCGCTTTTTGCTGACGAGCCTTAGGCGAGGCAACACACTATTCTCTACAAATGCAATAGCAAGAAAAAGCCACGGTAAGATCAGAAGCATGCACAATCGATTGTTTTTCTTATTATCCGGGGTATTCACTCCTGTGCGATGACATCACATAAAACGCACATGGACGAGATCGAGAGATGTCGACTAAATTTCCAGAGTGCATGAGTAATTGCTTTTTTAATTTTCTAGATGTCTATATTTGCTTGTGGAAGTATTCATCAAAGTCTTGATACATGTTTATACAGTGCGTTTTAGAAATTAATCTCTAGGAATACGAGAGATATAATGTGCTTGACTCCCCTATTTGCCGATTCGCGAATTTTCTCCGTGCATTCAGCAAAAGTGATGTGCCAGGCAAAAATTATTCTGTTCGGAGTAAACTGGTCTTGGGAAAAAAGAGAGGAAACGTGCGAAGCAAATCACCTCGCTGTGTCTAAAGAGACTTTGGTACTACGTACAATTTATCAAAGTATTCTTCGCCTGTTGAGGCGTTAAAGTTGTTTGTTGTGTCAAAATCTCTGCCCTTTAATTAAGGTAAATAATTCAGCTGACAATTTGATTATTAGTCACATTTGTCCGAAAGACGATCAAGATGTTCATGTGGAACGTCTGACTCTTTTAGGGCCATTTTAATCAGGCTATTGACTTGGTTTTTGCTGCAGTCTTCTAACTTATATTGCATAATATTCATCCCTGAGTATTGTTATTCATGACATTATAACAAGGTATGGGGAGTCAATCTGACCTGCGACAAGCCCAAGAAGACCGAATTAAATACACGATAGGTAATCTGGAACCCGACTTACTCGCTGGGGAGGGTGGGTGGGTCGCCAATTGCCTTCGAGTCGATCCGCGGGACAAAGTGAAGAGAATGGGACAAAACATGCCAGTGTCTCCTATTATATATACTCAACAAATCTAATATTTCGTTCTAATCGCTCGAACTTCATCACCTTTCAGTTACGTAACCTCATTTTACATCGCTATGAAGTGTGAGCGATTCGGACGAAATATTCTATTTGTTTTAGAATTGTTGCTCTGAGTTTTGAAATTCGTTTGCTAAGTAACGAGATAAATGGACTTAGCTCTGTTTTGTAAGTCTAATAAAGCACAACACACGTTTTAAAATTTTTGTAGTGGACCCAACGAAGATTGGGGAAAAGGAGTGGCCAAGTCTGCAATTCACTGAGGCGCCATTAAGATAAATTCATTAATCTAATCGCTGCTTCTCCTATATGCTATATGGAAATCAATACAAGGTTGGAAAATTATTTAGCAATTAATGAATGAGGCTGAGTATCTTATGGAGAATTATGGAGATCGAGCGGATAACACCCTCAGAGATCTCCATAAATTTTTCATATGATATGAAAGCCAAATTCAATAATTGTTTTATTTTTCATTCAAAATAATTCCTTGTTTAAAAACATAGCTAAAACATGCTTACCTCCACCGATGTTAAGTTCATCTTCGATAGTGCATGTCTAGGGTTGTTCAGCTCCGCAGATATTCTCCAAATAGTAGATGTCGCCCTTCGAGTTGTCTTCTTGCTTTTCTTGCCATGTTTTTAGCTATTATAATTTCGCCTGGAAAAATTGTACATGCAAACTAAACATATTACCTGCAAACTAAATATAGTACATGCAAACTAAAAATTGTGCTGCAAATTGAAAATAGGAAACATATCGATGCAAATTAAAAATGAAAAATCCTGGGCGCGCAGTATGAGTGATGAGGAGGACCTGGTCCGAGCCGTGTGACCTGGCCTTACAGCCGTCGGCCCATACATGTTTCATGTTTGTAATATTTTTAGTTTGCATGTACAATTTTTAATTTGCATGTCCTATTTTTAATTTGCAGCAACATTTTTAATTTGTAGGTAAAATTTTTAGTTTGCAGCAACATTTTTAATTTGCTTGTGTGACCCTTTTGGCCACCGTACAAAACTATTCATGATATCATGTAAGGGTTATTGAATATTTTTGTTATAGTTATCAGCTATTGTTTCAGCCCCCACCCTCCCCTGTTACAATCAAAGCCACCACCAACTTTTCAGACAATGAATAATAATGAGGGGTTGTGTAATACATTCCCCTAAAAAGAACAAAGGAAACCTACCAAAGTGAAAAATTAGCGAGGATTTCGTACCAAAAAAACGCGTCTTCATGTGTATTCATTAACAATTAATGAATGAGGCTGAGTATCTTATGAAGAATTATGTCACGTGTTATCGGAAACCGTCAATTAAGTAAAACAGGTCACGTGACTTAAAAATAGACCAATTACTGATAAGGCATAGAATAAATTCCGCGTTAAGAGGCGCAAATTGTTAAGAACAATCGTAAGGCCATTTTAACATCAAAAAGTTTGGAATTTTTAATGTGCAAGTGTCCGCCATTTGAAGAAACCCGTTTTGTGACGTCACGAACAGCAGGAAATTACGTGACTGTATATAACAATTTTATTCGATCAAACACGTCAAATGGTAATTTTCTCAGTTTCGCGACGAAACAAACGTATTCTTACGAGCTGCAAGCGTGATGTCTTTGAACTCCGCTGGGTGTCCTCTATACTAAGAAATCCAAAACTTAACACACTTGAGACGAAAAACGAAAATGACTTCCGCTGATACCCATACAAGGTAATTTAAAGAGTCGCCAAAACGTTGTGCTTTGGAGTCCAATATTATAGCACCAGAGCAATAATAAAGCTTTTTTTTCTTTTTGACATAAGGAAGCCCTGTATTTACCGTTGTTTACACGCATCTTTGATATAATTATCCTAAGTGCAATTAATTATTTATGCATCAAACTTTAAGCGGGTAAAGGCAACCACTAACTCATGTCGTACTAAGGAAGTTCCAAAATTAAAGATGCTGTAGACGTCCCGGCTTCCGGCTTAGTCTGAAATGTCTTACGTCCCCTGACCCATGGGGCGTGCGGGGTTATGGGGTGGAGAGGTGTGACATTTCATACTACTTCCGGTTTGGTAATTGATAAAAATCTTTCTACCGCAGAAAATATTCACCACATGATATAATTTCATACTTTAGTCATATTTCATTCGTACTTGAAACTTGCTGTACTCTAAGCCATACTGAGAATCTACTGATAGCAACATTGCTTTACGTTTGATGCAGAATCAAAGTTGTATCATCCTTGACGGCAGGTAATGACGGTCTTTTTCACCTAAGACAATTTCTTTAGGCTAGAGGAAAACTAAAAAAACCTTAACCACCTAAGAACCTGTGCATGGTCAAGGCGATAACTCAGTCGCTACTTGGAAATTCGAAGTGAGTTAAGAACTAGCGCTTACAAGCGAGATGTCAAAATATACTGTCACACAACAAGACTGGCTTTAAGCTTTTATTACCACATCTCCACCCGTTTTTCTACAAAAGAAATTTTATTATCTTTAACATTAACTTAACTATTATTCATCGCAAACTGTTGGAATTCCCTTTGTTAGAACGCCATTGGTCAGCGTTATATGTGCGTCTTACTTCTTTGGGACTGAAGGTGAGTTCCACTTTAAGGTTTAGTGATTTTGCAGATCTCAAACCTCCAGCGACGATCCCTGAAGATTAAAAGAAGAAAAAGCTTCAGATTAAAGTTTTTATCTTAAAAAGTATTATTCTATTATGCAAATGGCGACTAATTCAACATGTAATAGAAACGAGGGCGCCTTGTCTGTTTAATAGTGAGTTCACTATGCAAAACGCTGCGTCGGGCAGGCTATCGGCTGTACTACGGCAACCGGAAGTAATTTTGTGAAAACGTTGGCTAACATTGCGGATTTGCATGTGACGTCACGGCGGCCATGTTGGTGGTCAAGAACAAAAGCATTTCTCTCCTCTGGGAACTAAACTCCATTTTCATGTAATTCTTCAAGAAAAAATTCCATTGTTTTGACCCCCAACATGGCCACCTTGTCACGTGGTTGCAAACCAATAATAATAAAAATAATAATAATGAGACATTTATAAAGCGCCCTTTCCCAGGGTCCAAAGGCGCTATTTACAAGTTTAAAAAATTTGAAAACTACGGTAAAAGTTAAAATTTAAAAACCACAATAAAAAAGTACAAAAACTAAAGATAAAATAATTTAAGATATAAAAACACCACAGTCAAGTCATCAATTTCAAAAAACGTTTCTAAAAAAGGACAGTTTTTAACCGTCTTTTAAAAATGTCCAGTGTTCCAGCATCCCTTATATGCAGAGGAAGACTGTTCCAAAGAAGCGGCTCAGCAACAGAAAAAGCACGACGGCCGTAACTTTTTATGTTAAAAGCAGTACGGCTAGCAGATTTTTCTTTGAAGACCTAAGATCCCGTTCTTGGTGACAACTTTGAAGAAGATGTTTAACATAAGCAGGAGCAAGTCCATGGAGAGTCTTGTAAGTAACGGTAAGTATTTCAAATTCAATCCGAAGATCAATCGAGAGCCAGTGGAGGTTCGTAAGAACAGGTGTAATAAGACAGAACTTGGGCGAAAGAGCAACAACAAGAGCAGCTGCGTTGTGTACACGTTGGAGCTGTTTATTAACGTTCTTCGGTAAACCATATAGTAACGAATTACAATAGTCAAGCTTTGATGCAACAAGAGCTCGAACAAGAAGCTGGGCTGCATCAAAGGTGAGATGTTTAGGAATGAGCCCAAATTTACGGAGATGATAGAATGCCGATTTGCACCTTGCTATCACTTGAGAAAGCCAGGACTCTCTCGTCACAAACATGAATATGTGACAAAGGAGGTCGAGAATAGTGTAAAGATGATATCACAAGAAGTTCAGTTTTGTCTTTATTTAATTTTAGCTTATTCAGAAACATCCAGGTGTCAATTTCTCGGACACAGGCTTCCAACATACACTTGCAAGAATAGCAGCAGGCGTTCACGTACAGTTGTAGCGGCGAATCCTAATTGTACCCCTGAAGCAGGGGATTGTCCTAGCGGTTTCTGCAAGTGTACGTACAGCCTGCTAACAGAATAACTTCGGTCTTTCCTCGAGGCAATTCTGCTAGTGTATATATAAACAATAATTAAACCTTTTTTTTACTTAATTAGTCTGATTGATAAGTCTTGATTTAATTAGGTCGCTAGCAAATGTAAAGAAGTCAAAGAAATAGAACTGTCAGTAATTTGTACATATTGGTCTCATTTTGGGCGTGTGGTTGTTTTGGAAGTTAATGGAGCTGTGTCACAAATTGAATCAAAATTCTAGCTGTAGGAACTGCCACCAAACTGAGTGAAAAATAAAAATAACCCCTCGGCAAAAAATTAAAGATGGTATTTATAACACAGCAAAATAATATAAAAGTGGGCACGGATGGATAAAATTGAAGATGATTAAAACGGATTGAAAGTGTGTGTTTTTGAAAACGTAATCAGAGCCTAACCGTTTCAAAGTTCATTTTTGTTGTTTGTAATGTTCGATATTATGCCTGTTGGAGAAGAAGCTATGATTTTGTCGTTTACAAGTAATTTATTCGTTTACGTCATGTTCCATAGCGCATAAGATAGATAGATACAGTTTATTAACAAATAATTATTAAAAGCTGAATTGTGCAAAAAGAGTGATTTCACTTTAACCGTACGTGAAACAGATACTGACAGATAGTGCAACATAGCGAGAGATAAACAGAAGAAAAGATTAGTGCATGATAGTGTGTAGTATTAGTATTCTACTACCTATTTCACTGTTCAAGTAAAATCACTCTAAATACAATATCAACATACAATAAAAATATATACACAAAAAATCTAAAAACTAAATATCATGATCATACCATATGACTACACGTACATACTTAATTCACCGAAAATTTGTCATAGAAGGTAAAAAGGATTGCTTAAAACGATTGGTAAATGAAATGAAATGATGTTTTTGACAGACACCCAATTTAGTCGGTATAAGTTTGGTTTTTTTATAAAGCCTGCTATCAAGAGCTAGACCGTAGTCAAACGAAATATGCTGCGGCTATAAGAAGAGATTTTGGTTTTGCTTCGCTTAGTTAATAAATATGCTGCTGACAGTCAAGCATGAGTAAAATTGGGTTGCAGAAACCATTCAATATAGCGAAGGGCAGATATACGTTTTTCAATATGTCGACCTATGTGAAGGAATCCATTACAGTCTACTGGATTCCAGTATTTGTCAGTAGAACTTGGATTCTGGAATCCAATATAAAAAAAAACTTTAGTGGGATGCCGGATTCCTTGAGCTGTATTCCAGACTACCAAAACCCAGGATTCCAGATTCCATTAAGCAAAAGTTTCCCTGATTCCGGGATCCCGATTACTTTAAATGGTGGGGCGAAATATGGTGCGCAGCTAAGGATCAATCAATGAAATACATTGAGTATATCAATGCAGGGCACTTGACTGGTCGTTAGGGAGTTTAAGCAAATCGCTACGGCGGGGCGATATTACGGCTGTCTTAGCTGAGGAGAGCTTGGGTGGGTGTGTTGCCTTAGCCCGCCATAGTATAAGTTTAAGCAGGCGCGAAATGAGAGATATTACAGCATTATATTACAGCTGTGAAGTTTCAAATGCCACCCGCGCTTTTGATTGTAACGTGGCGTTAACTAAATAATTATGATGTCCTCGATTTTGGTTCAGTTCTAAGTTCCCGCTCTGCCTTGTAAATCTTAAAATATATGAGAATATTTTTTCCAACCCACCCACCTCAGGTGGTACGTCTCGAGGTTGGGTATTCCCGTATTGATATTCAATTTCGTTTCGTTTTCTTTCTGCTTTGTCTTATTTTGTTCTGTTTTTCCCTAACCAAAACATGAAACACAAAATCAAACAAAAGGTCAAGGAATGCCGAGTCGCGGTTTTACTAACACCCCTACGTTATTCTGTCCGTTGTTTTGCTTTATTTTCCTATGTTTGGCTTGGTTATTGTATTGGTTTGTTCCTCTGTTCCTATTTTTCCTTTTTTTGTTTTTGTTTTTTTGTTTGTTTGCTATTTTTCTTTTTGCTTTGTTTTGTTTTATCTCACGGCCTTTGCCTGGTTGTTTTATTTCGTTTGTTTGTTTGATTATTCAACTTTCGATTGGTTCGTTTCATATTATTCTTTTGCTCGGTTTTAATTACTTCTTTCTATTTTGTTTTAGAGTTGATATGCCATAGCTGCTTATTCTCTTTTCTTAGAAAAATATCATATCTGATATAATTTAACCTTCGGACGCACACGCAAATTTATACCCCCATCCTGGTAAAAAAGGGGGTTGATGGAACCCCTCCCTAGAGTTTGTGATGTGTTGCAGTATTTCGAAATGATTTTGCCGTTCAGTGGAAAGCTTTTGATCTTCTCAACAAGATGAGGTATATTTTATGGGTGGTGGCGCTGCTGGAGGCCTGTGACGTCACCAACATTAATCACCATCTTGGCCGCCATCTTGGATTTTACCAAGAATTAAAAATCAGGTTAAACCGCAAGAAATGATATTCTTTGTGCTTTACATGTAAAATAACACAGAAATGACTATTTTGCATCATTTTATCCACAATATTTCCCGTATTGTTGAAATAATTTGAAGCAACATGCATTTTCACTCAAAAATGGCTTGACGACCTGCTACCTATGACGTCATATCTCGTAACCATAGTAACTGGTCATCACTAAACTTGTCTCAAAATGCGTGCGAGGGATAAACGAACAGTTACTGGAAACCTCAGGTGTTGATGTTTTATCGTCTAGGAAACAATTCAGAAAAACCTCACAGGGGGGTGGCACGTCTGAGGGTTAATAGAATCTGTTGTTTCTGTGATTATTATGATTACTTACTCATAGCGGTTGTCATGGTTACTGTGTACACCAACCAAGGAGTAGCCATAGGGAACATCGTACTTCAGTTCCCCGTCCCAGACGTTCAAAATTGGGGTCAACTTGCAATAGTGTTGGTAGTAACCTGGCTTCTGACAGCAGCGGAAGCCAAACCTCAAAACAAAGTTATAACAAAGTTGAGATATAACGTACACTCTGTTTGGCTGAAAAAGTATGCTTCATGCGAGTAAAAAACATAGAGCTAAAGCTGCGACGCCATACTTTGGTGTAGTGTGAATACATATTCGGACTGTCTCCGAAGTAAATAAGTAGGAGCGAGGAGTTTGGACTAGAATTTAGCTCACCAAACACTCTCGGTTAACAGCTCCAGCACGAGGTTCGATGTGTGTGAACGGCTTCTGCTGGTCGCAGGCCGTTGCAGTTCACACTATACCGGATGACAGCTTTTCGTGTCGGCACGAAAAGCTGTCATCCGGCATAGTGTGAACATAGCCTAAGTTCATTCAATTATAATTTTTATAGTGTTCTAAAATGGTGTCAAATGAATCAAAATGGAGCTGTGAAACGCAATTTTGCGAAATTCAGCCACCAGGAAATGGCCATAAGATTAATTTGCAGAGTGAAATACAGGAGAAACCTCTCAAAATAATGGAGGACCATTCAAAGTACAAATATTGCAACAGAGTCTTTTTAACTGTCCAGCCTGTCAGTTTTTTCAAAGATTAGTTTTCTTTCTTTTTTTAACTTTGACTTGTTAAGTCTGGGTAAAATATGTTACGACAGACATCATCTTTGGTTTACCCATTGGTGGTGGTGGTGGTGGTGGTGGTGGTAGTAGTAGTAGTAGTAGTAGAAGTAGTAGTACTAGTAGAAGTAGTAGTGATAGTAGTAGTAGTAGTAGTAGAAGTAGTAGTAGTAGTAGTAGTAGTAGTAGTAGTAGTAGTAGTAGTAGTAGTAGTAGTAGTAGTAGTAGTAGTAGTAGTAGTAGTAGTAGTACTATAGTACTATTATTATAATACATTATTTGCTCAGGGAGTCTTCAATTCAGCGACGGCTGGTTAAAATAAAGTCCTGTATTATTACGTGAATGTTGAAAAAATCGTTTACATGTACATTGCACGCTACTGAAACATTTCAATTACTTGTATAGAGCAGAAATGAATTGGAAATGATGTCTGGTTTTTTGGCGAGGGCAGTTTTAACCTGTATGGGGTTGCCCTGCAAGCAGGTTTCCACCCCACTGTATGGTATCTATTTCAAGACCAATACTCTACGTGTCAGGAGCATGTTAAAATTCGCTTTAATTTTCAAAATACTTAAATTAAATCAAACCCTGCGAAATAACTGATTGAATAAAAGGGTCACCTCACTGGCAAAATTTCCTTCCAAAGAAGACCTCCCCTTTTTCTTTTTACATGTAGCTTCATCTTAAGCCTGCCCGCTCAATTACTGGTCACATCGCGCTCTACATTCAATTTATAAAAATTAGCTAATCAATTAGTAGTTACCTGCGATCTCTGTGTGTGCCACTGTACTCACTTCTGACTCCAGTCAGAAAGCCATTGTTGTGACACTTAAATGCAACAGGGCGGTCATAATCGTTCACATAATGATTTGTCCACCAACAATCCCCTGCATGATACGCAACGGGGCCATAGCGGCATTGAAAGAAATGGATGCGATCTTCCTTGCAGTTTCTGTGAATGCTGTTCCAGTGACTCAGAGAATAGCCTACAAAAGTTAATCCTTTTATCTGAGTATGAG
The DNA here is from genome assembly GCA_038088405.1 of Porites divaricata. NCBI lineage: Eukaryota > Metazoa > Cnidaria > Anthozoa > Scleractinia > Poritidae > Porites > Porites divaricata. Next base: position 7,926,827 of record JBBMOI010000012.1, read on the forward strand.
GGGATCATATTTTTGGATCAATCAAGGTAACAGACCAGCTACCCCTTCCCCAAGTCACAATTTTGCCCGAAGTGAGAAGTGTTAATGTTGACTTAGGGGAGGGGTAGGTGGGCAGTTACCCAGAAACCTGAAATGATCCTTTCCCTATTTTTACACCAGTGCCCCTCTTTTGGGCTAAGTTAAAACATGAAATACGTAGATATGATAAGGAATGCTCTTAGGAGCGTTGCGTGATTCAAGGGGCTGGTCAAATTACTTTAACCAATAGCAGTGTTTATCAAACGATCTCAGAATTTCAAATTAATATTAATATTAATATCAATATTAATATTATAATATAGATTTAGCCAAGGCCATGCAAAAGCGAAGCTCTCGAGGGATCTTTTAAGAAATGTCTTTCTCAAGTAATTCAACTTTTGCCGTTAGAAGAAAGCAAACTGAATTCCATCTTAAAAAAGGGACCCGAGCCCGCGATCAATTGAAAACTAAAGAATGATCAGCGGATAACTTTAAAAAAATACGTCAACCCGATGAGTTGTATACCTGAACGCGATACAGTCATCTAACATGGGATGTCCAATATTAAGTTAAACACAGATAGTATATGCTTACAACTCCCAGCTAGTAAGTGTGGCATTTCACATCTGCTAACGTACATGAATGGTTGGACGTTCGTACGTACGGACGATTTCGTCAGAAACAAAATTTCTTGGATTCATATATAACCAAATTTCCTTAGCCATGGTGCTCCGCTGGGCGCGAGGGCTGCGCTATAGACACAATATAGTTTGAATTATAATACCACGCACCAAAGCTAATAAATTCCAAGTTGAAAGTGCCTAGTTTAAGTCAAACATGGAGTTTACAGAGTTACCGCAAAAATATGAGGACATATACATCCAAGCAATTAGATGCGAAAAACAAAGTTCCTCCAAAGAATCAAACGAGAACTGCGTTGTAGAATTCAGGACCCAGTAGCCACTACTTTTATGATAAAAACAACTTACCGATTTATAAGCTATTTTAAAACAAAATTTAATCAGGCCGGACTATAAACCAAATACTAGCCAGACAATTTTACTGACTAGACAAACTTTACTACAATAAACAATTCGCTCAATAACCGATTCTACAAGTTGAGTCTCGATTCACAACAACGCACAAGAAGCTTAGCTTCCAGAAAACAAGCAACTAAGTTATACTTTGTTTTGTTCTGCAGAAAGCAAACCTGGCCTTAGCAGTGACGAATTCAGGGAAGGAGCCCTCTGGGTCCAGGCCCCCCTCTATTTCTAAACCAAACTGAGGCCCAAATTTTCTCATAACACGGTTAATACATAATCAAGAGGAAAGATTATGAGAACTATTAAAATGATAACCCAAGAGAGAATTCTGTGATCTTTTGTTAAATTCTCTCAACTAACTTTAAGTAAATGTATGGAAATCAGTTTGGAGAATTTGAATCTGGGTCAAAGCCAGCAAATTATAAAGTTTGATTCCCATACTGATATCAAAACCTTTTTGTTTTCTTTTAATCATTTGGTATTACATGGCAAGCAATTCAATGTGAAATTTTACGTTGGCTTACATGGAAGGGGCACCAGTAGTCGAACTTAAGGTGACGTCAAGACCAAAAATTCTCGCATCCATTGCGCGGGCTTCGCGCGCGGTAATTCCCGCTATCAAATAGCCACTTACAACTGTAGAGGAACACAAGAGAAATACAGAAAAGCCAAAAAGGATAGCGATGAGCGAAACTGATTAACATGAAAACATGCTGTATTTCTTTTATAGTTTGTCTCCGTTCGCATGAAGGCGTGTCACTCACAAAAGGGAATTATCTAAACTTGTCGAAAAAAGGCTCGTTGAGTTTACCAACTTGTAGTTAAAATTTCCTTAAAAAATACACAAAATCGTCGACTGCATGAAAAGTCGAGATCTATAGAGCTATGTGCCCATGGCCACAAGGACCGTACGTTTCTCAAATTTTGTTAGTGTTAAATATTAATCTTGTTAATAAATGTAGCCTACTAGTATATATATCACAGCTTGTAAGGTATCCTACAATTCAGTCTTCTGACTGCAAAAGGGACAATAAACCAGTGATTTCATTTGATTTGATAGTCTAGTCCCTTTAATACAAGGCATGGCTAGAGATTACAGGGTATCGGCGTTATTCACACAATAACTTACTGTTGCTACAGCTGTAGGTAAAATAGTGTTGTTGCCATTGGTTAAGCCAAGCAACTCCTGTTGGCTTTGTTGAGCTGCAGCGCCGGCGGCGTCTTTTCCACCAAGCCTTGCCCTCGGCGGAAAGAACCAGCGTTAGTTCAAGCACCATCAGCAGGAGCAAAAACCTGACAATTGTGATTTTTGCCATGGCAATCTGCAAAAAATTATGAAGTCAACTCAGTTTAACCAAGCCTTTTTAAATATGAGCTCTTTTCGAAGATAACAAAAGATAAAAACATGCCTTTTTCCTTCTCTCAAGGTTTTCAAGCTTACATTCGAACGAAGCGGTTTAATTACCAAAAGCCAGGTGTGGTTTGTGCCAGTTTTTGATTCGTTTTTTAGCTGCGCGAAAAAGGACAGTAATACGCGTTTGGCTTGAACAAAATTACTTGCCTTTCAAGGTGACACACTGTAACTTGCCTATTCTGTAAAACGCTCACAAAGTCCTTGCATCCAGCAACTGTCTCCTGTTGTCTGCTTTAGATAACTGATTCAAGCTTTATCCATTTATGTCTTAAATACCCCGGCTGGTGTTGCTCAAACAGGGAAGTAAAATGTCATATTGCTAAGGCACCAAATCTAAGTAGGTCTGAGTGCCACTTCTTGCACTTCAATTACCAAAATTGAATTTAAGGCCTCATGCGAGGCTTGCTTGATTGAACAGAGAACCTTAAAGAAACAAATATGAAGAATGGAGCAGTATGCCATTAGTGCCGATTACCATTTACCTTCCAACTCTTCAGTTTTTATTTTCAGTTATGTTTTGTGTATTCTGATTCCATACAATAGGGCCATTTATACGAGGAAAAATAAGACGTGTCTTAAATAAGACGTGAACTTTCCGTATAAACGGCACTTTAGTCTAAAATAAGACGCGATTTAGCTAAGTCGCGTCTTATTTTAGACGAAATGTGCCGTTTATACGGAAAGTTCACGTCTTATTTAAGACGCGTCTTATTTTTTCTCGTATAAATGGCCCTACTGTGTGTGATGGTATGCTCAGTACGAATCGGAAACACAGTTTTATCTCATTTTAAAAAGCTCTCAGTTGCATTTCCCTGAAGAGATGCTATATTAGTTTTGTGAGTGCAATTTTAGTGGAGCTCAGTGTTGGATACCATCTTTTTGCTAACTTGATTCACAGCCAATGTACAGCTATTTCGAGAAAGATTGTCAGAAAAAGAGCACTCGACAATCCTGAAAGATATTGTGGGTACCTTTTGAGTTCATTGTTCTTCAAAGGAATTTAAAAGAATGGCACAAGAGGTCATGGACGTATGTTTGAGAAAACTATTGAATATCGAATGACGCGTGGAACATCTAAAATTAGACGCATTGAATATTGCTACATTTAGCTTGCCATACTGTAGCTGTCGAACCTACTTTTGTTGCTTTCATTTAGCTCTCTCAAACATACGTCCATGGCCTCTCGTGCCATTCTTTTAAATTTTTTTCTTTCTTCCCCTTCCCGACTTATCTAGGAAGATCGAAGGAGACTCTGCGTGCAGGGTACTAGAATGCCGGCTACGGAAGTAGAAGCTTGTGAAGATGACACGAGAAAGGCTCCACTTTGATGTGGAGTCTGACTTTTCAAGGTTTCTTGACTCGGTTCAAGAAACTAGATCTAACTATCATTCCATTCTATCCCTTATTGGATGGTGGAAATTGTTGAATAGATAATTGAATGGGTGAATAAGGAATTGAATATAACATAAATAGTTGAATGTTGAATGCGAAGTTGAACACTAAATAACGCGTTGAAGTGTTGAATATAAGTTGAATATTAAACGCATAGTTGAACACACAATACAAACTGCATATAAAATTAAACGAATTGAATATTGCTACATTTGGCTTGCCATATTATTTATAGTAAAAACAAATATATAATATTAAAAAATATCGGGTCTTTCTGCAGGTACCTTACAGCTTTGTATTTTTGGTCACTTGGGATTAGTTTTTATTTGGAGTTGTTTTGTTTCCCGTCTTTTATTTCTTTTGTATTACGTAATCTGTGCTCCGGTACTCACAGAAGGAACCAAAATATCTTAATGACCGAAGAATAACCCGTTAAAAATTGGTCTTAAAAGTCTTATGTCTTCCGCGCGATTGCAGCATCGGAGCTTCAGGAACGATGAGGTCATAGATTCGCAGAAAAATCGCCTTACTTCCGATTGCCCCCAAATTTGGACCACAGGAAGTTAATAGTCTTAGCCAAATATGGGCGTAGTTTCCAGCCCCCAGGTAGTTTGAGCTTCACGCGATCATCTTTCAAAGTTTGGAAAAAATGGCCGTCCTCCGTGAGAGGTCTTTGTGACTTCTTTTGCGAAGAATGAATGCTTGTATCGACGAATTTCAACCAAATACAAGTCAAGCAAATTATTTTGAAGGATTTTGGAGGATAACAAGGAAAACAGACGGGAAAATCTAGGTAAGAAAACAGTTTTGAATCTTGCATGCCGATAGCCGACTCGAGCACATGTTGTTGAAATGCAATGAATTCCTTCCCGTTTGGCCTTCAGTTCGCTTTTTTGCCGTCAAATCCTTGCTTATTTTGATGAATTATATCAGCAAAGTCATTGTAGATTGTCTTTACTCGATATTTCGATGGAAACCGAAAAAAACAAAGCGTTTGTGTTATGTCAACACTTGACCACGAGGGACGCTAAAGTATTGAATTTCATTATCCCAATTAGCTCTGACGTCATTTGCATAATCCGATTATGTCAACAAAATAACTTTCTAGAATATTTTTAGTCGCTCTATATTTCCGACCGATATTCAGGCTGTTTTGCTAAGATATTGAAGAAAAAACCGTCTATTGACTGTAAAAAACCTAATGTACTGCTTGTGTGTCTAAAATTACACTCTTTAAAATTTTTTTAAAAATAATTATCTAAAAATTTCCTTTTTTTTTTTTTTGTGCGGAATATTATGGGTTTCCTGAGTCCGAAATATTTTTTTTCTGAAAGTTTAATTTTTGTCCTTTCCAATGATGTATAGCTTGATATGGTACTGTAAATAACGGCAGAGATATGATGTTTTAAAGTTGCATAGTCAAAAATACCAAAAATCTGGCGGAAGACAATGAGTTCAGCAATTTCTGTCAATAAGTGTTCTAGAGATCAATAATGCAAATAAAGAAAGAAGATTTAATTTAGTTTCAAGCTATACTCACTGGATGTAGATTTTTAAACTTAGTAAAACAATACTTTGATTAGCTCTAGCCCTTCAAAGGTCGAGTCTCTTGAACGCCAATGTAAAATATATCGAAGGGCTTAATCCATTCTGTCTCTTAGTGTTGTCTTTTTAACCTTTTCTCTTTGTTCCAGTGCAGGCAATATTTAAAAGCTACTTGAGGCGTTCTTTATAAGACATGTCATACCTAACATTCCCTAAAAACCACTGTAATTTGATGCTCTTCCTGGTACTTCCTTTAAAATACTGATTTCCTTCAGTATTTAGAAGTTGCCTCTAAAATGGAGGACTTGCGAGGATCTTATCAAGTTTCCAAGACACGTTATGGTCACTCGGAACCGACTGTCCGTTGGTTTCAAGTAATAATAGGGACCTTACGATCCGACAACGGCGACGTCCATGAAAACGTCGCTGAAAAACAGACTTCGCATCATTTTAAACTTTTTCGCGATTATCCCAATTCGCCCTGTTACAAGAAGGGGATTTTCGCTGGAGCTGAAGAAAGGGGAACGTTCTCAAGTTCGGACAGAGATGGTAGAATTTATCGCCTTGCCGTTCCCGTTCCCAAGTAAACTTGAAATTTGGTCATTTCACGTCGTAGTTGTGCAGTGAAGGCAAAGAAATGTACAAAAAAGCATGATGCACGTGCAGAGCTGTTGTTTTGCTCATTAAACCTATTGTTTTTTGACGTTCCCGTTGCCGTCGTCGTCGTGGTTTCGTAACGTCCCTAATATATCAAGCATCAGACGTAGTGTTTTATGTAATAGATCAAAAACGAGTGCGAGGTTTTCATCAGGGGTTCCAAACACGGAGAAACGGATGAAAGCACGACGCCGAAGACGAAGTGCTTTTATTGTTTTGAGGTGTTTGGAACCCCTGATGAAAACCGAGAGCACGAGTTTTTGAGCTGGCTCAGAATTTAATGGCATTATTCCGAAGAAAAAGTGATTAGAAGACGTGCTCAATAGGCTATTGTTTGTTTCTTATTCGTGTTAAATGAAATGAATATTTAATATGCGGCCATGCTGGCGGGTTTTTTAGTAGATTAACATTACGGCGTGTGATGGAGGTTGAGTCCGGATCAGAACGATTTCGCGTTCCTAAAACTTCTTTTTAAGAAAATGTTCTGGTGATTGACGCCATTCCAACTTCAACTAAGTATAAAAACAAGTGGGCTGTGAGCATTTTTGCCGAATGGCAGAGGTTAAAGGTTCAAGTTCGGGGTTTACCTCGATGTAAGAACCTGTGAACTTTTTCTTTGTTTCGCACCTTTTGTTTTTCTAGGTTCTATTGTGAAGACTTCTTTGTTTCCTTTGTTTTACGTCACTCGTGAATTCAACAGGTTCCTACACCGAGGTGAGCCGTTTATGGTATCATTTGTGCGCTCAAGCGTTATGTTGGAGGAGAGAAATGGATCCGAAGCTTTGAATCCTCTGCACGGTAGTGACAAAAGGCAATTGACAACTTTTAGACCGCATTGTTCAGAGTTTTAAAATGCACTGGTTTGGGAATTGAATTTGGTGTGTTGTTTTTCGAAGGCTTGTCCTGTTCCGACATTGCTTAGATGCCGAGATGAAGGATGCCGTTAGAGAAGGGCTTCACATTAAGTGCAAGGAGGAGGAGAATGAGTTTGTGAGCGAGCAAGAAGAAGCAACATTCTGGGAGAATTTGCTGGGAACTACATCAGCTAAGTCATTATTGAACACGATCTACTTCTACAACGGAAAAGTTGAAAGAATAATATGTTGCCCTATTGCTGTTGTAAGTAATGATTGAAGCGGCAAATATACTGTATTTAGTATTAAGACTGATTAAAATTCAAGTTTCTTGATCAGTTTTTGAACTAATCGAATGTGTCTTGATCGGTATGTTCATTGGGTATCAAAATACATGTACCTGACTCAATTGATGCAAGCTGATTGGGTCATCAGGACATGAATAATTAATGAGTTTGAGAACACCAGATGAAACAGGGTGAACGAAGCGAGTTGACAATACGATGCGCAGCGGAGTATTTTTGACGAAGTTTGAGGTGTTGCACAGTTCACAGCTGGTGATGAAACACTGTGACGAATGCTTGATATTACTTGTCAAACCCTATATCTGCTTGCTGTTAAATTTTCAATTCTTGAAAAAACATTCTGCCAATCGAATATGTTTAACTCCTGTGAATATATACACCTAATTGCAGTAAGGTTGTCATAGAAAAAAGCAAAAAAGCAAAAAGTCAAATAAGAATAAATTAGCATGAAATTATCATAGCTTGAAACATTCACAACACACACGCATATAGCTGAATATTAATCACGTAATATGAGAGAAATCATTTGCATCAGTTTCTTGGTGTCATTCTAATGCAATTCGAGGCTGATTCGTCTAGGGAATTTCAAAAGTGCTCGAATTACAAACGTACATCGAATAACTATTAAAGAAATAATGGCTTCATTTTTTTTTTTTTCAATATATATGGCCTGGGGTAAATTCCAGGAACGCGACGCGTCTTTTAGTTTAGTGCTAAATAGAAAAGCCAGTCTGCATATGGTTTGCAGTGCACAACATCATCTGATCACAATTTTAAAGCAACAAATCAGGGGCGGAGCGGAGAGGGTGAGGGGTCCTCCGCCACTTCCTCACCCGCGCCACAAACCAAGCTTCGTTTGTCAGGACATAATAGATTGACGACTGAAAGTGCGATAACTCAAACATAACATTGCTCGCGTCAATTTACCTTTTTCTTTTTCGAACTCAAGTTGTGCGACTTCTGTTGATCGAGAATGTTGGCTCTAAAATCATTGGCGCCTGTCTATCTTACAGCGCGGAATTACAGAAGTATCTCTTGTTATTGTGAAGACTTCTTAAATAATTGTTAAATTACTAAAATACGTAGATGTAAATCACATGGCTAATTAATTCTTATTTGGCTTTTTGCTTTTTACTTTTTCTATGACAACGTTATTGCAATTAGGTTTATGTACAAAAAAATTTTTAAGATTAGGAAACAATGAAAGTAGAATGGTGAACCATGTCGCACGCATATTGTTGGTTTCCGTATGATGTCACTAAAATTCAAACAACAAAACTATCGATCCCACAGAGATTTTTCTTTCACGATGTATCAGAGCAACTGAAAACTAATTTTCAACAAATGTTCGCTTCAAAAGGGTTCTTGGTTTTGTGATAGAGTACGGTTGAATTTCTAAGCTTTTGCGTTACGCGGCATTTACATGACGGTTAAGAGAGCTGTCAGTTCATGTATTAGAAAAAGTATTGCTTTAATGTTTATGAGTTCCTCAAAGAATAAACTCACGCTTTTGTAGCAAAACTCGGTAACAGATGTTTCTGTTAGTTTACGTCCACCATGTTGGTGCCCATTTAGATAGGCACCAGCATGGCGTCTCCATACAAATCTTTGTAAATTTGGGCAAAATATTTCTTCGGATATCTCGTAAATGAAATATTCCTCTGACCTGAATTTTGGCGAGGGTCTTTGCATATTTACCTCCTTTCGTTTCCCAGATTCTGGACTTTATCTATTGAACGGTTTTGATTTTTATTTTGATCTATTTTGTATGGCGTGACACTGAAAACCAGCAATAATATTCTGAGGAGATCTGAAATGCAGACGTTCTTTGAATAATAGAATCGAGATGGAGGGCAAGCGATAATAAATTTTTGTTCCGTTTGACTAAAAAGGCACAGCTGTGTTTATGTCTAAGGCTGCTACGTATTATATTTTACTGGAATGGTTTTTGAGAGGTAAATGTTATGAAAATTGTAAATAAAAATTTTGTTATGTAGGACTTTGTTCAGGGGCACCCAACGAGAATATAGTTCAAAACTACTTAAACATATCATTGTTAAACATATTTTAGTATTTAAACGGTTGATATAGGCATATTTTTATCCCCTAAAAATTTTTCATCTGGTCGGATTTCCTAGCTGAAAGTCTAGTGATTCGAAAATTATAGGGATCAAAACTTACCTTTTCGAAAATTTCATCCAGAAAAAAGGCACCCGAAGATTGTAGGTGGCCTTTTTAGGGTAAAAATCCATTAGAAATGGGCAATTATACCATTTTTTAGATGTTCGAAAATCCTAGGAGAGGCAGACAAGCAAGGAATTTTGCAAAAAAATGTTCAGTAAATTCTAGATCTCAAATCGTCTTCCGAACAGATATTTTCCGAAAATTGCCGTTGGGTGCCCCTGTTTGTTTACAAATGTAACACTTCCCTTCGATGTATATGTCATACATTATGTTCTAACATGTGTTGTGTAAGAAAAAAGGTACCGTAAGAAAGCTGTTTTCTTATACTGATATATATTTGTAAAAGGACAGCTTTTTTGCAAAAATACCGTAAAATTCCGAAAATAAGCCCCAAGGCTTATATTTTTCAAAGGCCCTTTTTGGGGGGCTTATTTTTGGAGGGCTTATATTACATACATACATACATACATACATACTTTATTTGCAACTCCCCAAAGGGGCTTTTCAGTTACAAAAGGAATAAAAAGATAAAAATATGTCAATTAAAATGAATAAACAACTGGGAAAGGAGTCTAAAATTAATTACAGTATTAAAGATTTAAAAATTTACAAAGTTCAAAATTGAATATTAAGAATTTACATTATCAACATTTAAAATATGTTTGGTCAAGTGTCCCTTAAAAGCTTTCACAGAAGGTAAACTTTTCAAATCATCACTCAGCGCATTCCAGATATTCGCTCCGCGATATGCAATTAAATGCCCTTTGTCCGGTAGCCAGTCGGCACCGTGGAATGTTTAAGTCATTACTCTGTCTGGTGTTTCTTGTAGCGATCTGAGATCGGAAAGTGGATTTATCAATCAAGTAGTCTGGGACAAGACTATGAATACATTTGAAAGTCATCACAGCGTAATTTATGTAGATTCTATCGCTGACCTGCAGCCAATTCAAGGATTTGATGCCTTGTGAGATATAGTCATACTTCCGCAGTCCCAATACAATACGTGCAGCAAAATTTTGCACTAACTGCAATTTCTCGATGTTAGACTTGCTTGTGTTCGACCAGACTGTAGAACAGTGAAACAGCCTACAGAAGAAAAAAGAATCCATAAGTAGAAGCAATGTCTTATTATCCAATAAATGCTTTATCCTGTTTATTTCTATCAGTTTGTGCATGCAGTTAGAAGCTGTTTTTGTAACGTGATCGCTGTAAGTTAAAGACTGATCAAGATAAAGACCAAGGTCAATGGCGACAATGACGGGATTGATTTTTTTTCCATGCATTAAGACAGGTACTGCAGGCAATTGGCGGAGAAGTTGCGGCACGCCACTAAACAGAACTTTGGTGTCCGGGTTAATTAGAAGAGAATTTTCGCAGCACCAGACAGATATTTTTTAGATCCTCATTCAAATTGTCGATTGCAGTAGTTGTATTAGTTGAAGGAAAAGATAGATAAAGTTTGTTATCGTCAACATAGCAAGCAGATTTGCAGTGTAGAGGGACAGACAGGAGGTCATTTACGTAAATAGTGAACAGAACTGGTCCCAGAATCAATCCCTGGGGGACACCATATTTCAACGGAAGTAGGTCGGAAACAGTGTCATGGATGCGAACCCGTTGGCAGCGGCCCGTAAGATAGCTGTGAAACCAGTCCAAGCTTGGAGAGGAGACACCAAGTGCTTGCAGTTTCTGCAATAGAACAGTATGTGAAATGCTATCGAAGGCCTTTGACATGTCCAGTAACACTACAACAGACACTTTTTTGTTGTCCATTGCCAGCAACAGGTCATCTGTAACACACAGAAGGGCAGTTTCCGTCGAATGGAGTTTACGGTTACCACTCTGGCTTTTAGCCAACTTCTTCTTTTTGATTAGATAATCCACAAGCTATCGATGAACAAGACGTTCAGATACTTTCGATAGCATGGGTAAAAGAGAGATTGGACGATTATTACGTGGATTTTCAAAGTCACCTGACTTTAGGACCGGAGTTACCTCAGCAATTTTCCATTGCCTTGCAAAGGTCCTGGTGTTGAATGAATTATTCATGATACAAGTTATTGCTGGAAGAGTGGCTGACAAACTATCCTTGAGTACTTGTGCAGTGATTTTGTCATGACCAGGTGCTTTATTGGAGGAAAAGCCCTTAATAAGACATTCAACATCTTTCTCTATCACAGAGTGGAATTGAAATAAGTCAGACATCTCATCAGGTATTGACACCACATTTGACATGGTAGGATCGATATGAAAGTTATGTTCACGGACAAGGTCATTAGCTTTCTGGGCAGCTGAGCTTCCAACAGATGTAAAATATTCGTTAAATCTGTTAGCCAAGGAAACCGGGTTGCCAGGTATGCGAGGACGGGTTTTGCTCTTCTTTGGCAGACAGTTGTTAATAGTCTTCCAAATTGCATTGGTATGTCCTTTACTTTGTAGTAGCTGGGTTCTCACATGAACTTTTTCCGCAATTCTAAGTTCACGTTAGACTTCCTGTCTAAAGAAGCGATATGCATTCCAATGCCAGACGTCATTTGATTTGTTGGCTCTTTTGTGCCATCGATCTCGTGTCTTCATTAGTTGACGAATTTCAGTAGTGACAAATGGATTTGGTCTTGACTTGATCTTTACTCACTTTATTGGAGCGTGGTCATTTAAGATGTCTGTAAATAAGGCATTAAACGTCTCCACTTGGTCGTCAAAGTCGTCAAACATGTATATCATGTCAAATGGTACAAGCGCCAAATCCTTACAGAATCGTTTAGCATTGTATTTAGTGTAACTCCTAATGGTGACATAAGAGGGCTTAAGGCGTGGGAAAATATCTGTAATGTGACTCAGCAGTTTCCACAAATAGTAGATGTTGTAATACACTATAAATAGTAATGGAACGTTCTAGATGTTTAAAGAAAAAGTATAAAACTAGGTTTCCAAGTATCAAGTTGTTGTTGTGTGCCCGAGGGTTTTCCCTCGTGGCTAGTTGTGATTGAGTTTATCTGCTATGGATGTTATACTGTGAGAAAGCTATAATCAACTGCTATAACTATGGAGGAGCTATAACCTTTGACATTGCTATATCAAGAGAAAAGAAAGAGACGATAGCAGAAAAGAAAAGATAAAAGAGTTCATGATGAAGTTTCCCGGACGAGTTTGTGAACACAGAAAAGCCAATGAGTGGAAAGGATCCAGTGAGTCAAGAAAGTCAAGCATTGATGTCTCAAGACAGTGGAGTTGACAGTTGTTCCTGTATGGCCATGAAAGACAGTAAGCCTGCCTGCTTTACGAACTGCTTAACTTAATCCTTAACTTTAGTAACTATAACAGTGTATAATTAAATAAACTATAGTTAAAAAAGGGTAACTGCTCGTTGTCACACTTTTGTTGCGTGCCTTATATCGTACTCGGGAATTCTTTTAACTTATGCCTTGTTCGCGGGCATCTCTTGGCTATTCTGGTACGTAACAGTTGTTTCTGTTATCCTTGTCGGTTTTTCAATAAGTTGATGTAGATTAAACGTTGATGCAAAATCCGTAAGTGAGGTAGCCTCGGAGCTAGAATCCAAGAGATTGCAATTTAAGTCACCAAGTACAAAAATATCCAAGTCTAGGAGTAATGCGTCCGTGAGGCTGTTGGAAAGAGATTCAAAGCAAGTGGTTGGTGTTTGCGGTGGTCGGTCCGTGTTACAAATCAAGAACGATTTAAAACTCCTGCATTGCACCTTCAACCACAGCTGCTGAAAGCCATCGTCATAAGCAGAAGATAAATCCTCCAGCACAGTAATCTTTCAGAGGGACTTATGAACGGAGGGAAATTTGCTTTTCAAAATCGATTGGGCTAGCTTGTAGTTGGAAGGAAGTTTACAGTTTTTGCTTTGTTTTACTTTGTATATGAGGACAATTTCCAAGTACAAGCCTCCGTAGGGGCTTATATTCGAAGGGGCGCTTTAACGGAGGGTTTTTTGCATTACGGGTTTACGGGGCTTAAATTTGGACGGGGTAAACATGGAGAGGCTTATTTTCGGAATTTTACGGTGTATTTGGCAAAAAGAGGGTGTCTGTAAAACGCGGACCGGATACCTGCGGCTGGCGGATGTGGATGGAAAAATGCGGATAGAAAAATGCGGATGACAAAAAAAGGAAGCAGAAGAAGAAGAAAATGAGAAATGCGGATGACAAAAATAAAACAAACAAACAAAAACAGGAAAGAAATCTTTCTTTTAAGTCGCTGTCACATGGTCGGGCCCTTACATACAGAACGTGATGCCAATAGTTGGCACAGTTACTTTGAACCCTGTAATTCCTTTCATTAATGTCACAGAAACAAGGACGTTCCGTTCCTCCTCCTTAAATGCACGCATGCTTGGTGCACTTCTCCTTTGAGTATATAGATATAGCCTAAGCGGGCTTGCAGGCAGGGTTACTGACAGCTCAAAAAATAGGCCAGCAAAAGTTCGCCTATTTTGCCCTTGCCCCGTTTAATCTTCCCTTTATCCAATGAGGAGCCAGTGATCCCTGCAATCACAGGTCAGAATGCAGAATATTACCAGACCTGCAGTATTAAATACTTCTAATGTGGTGTAATTCACGAAGCATTCTGTCTTTACTTTCGGGAGTTGTCGCTATTTTTTAAACATTACTTTATTCTGAATCTCATGGTTATCAAACAATTTTAATATAAAATCATTTCTGAACTGAAGTTGTGATTTCTTTGCTTTCACAGGATATAGCGTACTCTAACGTACAGACAAAACATTATCAACCGAATCAAGACTTATTTGTTTGAGCGCCTCAAGATAGAAAAAACTCCAGCATCAACCACCTATCCTGCGGATTTAATTTTTTAACAAGTTCTACCTTATTTTACTAGTGTACGGATAATGAGATCGAATTTTTAAAACTGCAAAATACACTGCAGATTGAAAAGAAAAAACAGACTTCTTGATCAATTTCTCTCAAAAAAACGCCTAATCTGCAAAATTAAACTCCCACAAAGAAGTGTCACTTGAAAACGCATTAATGAAGGGTACTTTCTGTTTCATTTGTTTTGTTTTTAATTTTTTCCTAGCAAAATAGTTTCCAAAATATATCCTCAGTGAGTTTTTAGAACGTCTGTATTGAGCTACTCTCGTCTTTAAAAACGTTAAGGGCAGAATTCGGGAAACGAAAATATATAATATTCGGATTATTTGGACAGCTCCTGTCTATTTGCTAGGCAACAACCAAACAAACTTTAGTAAAAGATGTTTAATTAGTACAAATCCGAAAAAAAGAGCTGTTTCTTAAGAAGCCTTTATAAATCTTTTACCAATGTCTACACCAGATCACCACTTTTTTATTGATGGAAGCTTTGCGTAAAATCGTGAAAATGGAGCGAAGGCCAGAAAAATGACTCTGTTGAGGGTGCGGCATATTGCTTGAAAATGAATCTCTGTGGAAAAACCCTCATTAAACAAGACCGATTCACACAAAACCTAGACGAAAATTTGTGCAACAGAAGTCAGACCATTAGAGTAACAGTAGCTTAGCTTTTGATCTCAAAAACGGGCTTCTACAGGTGTCTGCAGTTCAGAGTCACTCTCCTTAACTGTCTCCTATGGCAGAGTCGACCAGCCAAGTCCAGGCACAGAAGCGTTCAGTTACATGAATGAATGAGCATTGATTTGTTTTGTGAGCCTTTTTCAAGATCAGGCTCCTTTGTGAGGAAACATGGCGATTTACGAGGCGAGCGCGAAGTAGGCGAAGCAACGCACGCCGACTTTTTTCGCGTAGTTCATCCTATTTTTTTATTATTATTTTGCTTCCTCTATTTTTTTTTTATTCAGGGACATTTCGTTTTTTTTTTTTTTGTCGTTGTCCCAAAAACTTTATACTTTTGTTTTGCTCTCCAATGATGGATATCAAACTATTTTATAGTCAGGATTTAAAGCAGAGCCATAACAGAAAAAAAGGGTTTTAGTGACACAATTTATAAATCCAAATTTGCGTTGTTGCTTTTTTTGTTCTTGCTACGGTCGGTAATTTTTTCTATCCGCATTTTTCTTTCCGCATTTTCCCATGCGCATCCGCCATCCGCAGGTATCCGGTCCACGTTTTACACACACCCGGTAAAAGAAACGGTCATACACTAAAAGTTACTGGCGAATTCAGTTAGTGTTCATATTAAAGTTGTTCAGCCTTTTTAAGTGTTACCTATGCTGGCATTTTTCTGAATCTCTAAGATAAAACACGCATTGACATACGTTACTGACCGGTCTTATGGTCCCTAATTCTTATTAACAAATCGGCTGCTTTTTTATGGCCTTACAAGTTGCTATATGTACTAAAAAAATTAACTGACAAACAAGTGTATGTGCGTTTTTGTAAGCGAGCGTTTTTTTTTTTTTTTTTTGCTTGATTAGTGGTTGATTATGTTCCTGACAACACATGTACATGTGGTGGAAGCTTTTAAAGTTGTAACGTAAACATGACACTCCAGCATGCGTCAACATGGATTTCAACATAGCATGAATCCTGTGATAGAAATCTCCGGGGGGGATACTTCCTTGTAATAGGCTAATAGGGATGTGCCACTGGATGGGGTCGCATTTTCGCGGCTGGATTGACTATAATGGGGTCGCTTTTTCATTAGAGTTACTAGAATGGGATCGCACATTTTCAGGAATTTTTTGCTTATATTTTTAGTTTTCTTTTCCATACTCGCCTCTTTCTTCCTACTTCTTGCCGTTAACCCAAATGCTGTGTGAGGTTCTGCGACTAACGTATTTCTAGTATAAATGAGAAATAGTACTGGTCCAATTTCCTCAAAAACCCCAGACAGAACGAAGTCCAAGACAAATAAAGATAGTTGGTGTCGACTTGTTGTAAAGGTCCGAATCCAAGAAAGGAGTGACTTCGTCAAGACATTCGTGAAGTAATCGAAAGCTAAGGTTTAAAAAGACCTGACATGTTCAGTTGTTAACATTTTGTATCTCTTGCAGGCCAAGTCATGAAACGTTGTTGGCATTTGGGAAACGGATATAATTTTCCTTTCAGCAATATAAGTTTCTCTGCACACTGCACTTACGACAGTATTTCACACAACCTGCAGGGGCCCTTGCATACAACTGACACTCACTCAGGAGCCAACTATACCCTCATCAGTGAATGAACAGTACTGGGTAGTTCGTTCGACCGTTTCATTTAACTATTTTTTATGTAGTGGAATTATTTCAGCCAATTTCCATTTGTATGGCAGTGTGTCCCACGAAAAGGATACGTCAAGGACTTCGCGTAGTGGTGCAGCCAAACATGTAGCAAAAGGTCTCTTCCTCTGACCTTGAAGTTCAAGATCATACGATGAATATGATAGCCACGTGTCAAACTTTCTCGGTGAAGCTATTGGAGAAAATCCAAAGACGTATAGCGTTTCTGGTCTTAGGAGAAACAACGGAAGCAAGAAAACACAGGCGTAGCTGACCTCGAGACCGAAGGCGTGCAAAGCAATCAGCGACGGAGAGACCAAAGCGGAAAATTTTTTGTTACTAATGAATAGGACTCAGATCCTCCTCGCGTCTGAAACGAGCCAAAGTCAAGCATAAGCCCTCTATTGTTGGTTTTCACATGACGTCATTAAAATTCAAACTAAAAAACTATCGATCCTACCGAGATTTTACTTTCACGATGCATTAGAGCAGCTGAAAACTAATTTTCATACAAATTTTCGCTGCAAAAGGGTTCTTGGTTTTGTGATAGAGTACGCTTGAATTTCTAAGCTTTTGCGTGACGCCGCATTTACATGACGGCCAAGAGAGCTGTCATGTAGGTTAAAAAAAATGACTTATTTCAGGAAATTTTGCTATCTAAACAGTTTCTGTATTAGAAAAAGTATTACTTTAATGTTTATGAGTTTCTCGAAGAATAAATTCACGCCTTTGTAGAAAAACTCGGTAACAGATGTTTCTGTTGGTTTCCGTCCGCCATGTTGGAGATCATCCAGGTGAGCACCAGCATGGCGTCTCCATACAAATCTCTATAAATTTGGGTAAAACATTTCTTCGGATATCTCGTATGCGAAATATTCCTCTGACCTGAATCTTGGCGAGGGTCTTTGTATACGTACCTCCTTTCATTTCCCAGATTCTGGACTGAATCTATTGAACGGTTTTGACTTTTATTTTGATCTATTTTGAATGGCGTGACACTGAAAACCAGCAATAATCAGTATCACTGGTGTCACCAACCAGCTAACCTCACTGAAGACCAATAGGGCTTGCGGCCCGGACAATATTTTTTCGCGGTTTCTTAAAAAGTACGCGCAAGAAATCTCACCATCTTAACTGACATCTACTAAGACTCTACTGTTGGTTTTCACATGACGTCATTAAAATTCAAACTAAAAAACTATCGATCCTACCGAGATTTTACTTTCACGATGCATTAGAACAGCTGAAAACTAATTTTCATACAAATTTTCGCTTCAAAAGGGTTCTTGGTTTTGTGATAGAGTACGCTTGAATTTCTAAGTTTTTGCGTGACGCGATATTTACATGACGACCAAGAGAGCTGTCATGTAGGTTACAAAAATGATTTACTTCAGGAAATTTTGCTATTTAAACAGTTCATGTGTTAGAAAAAGTATTACTTTAACGTTTATGAGTTTCTCGAGGAATAAATTCACGCTTTTGTAGAAAAAAGCGGCAACAGATGTTTCTGTTGGTTTCCGTCCGCCATGTTGGAGATCATCCAGGTGAGCACCAGCATGGCGTCTCCATACAAATCTCTATAAATTTGGGTAAAACATTTCTTCGGATATCTCGTATACGAAATATTCCTCTGACCTGAATCTTGGCGAGGGTCTTTGTATATGTACCTCCTTTCATTTCCCAAATTCTGGACTTTATCTATTGGACGGTTTTGATTTTTATTTTGATCTATTTTGAATGGCGTGACACTGAAAACCAGCAATAAACACTGGAACTGTTCCATTGAAATAGAGAAATACCAAAACAAAAAAATGGGCGTGACTAGTAAAATATCCCACTACCTTTAGGAGTAATCAGCTCCTGTAACCGTCCCTACGAAATTTCTCCTCCCGTCTTGAAAAATATTTTACTCGTTGCCGGTCTCACTCGTGAAATATTCTCAAACCTTGAATAGAAATTTCTTATACCTCTGTGCGGCCATTTAATATCCATTTACCACCTAAGCCATTTGGTGAAGGTGATATTTTCTACAATGAAACTGGCGTCTTGAAAGCGAGTTACGAACTTCTAACGCTTACAAGCGAGATGTCAGTACATACTATCAAAAGCAACAAACATTTGACGTTTCAAATGGTTTTATTACCACATCAGCACCCTTTGTCCTATAAAAGATATTTAACTCTCGATTAATTAGGAGCACCTACTTATTTTGTGAAGGGGTCGAAACCAGTGAAATATCCCTTCGATACAATCATTTTTCTATTGATTAACATCCTACATGCGTCCAAGGCCCCGTTTTAAATACGGAGAGGAAAGATGTCGTGGATAAAAGAGTCACCCGCCTACCAGATCGCGAACCAACCTTTCATACATTGCCTTACAAAGCGTGGCGAAACGTTTACATGAGAAACAAAAAGTTGGCTCGGCTAGGAGGGCAACCCGCGTAAAGCCGGGTCACCCTTTTGTTGGTAGGGTAACCCTTCTGGCCAGCCCAACTTTTTTCATTAATATAAACACTTCACCTCGCCCAGCCGCGGCCTTCAACTCGGTCAAGGTGAAAGAGTTTTCGCGAGGGCTGTTTTAGACAATCAGAGCATGCGTGAGCGTTGTTGGTTCGCGCAAAAGTGTCTAAAGTTTGCTCATGTAAAGGCTCGAATTTAAAGGCTGGGATTTTGACTATTCTACCCAGAACAGGTTTCTGACCACATTAACTGGGCCTTACTACTTTGGGGCTGATATGAAGTTCCATTTTACGATTTAGTGATTTTACAGATCTCAAATCTCCAACGACGATCCCTGAAAATTAAAAGAAGACAAAGCTTCTAATTAGATTTTTTATCACGACAAAAAGTTTTAATTTATTAAAAATAGTGCGGCGTATTTGATTGATTTTTAGATTTCTTCCAGTTTGTTTGATTTTTACAAACTTTATTATTGTGTTTTAGTACAACTAAAACTGACGAGGTTCTATTGCTGTTTTAATTGGTTGTCTTCTTGCAATTGTTTCGTTGTTTTTACCCAAGCAAACTATACATACCAAGCTAACGAGGGACGAAAATCCGGCGTTTGAGTTACACTCCAACGTTATTCTGACCTGTAGGGCTACCCCCTATAATGGCTTATACGGGAAGACTCCGCCCGAAAGGAGTACCTCTTTCAGGATTCAGGTATAAGAACGGGTAGGGGTTTTGCTAGTTGAAGTATATGAAAGGGAAGAGAAATCTGACATTTCGGTCCGTAAAAAGGCCAAAAAGGGTTGATAGATGTAATTTTTTATGACGAAGAAAAAGTGACTTGTCATTTATTTATATTTTAAAGACAGCGCATATACAGCAGTTAAAGGGGGTGCAAAGTTCTAAACTAGGTATGTGAAAGGGGTACCATTTGTCAATATAGAAGGTATACAAAAGGGGTACCTTTTTTGCCAAAAGTGGTATTTAAAAGGGTAAGGGGTTGGAGTTCCGGGCGGAGCCTCCCCGTATAAAAGTAGTTTAGTACCCGACGGGTATTCTGATAGTTAATTTACTTTTTCCCTCTGATTTGCTTACATGCATTTGCTTGATTTTTTTATAATGAAATTTTTCTTCTGTTCTGTTGTTGTTGATTTAATTTTGTTACGTGTCATGTTTGTTTTCAGCTTAATTCTATTTTTTTAGCTTCGATATGCCCTAGCTGCCTATTCTCTTTTGAAAAATTTCATATATGACAAATCTCTTGTTTCTTTAATACTTACTCATAATGGTTGTCATGGTAACTGTGTACACCAACCAAGGAATAGCCATAGGGAACATAGTAGTTCAGTTTCCCGTCCCAGGCGTTCAAAATCGGGGTCCACGTGCAATAGTGTTGGTAGTAACCTGGTTTATGACAACAGCGGAAGCCAAATCTTAAAAAGGAATGTTTTCTTTGTCAGTCATAGATTTTGAAGTTTGCAACCGTTTTTTATTTGTACAAATGAAAAATATTAAAATTGGACCAAATGTTGAGGTTTGTGAACGAAAAGCAACTGCGTCTAAAAAAGTAATCGATATCACTCACCTAAATGTTTTACAAACAAGATTATTTATTTATTTAACTCGCGAGCACGGTTAGTTTTTTTTTTTAAATAAGCAGTTTGATAAACATAGAAAGAAACATTTAAATAAACAAAATCTGGGGGGAAATATATCAGACCTTAGTTAAAAGAAAGTCACTCTAAGGCTTCAGTTAATTGCAGATGATTAATACAGTTGTGGGTTGTGCTATTCTTAATACTCAGAGGTATTTCATTCCAAAACTCCGGCATGAGCAGCATCGATATTTGACGCTTAAAAAAATACGTATATCATAATTTAGGTTCTTAGTAGAGGCATTAACATATTTTGATTCCATCTAGAGATTGTAATTGTACAATCGTTCAAGCGAAATTTCGCCTATGATAATTAGCCGGCACCTTAACGAAATTTCGTGGCGAACTTTCGTCGACTTTTCGCGAGAACAAAGGACGAAATTCGGCGAATTTCGCTTTCATTACTTTTGCACACTACTGTATGTATACTATTGTAAATTTTTTACCCACAATGCACTTAGGAGTGCTTATCATAAGAACTTGTTCAAACCTGTTCGTAAATTCCAGATCGAATAGTAATTTGGAAGTGTCCGTTTTTTTATGAGAGGGAAAAACCAGAGTATCCGGTGGAAAAGCCCTTAGAGCAGGGAAGAGAACCGACAACAAACTCAGCTCACAATTGGCAAAGACGCCTGAATTTGAACCCAGGCCACATTGAGCGTATGTAATCGTGACAGTGAACGTGTTCCAAGGCATGAGTTATAAATTCTAAGAAGCAAATCACATTGGTACTGTTATATTATATGGCAAAAGGGTGACAAAGGCGTTAAAAGAAGCTGCCAAATTAAGCCACAGGGAAATGGCCAACTTGGCCACCAAAGACGATCTTTCCTCATACAAGGCCCGCCTTTGAATTGCATGACACTCTTAACTATTTATAAACTATTTATAAAAAAGGATTCATAGTTAACTTTTAGATGTAAATTATACCTGCGGTCCTTGTGATGGTGACTGTACTCACTTTTGACTCCAGTCAGAAAGCCATTCTGGTTGCATTTAAATCTAACAGGGCGGTCGTAATCGTTCACAAAATGATGTGTCCACGAACAAGCATGATAAGCAACAGAGCCGACAGGGCCATAACCGCACTGAAGGGAATGGATTCGATCTTCTTTGCAGTTTCTGTGAATACTGTACCAGCGTCTCAAAGAATAGCCTACAAAAGTTATTTATTTATTTATTGTTCGCCAAACTGGACTTAAAGACACAACTGGTGGAACGCTATGCAATATTACTACAGTCGAGTCGAACCCCGCTTTACTGTCGGCCACGCACTTTATACGGACACCTCGCTATTACAGTATTCCTTGTTCCTGGGATGTGTCCTCGCATTTTTTCCAAATTCTACCCGCTTAACCCATGATTTTTGCCAACAAGGAGAGGTTTCCAACGAGACACAGTTGACAGTGATGAAGTGTTCGCATTAGCGAGATTGATTTTCTATGAGAATCTGTTAATTGGGCAAGAAACCAGTGTCTGTTATCTGTACTAACGGGTGTCCATATTTTAATATGGACACCACTTAAAAGTGGGTTGAATTTAGAGAAAATGTAAGGGCTTTCCTCAGGGACAAAGCAAACTGTCCTTCCGTATTTAGCGGGTGTCTGTTACGTGGGGTCGGCCGACCGTATTAATTTTCACAATTATACTTACTGTTTGGACAGCTGTATATGAAATAGCCTTTCCAATCGTTTGCCCAAGCAACTCCTCTTGGCCTTTCTGAGCTGCAGGAGCGTCGTCGACGTCCCCACCAAGCCTTTCCTTCGGTAGAAATAATCATCGCCAATTCAAGCACCATCAGAAATAGCAAACACTTGCCCAAAATCGCAATTTTTGCCATTGCAACTGATCTGCAAAAAAAAAAACTAAGAAGTCAACTTAGCTTAAGCCAGTTTGTCACTCCATACATGCAGTCAAAGTGAAAACTGGCTAAATTGATTAAATGTCATACGAAAGCGCTGCTGAAGAAGTTTTTTTCTTCACAAAGCAAAGCTTATTAATATCATTCGATGCAATTTTTTTACTTTTCATTGGCTGAGAGCCCACCAAGTGACCTGCAAATAATTTTCTACAAACAGTGCTCTACTCATGCGCAATGTCGTCCAACTGTACTGGCTTAAAGTGTTTGGCTGCAAATAATGTTCTGCTCATGCGTAAATGAAACCACGCTTTTCTCCTTCACTGGCGAAAAATGTCTGATTGGTCGATACCAGTCCACGTGACATAGAGTAAATTCAACATGGCGGCGAAGTGGTCCTTCGTGTGTTTATTCCAGGAGAAAGAAGAAAGACTGGAGCCTTCTTATGTGGCATTTGTTTAAATGGTCTGGACTTTTTCGTATTCTTCTTTTCCTCCTCTTCCTGTGAGATTCGTTTACAGCAATGTTTGCGTTTTAGTTTACCGGATGCGACTTTGAACGCACTTACTTTTCGGGCTATAATATGTTTCCGTTTTTTAACGGCTTAATTCTGCACCAAAACACTAGATGCCTTTAGGTCATTCTCTTCGTATTTAGCAATTTTATTACCGAATAACGGAGGAAAATGCTATCCTTGCAAAACAGAGCAAGACTCGAACGTTCCAAGGGCGCACTTGATCATGAATGCATATTACACTATTGAACGCTTCAAAATATTGCATTGGCTTATTACTCAATAATCCGACTGCTCCATAGTTTTGCAGTTAGTTTTCTTTCCTTTTTATTCTTTAGTGTGCCAAGCTAGAACGACTTACACTTTAATAAAGCTGCTTACTTACTCACTTTACTTGAGGGCAAATGAATTAAAATAACACGTCACCCTATATGTAGAAGGAGAGGACATGTTGGTTGGAATATTTATGACTTTGTTTTGGTTGCTCAAGTAATTAGTGTACATGCTGAACCGCTACAAAGAAGTAAAAAGCCCCGATCTTTCCAAGAATACGATTTTTAAGATTTTTATTGATGTTATTTCACACTCACACAGGTACTTGAAATTCATACTTTCTTGCACATGTATCATCAGAACCCTTTGCTAAGTTAGCTACACTTTCTTTGATTCAGGATCAAGTTCATCTTCTCTGAAAAAAAGTAAATAAATGAATAAGTATATGTCAATATTTTACTGCCTGCCATTTTTATTGATTCAACAGAAAAAAGAAACTATACTTCATATATATATTGTATGAACTTAATTCTTCACTCAGCAACGACCTCTTCAAAGATATACTGTAGTAAACCCATGCATTTATCAGAACTTGGTGATAAATTTGGGGTTGAAATAATAATTAATGCAATAAAAACCCCTGACAAAGAACCTGCATTTCCCCCTTAATGGAAATTAGCACAAATTTAGGCTATGTAGGTTCTTTTAAATAGTTTCCTAGAAAAATACATTGTAGCTATGAGTATTTAGGGGTGTTCAGCATATTCTTTATATAACATCATCACACCATTAAATTGTAGTTGGAGTGACGAGTCACCTATGTCTCCAAAGAGGATCCTGAAAGTTGACTTATCTTATTTGCCCAAGTGTACAGAATGTTTTTATAGATTTTAGAAAATAAAAACCTGTTTCAAATTTTAGCCTCAACAGCTTCTTGCATAGAGGGGCCTAGCTAGCTGACAATGTTAGCCATACAGGTTCCTAAAAATCAGGTTCTTGTTCACAGATTTTTACTATATAGGTAATTAAAGTGAGTTTATAAAGTTTAAATTAAAGCATGTCTCAACATTTGTTAACCAACATAATTGTGTTAGCTTGTTAGGGAAAGCTCAACATTGAAGTAGAAAACTGCATGTCATGCTCCAAAGTACTTAATTCATCAAGATGATCCAACTAAAAATTGTAAAAATTTTGTCAAAAACGCCATTGACCAAAGAAAACAAATGTCAAATGTTAACCCAAGCTATTATTTTCTGTAAGTTCACTTTTTTTTTTGAGGGAGTGACTACCTTCAGAAAATTTGCCATATCTTATACCGTTAAAAAGATGATTCCTTTGCAGATGGTTATCTTTCACTTAACATTTACGCCTAAATGTTTAGATGGGATATGAAACAGAACTGCCTGCCAGAGAAGCCATTCAAACGAAAGACACATTATCCACCCTCTCTCTAAGATGTTATTAGGAAGCAGAGGTATTAAAACACAGAGAACCCAAACCCTTGTGATTGTTGTGGATGATTCCAAATCAAATTTTTAACAGAATACTTTAATTGAATCGTCGATCCTTTTAACTGCAAGCTTGACAGCCCTACACATGTACAGTGTCAACAGAAAATTTCCAGCATAGGTAATCTTGACATTAGTTGGTTCGATCAAAATAAAATTTTTCATATAAACCGAAAGAGTCTAATTTAGCATTTTACAAGACTCTCACGTTCTGGATATTCGAAAGTAAGCCTAAAATGTCCAAAATACACAGTGCTATAGCCTCAAGTTCAACATACAAATGAATTGTTCGACTGGTCAAAATCGCGTCGAATTTTAATATTAAAGCTTGAAAAGTGGGACAGTACGCTTTTAATCAGGGTGAATAAAGGTTGGGCGGTGAAACGAGCGCGTCCGAGCAAAAAGGTGTGATGCAGTGGACTGGGACTCTGCTTAGAAATGTCGCTTGTTTTCTACTTCGGTCAGGGCTTGCGATGTGGTTTGTCCATTAGACACTGCCGCTGTCACTGAATTATGGCGGCTTGATTTGTTTTCTTGCACTTCTTCCACGTTCCTTTGTGCTGGTACGCTGTCTCCGAGAGGCAAATGTTGCTATTTTTTGCGGGAGGTTTAGTTGGAGTAGACAAACATCTCTTTCAAAGGGTTTCTCTTAATAATTCCATGACTCTACCACTGAATTATGTTTTCGTTCTACTACT
Organism: Porites divaricata; assembly: GCA_038088405.1. Classification (NCBI taxonomy): domain Eukaryota; kingdom Metazoa; phylum Cnidaria; class Anthozoa; order Scleractinia; family Poritidae; genus Porites; species Porites divaricata. The sequence goes on from JBBMOI010000012.1 coordinate 7,952,378, forward strand.
TGCCGATGTCGATATTATTCCAAAACAAAAACAACTAAGTACTGTCTAAAACACTAAGGAAAATCTCATCCATATCATCCATGGCAAAACTAAAAGACAGCAGATCGTGTTTCATAACTAGATGACGTGTATCTTATAAATGCGTGCAGCTCGTGCAAGGTGAAATTATGCTAATTTCAATCACCATCATCCTTCTTTTTAATTTTGCAAAAAAAACATCTCATACGTCTTTCTGTTTCTTCGAAACTTCAAAATTAGTTTCCCCTCAGTTTTTACTGTTTACCTTGTTTTGTTTTAGAGCGAAAAACGGAGAAAACACCTTACGACTAATCTCAATAAATTTTGTTTACATGCGGTTGCCGGATTTGCGAGGCATTGCGCGAATCGCCATGGCGCGTTGCACCCGAGGAGCAAAGTTTGAAGCAGTACAACGCCACTATATCAAAATATATCAATCTAATTTTTTGTTATATTATATGAAATTTATCCCCCTTTAACATATGTAAAAATTGAGGTTAAGAAGTGTTAAGCTTTTGAAAACGAAACGGCGAAAGACGGTTAGGTGATATTTACTTTCAAATTAAACTCAAATTTTGGCAGTATACGACCAACAAGTTTGACTTATAGGCATACAGACACAAACATATGAAACTGTTTATTAACATTGTTATGAAACTAATTTATCTATTTAACATTGTAGCCTGAAATTACAGAAAGAAAATAGGATTTCCGGTTTGCAAAAACGAAAATTTCGCCGGCATTTAAGCGCACCAGAAGCGCGGAAAGAGCGCTCGTGCTAGTCCTACTCCGCATCACACATTAAATGAAGAGCGGAGCGCTCGTTTCACCGCCCAACATTTATGCGCCCTGCTTTTAATACAAACCTGCCGCGCTTCGCCTTGCCGCTCGGCAAGTTAATTCATATGCCAAAACAATGTGCAAGAATATTGCTTTCCCCGCTTTATAATTTTCCGTTGCACCGAGAGGCAGGAAACCTAAGCCAAGCGCAAACCTCTGCGATAAACTGTGTATGCGAGTTCAGATTTAGCAGTCAGAATATTTTTGTTTTGATCAATGAAAATGCGGCCGAAACGGTAAGCTACCTCTTTCCTGCAACTAGGTGCAAGCTAAATCAAATTTATCCCTTTGCTTTTTAAGTTTCTGTTGTGTAGTGCTATTTGATTGCGTTTCACTTGAACCACGCATAAAAATTCAAAGGTTTCAAAATGTTACCGCAGCCAAGCTGTAGAACACAATCGTGTTGATTTATAGCACAAAAAGGGTCTATACGTTTTGCAAAACTGCCGCTTCCGTGCAACTCGGTACACGCTAATTCATATACCAAAACAAAGTTCAAGAATTTTTCTTCCACTGCTATATAATTTCTCGTTGTACCGAGTTGCACGAGACTTGCACTAAACATAAAAGGAGAAAATTACCCACCTTTTTAGCATGTCCTCTCCTCGCATCCAGCGATCGCAACGCCGATCTCGGTTAAATGGATCGAGCCAGAGTGTTTGTCTGACTGTTCAGGGATGCCTCATTTACTAGACAACTTATATCGCTAAAAATTTTGACCAAAATAATTTTCGATCTCTCACAGTGGCAACAAAACCACAACACTACCATTAAAAAAAAAACGCTGCCATTTCTTCTTGACAACATTTCGAGGGGATTTTGCCTCTAAGCCAATGACTTTGCCGGAAATCGACCACGTGATTTATGTCGCGGCGCATGCGTAGACATTTTTCGCCAGTGAACTTTTCTCCTTACTGCGATTGCTCTCCGGCTCCAAAATGGCAGATCACTCAGTTCGCTGACCTTTTAGAAACTATAGTAAAAGATACTCAATAAAAAATGAACCCTCGGTGATACAATACATACATAAATTTTATTTATACCCGAATTTCAGAGTAGCCTGAAAGTCTAGTATCTTCGGAGAAAAACAAAAACAAAAATACGAAAAGAGAAATATATTTACATATATAAAATAAATCTATTCAATACATAAAAATCTATTCACATACATGAAAAATGTTAAATGCCTGAAAGGAGGTTTCTTCCAGCTCTTCTAAAACCAGATAAAGTAGCTCAAGATCTTACATTATTAGGGAGGGAGTTCCATTTCTTGGATGGAGTAACGAAAAGAGTTGAGGCCATAAGTAGCAGTAGCAGGTTTACAGTCATAGTGATAAAATATTAGTTTTTCTAGAAGAGTATACACTCACACTGGCGCAAAGTAAGCATGTCTTTAAGATATTTAGGAAAACTTTCATAGTTCAAACATTTGTAGCTAGTGATTAACATGTATACATATCCTGTATCCTTCGGTTGTATAGAGTTGATCCTCCTGAATTATGTACGTAGTAGCTGCTGGTAGGACGAAACTTTATCTTTAAAAACAATACGTAGGGCGCGCTTATTCAGTAATTTTTCACAGTTTCTAGCAGTACAAAAATGCCACACCGTAGAGCAGTATCCCGAGTGATAAAACAATTATAATTGAACTCGGTTATCGCATATTGGTTACAATTTGAAGGCGAAAAAACGCCAGTAAATTGGGCTTTTAACTATGCTTAATATGAAAGATTCCATTTCAGACAATGTACTGGTACAGATCTCAGCAATTAGAAAATATGAAGGCTTTCTTTTCGCAATTGCAAAAGTTGCGTCATAATTGCGATAATCTTATCTCATTGAATTCTAAGTCCCATCCAGCTGTTCCTATATAAAATTATGTTTTTCATATAGTCATTAGTTCATCATCATCCTTCCCTGGGTTTATAAAGAACCCACTCCACTCATTGATACGCTTCCAGTTGGCTTGTTAACGCAAATGGTAGAGCGCTGCACCGATATTTCATGCAGAGGTCCGAGAAGTAGGGTTCATTTCTGTTCTCAAGCCTGAATAATTTTTCAGGCTTTCTTTTCGCAGCTGCAAAAGGTGCGTCTATGTATGAACTACGATGACCTTTTTCATTTAATTCTTCACCCCACAGATCACTTAATATATGATTCTCATATTTTCATTATTTTCATTTAGAGAAAATGCTGATTAAGCTTTTTTGGTAGGAATTCCGTTAAAAAAGAAGCCAACAACAGCCCGGAACAACGATCGGTCGTTGTTCTTAAACGTTCTTTCATTTGATTAACACTTGTATGTCCTTCGGGAGAGGGTGTACAGACTTGGCCAGATTATAAAAAATATATGGCAAGGTGCGACAGTGGTGACTACACATTATCAGAGTGAACAAAAGTGATGAATATAGTGTCAGAGGTAAACCATCTTAACTAGTACCCTATCGAAGAGGTAAGAGAAACCAGGTTACAGCAAACGAATCCCTTTACTACAGGTCAGTCTGGTATCTCTCCTGGTGAGCTAACTATTCGCAGTGAAATGATCTGAGTAGTCCTCTTCCTTATATATCATTTCTATCTTGACTTTCTCTCGCTAGGGGGCTAAACGCTTCGCGGTGTTAAAGACAGTAATCAAAAACAATACCACAAACTTCGCGGCTCCTCTTAGCGGCTAAGCGGATATCTTTGTACTTATAACTTAATGTGCAGCTTATTTCAGGTACTGCCTACGCAACGGAAACGATACAGGACTGCTAGTTGCAATATTCTGTTTATTCTATGTTTTGTAACTTAGCGGAAGGATGTTTGCTTTTAATCTTCTTTGTCTTTCAAAACAAATCCAGTGGTGATTTGATATTGTAGTACGGCGGGTAGTTGTACATGGCCGTAAGTAGGTGAAAGAAAACTACGAAAGAAAAAAACAATCAAATATACAGAAAGAACTGATATGCTGAAACAATTTAACTTCAAGCTCAGTTGCTTCCTTCTTTACCGTACACACAAGGCTTCGCTCTTTTTGACACATTAGAACCCTTCGGCGAGGATACTTGGTAAAGAATATGGAGTCCAATGCGAAAACATACCGCCCCTCAAAGTGCCGGGATGAGGCATTTAAAGAAGTAATGGTATTGATTAGCTCAAAGAGTTTGACGTTTAAAAATACACTTTAATTGTTATTTTCCCTTTAAACCTGTAGCGCAACTAGCTTTGACAGTAAATTGACTGTCGTAAAACGTTTAAATTTGCTTTATTGTGGACGCGTTCATCTTGTTTTTTAATGAAAAGAATTACATTAATAAAGCATTCTTCAATCCTTATATTTAGTACCTGTCATGTCAATAACTGTACTCACATAATAGGTAGCCCTGTTCAAATGTTCTGGTATCGGTATAGGATTGTTAGCCGAAAAACTGTGAAATAGCACGCATTTTAGACTGTTTTAGGCAGTCCTCACTGCCGTTGTACGATTCCAACAGTCATGTCAACAATCCCAGATTTACGAAAGACTAGCTGTCGTCTTTCAAAAGCTTATAGCCCGAAAAAACGGAGAATAATATATTGATCATGCCAGATATTATGACCTGGTGAAGTGTATCATGATTTTACGAAATACACCAACAAACAACCACTGTGTGACAGGAAATTTTGTATCTTCACACCTAAGGTGGGCTGGCAATTTAGTGGCGTAGGGTTGACTGTAAACACTTATAGATGTACCTAAGGCGAAGACTTTACCAGGTGATTAAGGGTTAAAGGCTTGGTTTCTAGTGGAAAGTGGACTTAGCTTATACAGCAAGTTTACAGGCACTCCACTCAAGTATTTAGAAACAAATAATTCAAACATGACGAGATTCATACAACTTTGAAATTCACCACAGGAAGGAAGTTCCGATTTCCGATGTCCTTGTAAAAACCTAATTAGGATTCAATTAATAGCCATTAATCTGTCATGACTTGTGTACTTTGCATCACCGATCGAAGACGAGCTGAGACGAAAGACAGATGCTATTTATATCACAGAGAACGGACGGTTTATGAGTCAAATGAGTCATGCGTCTTGAATCAATAAATAAAAGTTTCTGGAGAAACAATAGAATTAAGCATTACTTTTACTTATTTTGTCTACTTGCTTCATTGCTGCCTGTAAATGCAAGGCCTATTTCTGACATGAAATCTCAACCTGGGCTGTATGTTAGCAAGGCAGTATCCCAGGCCCTGCCACTGCTACTACGCGCAAGCCCCGAAAAATAGCCTTTCGACACACTTTTTAAGAATCATTTAAACCATCAGACAATCCATACTACTAGAGTTTCCAGACCAGAAGTAACGTGCTACCCCACGGTTGTTCACCGAACTTATGCAAATAAACTCAAACATAATGCAAACAATCGAATGCCCAAAGATTTTAATCAATCAACGCGCATTGAGAGCTATTTAAAATTACAATGGGTACAGTAATACCTCAATAATAATTATCCGCAAATATCTAAGAAACCTTTCCAGATAAAATGGAAAGTTTTAAAGAAATATAAACCCTATAGCAACATTAGCAAAAAATGCAATCTTTGTCTTTATGAAAACTTCATCATATCATCATTTGTAAAAACGGAGCTTTGTAGCCTAAACAGGCGAAACGAACTAGCGATTTCATGCCCAATCCATCTGTTACCTAGATACAATCTCTTAATGCATCCCTATAACAATCACCCAAAATTTTTAACTGCCAGGTTTTAATTTTAACGGTCAATCGTTGAAGTTGCCTGATGAATGTGGTCCTACAATGTCGGACCATACGAAACAGCACTGTCGCAAATAATAAACGATCGATGATTACTCCTGAAGCCTGAGCTCCCGTGAAGGTATTAATAATTAGTTGTTTGTCACTGACTATATCTTTTAGTAATTAATTTTAATCTATAGTTTAATATATTGAACCCTTGAATTTAATGATGACATGCTACCTTGCCCTAAAGCCTCCGCCTCCAGTGGGGGGCGGGGGGGTGTTACTCGACCAAAATTTGAGTGTAGGTGGGTCGTTGCGGGTTTGACACCCTTTCACTCTTTACGACAAAAATTTCTAAAATACATGTCCTGTTTAGGACAGTACCCTCAATGTTATTACCCTGTTTAGAACAAAGTCAAAAGCACGCCAGGGCAAATTCACGTTATGGACCGATTGCTTTTGTATACTTCAAGAGTAAAAAAAAAATTATCTATCTTATAAAATTTATTTACCTTATTTACCCTGTTTAGGACAGACTCACACAAAATTATATACCCTGTTTAGTACAGACTGGCACGAAATTATATAACGTGTTTAGGACAGAGAGGCAAAAAAAACCACATCCGGCCCCGTATAGGCCATATACTGATATAAGGGAGTATCTCCCCCCACTGTTCCCTCTTTGACTAAGGAGTATTGTCTCCAAGTTTCATACTTTCGCGGGCAAAAATACCGGTAGGTAACATTTCTGCACATTTCAAATGCATTGCTAGTTAGTGCTACTGCTGTTCACGCGAAAATGAAACTTGGAGACAAAACCTGAATAATGAATAAATTAATAATGAATAATCGGTCAAGTTTATTTCGTTGCGAAAAAAGTGACATTCATCACTGCAAATCAGACCACGTAATCAGTAGTTTTTGCTAATTTGACTTCACGGATCGAATTACAGCTCGCGCGTAAAGGCGTATATTGAAATCCACACACTAAACAACTAAAGGGGGTCCAACCTTTCAGAGCTTTGTCAAAGTTCATTTCGATTGTTTGTAAAACGCTTTGAAGACTTCTCGGTATACAATTACATACAGCTCACTGAAATCTTGTTTGACTGAGCATTTAAAACGAAAGCAATGGCAATAGCACGGCTCCAAGAAACAGGCCGTAAATCACTGTGAAGTTCTGTAAACGCTTAGTGTGTTCTGAGTCAGTGGGAATTTTTTGTCTGGCTGTCTGCCTTTTCAATGCAAGCGAAAACAATTAATCAGCCAACCTGCCAGCAGAGATTCTTTCACTTACTCGATTTTGTTGGCGTTCGCGAGAAAAATTTGCATTTATAATCGAGTAAGATCTTTATTGAGCAATTGCGCTACGCGTTCCATGTAACTAGAATACCCAACTCACAACCTGAATCAGCTTTGTTTGTTTGAACAAAGGATGGCTATTTTCAACAAATTGATCAAGGTGTTTTTCCCCGAAAAGGAGACTGATGTCTGCACATCACAGGACGTAATTAACTTTATTTGTTAATTGACTTCACGGATCTATGAAGAGAGTAAATGGGAAGTTACGCTTGTTTAATTAAACAAGTAATCCCTTGCCTAACTAGAGGAAAAAGATATCATCCTATTTTGTTAAGGTCTAAACAGTCGGTAAAACTTTTTTTAAGCCGTAGATAATAACATCATGAAATCATCAGAAATAGGCACAAAGCCGACTATCCGTTCGAATCCGTGAAGAATCTCCCAGTTTTTAGAAACAGATTAATCGGTTGTTCTCATACCTATCCATGCAAACAAGATAATTTATCCTTTGTGCAAAGGAAACTATTAACCCAAAAATGTCATGCAGAAATTGGAGTCCCAAAGTTCTAGAATGATTTATAGCATTCTTTGGTGTTATGATCTGTTAAAGAGTCAATTGAAATTATTAACTATTAACCACCTTTGAGAAACATTTGCCGCTGTGAAGGGTATGGTTTTCAAGCAGTTTACTCTGGGATAGAATATAAATCAGAGAGTTTGAATCTAGAATAGAGTAGCATTTTACAGGAAACTGATCAATTGGTTGAAGATTTTAGTTTAGACTAGGAAAACCGGGAATTGCCACTCAAAAATATAAAAAAAGTCAAATCGGCAAGTTTAAATTAAGCAACTCAGACTAAAAGCAGTTTTAGGATGGGGGAGGGGGGAGTTTAGTCTTACCAAAGAGTTTTAAAATAATGTTGCAGTCTTTCTGGATTTGAATCAACACCTCATCTGGATCAGATGAACGAAAGCAATTACAACTTACGCCGAACAGAAGCGAAACAACCTGCATGATCAATGATCTAAAATAAAACGATTCATGCCGAGGGTTAGTTCTTTGGAACTTCGTCTACAACCGGATCCAAAGCGTTTCTCAGCAGGATTCAAAAGGAATTAAACATTGCAAGGGATAGCTCGAAACAGTAATTAGGTTACGGAGCGTTTTCACATGACGACACGACGGCCATATTGGTGTTCCAAAACAATGAAATGGCAGCCATGGTGGTATTATACCCGGCAATCCTGCGGGAGATGAACCTTTTTCATTTATAAAAACGTTTTTTTATCCCAATAAATTAGCATAGTTGCTGGCCAGGTGAGTGAAAACGCTCTACAATACATACATGGACTATGTTGTTCATATTTACCCAGGTCCAACTTTGAACAAGCCGAAGCATGAATCAAATGATCGGTTCAACAATGGCATTTTCATACAAATAAGGGAATGTTACTTCTTTAAATTCCAGTTATCAAATAAAAAATCCAGATCATTGGGATATATCTTTAGGAAAAATAAATCCAAAAATAAGTCATGTTTCCAATTTTTCATCTCCCTACCACAGGATATCAACCATATCGCGACGAAAGAAACATGGCCGCTAATTGTCGATGATATTGGCGCTGGGTGATTTGTCTGAACACACGGAGGCGATTAAAGGCGAGTCCGTACAATAAACACGCAAGAGACTCTTGGTTCACGATAGCACTTTTTTCCTGTGCAGAAAAATAATTGTGCCACAACCAATTTTACCGCATTTGTCGCAAAAAAATGGTCTCAAACCGAATTGAGTTGTCATGTGACCAGTGTCCATAGACAGACCTGGCAACTTGGTATAACTATACTTTTCTCAAAAATATTTTCGTTGGTTTAAGGCAGCGACGTTGAATTGCTCTGCAGCGAGCTGTGCATTTATAACACTGAGCCAGCCAATACCTGGCAGATTCATGTGAAATAGCTAAATGTTTATGCGCAGATCAAATTATACTGCAGGGAACAAGGATTCATATATTGCACATCGAACGATAATAAGTCATCTTCATAAAATGAAAGCTGTTTTTAGTACGGTTCACTAACTGACTCTAAACTGAAAAGATTCAGGGTGAAAAGCTTATCTTCATAAAAGAAAGGAAATGGATGACTAGAAATCACAACCTAAACCAGCTTTGTCTACTCACAACAAAGAATCAGCCTGTTTTCGGAACAAGTGGGTCACGTTCATGATTCTCTACGGAAACGAGTAACATTGATCACTGCAAATCAGACCACGCAATTAGTTTTTGCTAATTTGACTTCAAGGATCGAAGAGATCTTAATAATTATAAGTAAATACAACTTACGCCGAACAGAAGTGAAACAAACTGCATGATTAATGATCTGAATTAAACTGAATGATTCATTCCGAGGCTAAATTCTTTGGAACTTCATCTACAACCGGATCCAAAGCGTTTCTCAGCGGACTCGCCGTAGCCGGACTTTGGATTCAAAAGGATTAAACTGTTGCAAAGGATAGCTCGAAGCAGTTTTTTAACATGGCTAGAATATTCGCCTATTCAAATCCAATAGCGCGAGCGTGCTTCATATTCCCACTGAGCACGCTTATGACGTCAATAAACCATACCTCGAGTTCCGGTGAGGGTAAAAGGAGGAATGAGCTTGCGGAATGGCATGTGGCATGGCTTGCGGAATGACATATTATGTGGAATGTAGTATATACATAATGATTTAAAGAAATAAATTAAACTGAAAATTGCGACCTTTTTTGCGCCAATCAATTCACAAGCAGCCGCTTTTTTAATCGGTTGCGGGCTCGACTACGATGACAATCAAAAATCCACGAAAGACTCCTTGATTTCTCAAGATCGGTTAGCTTTTTGCACAGCCACAAAGATTCTACTTGCCTTTATTAGTCGGGCTTCTGGCAGCACCGAAGCTACATCCCAAAAGTCGACCATTGAAGAAGAGATGTTTTGGAGGGTCACGCTCCCTTCTTTAAAGATATTTGCACTATTGACATCATTTTCTTTTTACCTTTATTTGCATTTGAAAAAGCGTGAAGAGTGTTTCTTTTTAAGACGGTGGGTCGCGTGATTGATCGTGACATAATATTCAGAGATCGAACATGTATTTTTTTCCTTGGCTGCGTGGTGAAGTTTCAGGCATGCGAATCCTGGCAATCGAGTTTGTGTGCTTTTACTCTTTCCTTTTTTCTTTTCTTTTTCTTTTCCTTCCTACTTTTAGCATTTTTTCTCCTTTACTTTTACCTTTAATAAGTTTGAAAAGCCGATTCGGCATCGCACTAACTGTTAAAAAATACGTATTAATGCCTTGGTTAGTTCTCGATCAAACGCACAAACTTACACAAACAAGGGAGGTGCGAAGCCGCGAAAAGGCCGAAAGGACACAGAGAGCAGTTCGCCGCTTCACTCGATTTGTGGATTACGGATTAATGTTTGACTCGAGGCGTTCATTTAGTCTCGAATATAAACTGATTCGTTCACCGTATAAAAAATCCCTAGAATTGTAGCTAGCCCGACTTCACGTTTAGCGAGCGTTTTTTACCCTCTAGCGTTTATCACGATAAAGAGTGACCCTATTTGGTGTATCAGATGTGTTTCAATTTTAGCCTTGCTTTAATAGCATGCAGTAATAAATGGACCGGCAAAGCGATTGTTCGTTCAAATTGGCGCCAAAACAGGCACGGCAGAAACGCGCGCATGCTTTCTTGTTTAATTTATTTCTTTGCGCCATTTTCCATAAAGTAAATTCCGCATAATTATGTCATTCCGCAAGCCATGCCACATGCCAGTCCGCAAACTCATTCCCCCTTTTACCCTCACCGCTCGAGTTCTTGTGAGCTTAACAATCCTCCCAAGACGTCTCCCAAGTGCATCCGTAACTCAACAGTGCACGATAAAGCGTTAACTCCCACGTGTTTTATAAAGTAAATTTAAGAGAAAACTTTTGAATTTGTAAACCGATAGTAGGGAAAAGAGGTAAGTGTTGTTGCCGCGCGAGCTCGGCTGTGCGGGCTATGGCGTGTGCATTCTTTGCAAAGTTTTTTCTTTCAAAAAGAATTGTTTGGTGAATTGATATTTTCCCGGCACCTTAATATAGATTTTAAAAACTTTTTGACCGTTATCTTAAGCGACTTGATTAAACTTTCTCTCAGTTTCAAGACAAAAACATCGGTAAGGGTAATAGGGGGAATGGCATGCGGTATGGCTTGCGGAATGACATGATTATGCGGAATGTAATATATGCAGAATGACTGAAAGAAATAAATTAAACTAAAAAGAATTCGCGTCTCTGTCTCTGTCTCTGATTATGAAGGAAATCTCTTCTAGCAGTGGTAAGCTTTACTGCGTTTCTCTCGCCTTACGGGGCTGCTAGGATACAGTAGACTCGATGAAAGAAACAAATAAGCCTCGTAAATACTTGCAGACGTACTGTGTCGCAAATCTGTCTGGGTTTTTTAGGGGTATATAACCTGTACTTCAAATCAAGGATCACTCTTTATCGTAACTCTAGAGGGAAAAGAGCGCTCGTTGAACGTGAAGTCCGGCTAGCTACAATTCCAGGGATTTTTAACACGGTGAACGAATCAGATCATATCTGAGACTAAATGAACGCCCCGAGTCAAACAGAAATCCTTTCCGCGTCTCTTCGCACTTCCTTTGTTTGTGTGAGTGTGTGCGTTTGATCTTCAAAAACTGCTAAAAGTAGCAAGAAAAAAGGAAAGAAAGAAAGGAAGAAAGAGAATAAACCCACACACTCAATTGGCAGTGTTCGAACTCACGTTTCTCTGCCAGCTGTTAGCTTCGCGTCAATCGCGTGCCAGAAATGGATCTCTGAAATGTCACAATCATGGAACCCACCATTCGGAAAATAGAAACACTTATAGAAAAAATTAAAGCACAGGGAGCGTGACCTTCCAAAACATCTTTTCTTCAATAGCCGACTTTCGTAATGTCAATCCGTGCTGCTATGCAGCCCGATTAATAAAGGCAAGTAAAATCTCTATGACTGTGCGAAAAGGCTAATTGACAGTGAGAAATCAAGTACCCTGCGAGCGGAGGCTTCCCTCTAGCATGGCTTTTAACGTTAGAATTCATTCGCGTGGCTTGTCAGCCGCATATTTAGTTTATCTTAGTTGAGCCCACAACATCAAAAAACAAAAAAACGGCTGCTTTTGCAAATTGATCCTCGGGCGCCAAAAAAGGCGCGCTTTTCAGTTTAATTTATTTCTTTAAGTCATTTTGGATATATTACATTCCACAAATTAGCTCATTCTGCAAGCCATGCCACATGTCATTCCTCAAAACTCATTCCTCAATTTACCCTAACCGCAAAAACATAACTGTGAGGCTGAAAAAATATAGTCACGTAGACATTGACGCGTACTGCTTTATTGAGCGCACGCTATAATAATGAAAATGTAATGTAACTGCTGCATTGATAGCTTTGACAATGTTATAAAACAATTAGTTCATGCTTCAGCTGTGGTATATCGAGATATTGAGCACTTGGGAAGTTTGGAGAGCACTCGAGAGGCTATATTTGCTCGAGGCGCACTCTTACGCCTCTTTCATGCTCTCCAAACTTCCCGCGTGCTCAATATTTCGACACACGCGCGCTGACGCATGAACTAATTTGTTAAATTACATACACGCGCGAACTATGTTGTTCATCTTTACCCAGGTCCAATTTTGAAAGCGCGGAAGCATGAATCAAATGATCGGTTCAACAATGGCATTTTCATGCAAATAGGGGAATGTTACTTCTCTTAATTTCAATTAACAAATAAAAAATCCAGACCATTAGGATATTTCTTTAGGGAAGATACACCCTACCACATGATATCAACCGTATCGCGACGAAAGAACAACACGGCCGCTAATATTGTCGCTAACATTGGCGCTGGGTGATTTGCTAAAACGAGGCGATCAAAGGCGAGTCCGTACAATAAACACGCAAGAGACTCTTGGTTCACGGTAGCGCCTTTTTCCTGTGCAGACAAAATAATTGTGCCACAACCACTTTCACCGCATTTGTCGTAAAAAATAGTCTCAAACCGAATTGAGTTGTCATGTGACCAGTGTTCATAGACAGACCTAGCAACTTGGTATAATGAAACTTTTCTCAAAAATATCTTCATTGGTTTACGGCAATGAAGATGAACTGCTCTGCTGTGAATTGTACATTTATAACACTGAATTAGTTAATACTTTGCAGGTTCATTTGAAATAGCTAAATGCATGTTTAAGCGCAAATAAAATAACACTGCAGGGCACGGGGATTCATAACTGCACATCGAATGATAATAAGTCATCTTCATAATTAAAAATGAAAGCTGTTTTTAGCACATTATGCTAAATGACTCCAAATTGAAAAGATTCCAGGTGAAAAGGCTATCGGCATAAAACAAAGGAAATGGATGACTAGAAATCACAACCTGAACCAGCTTTGTCTACTCACAACAAAGAATCCCTGTTTTCGGAACAAGTCGGTCACGTTCATGATTCTCTACGAAAACGAGATTGATCACCTTAAATCAGGCCATGTCATTTGTTTTTGCTACCTTGGTTTAACGAATCGAAGAGATCTTGTTATAAGTAATTACAACTTACGCCGAACAGAAGTGAAACAAACTAAAACAGTCTTAATTAATGTGCAGACTAAATCTGAAAATTAAAATCCATGGAAGGATACATATCTCTTGTTTAATTTACTCGAACAAGTATTCCTTAACCTGAGAAGTAGAAAATACAGTAGAACTAGCTGGATAACTCGAACTCGGATAATTTGAATTCCCTTCTAACTCGAACAAAATTTCCTTTCCCTTGATCAAAATTTGACTGAAATTTACCTCGCTAACTCGAACTGTTTTTCGTTTCCCTTCAACAAGTTGCTGGGGACGTACTGTATTAGTTTAATTCTCAAATCGAAAAATAAAAGGGGTCAGCAAAATTCTGTGCTGAAAAGCCGTAGGAGAAATAGCATCATTCGAACTTGAAGTTACCTTGAACAAGTTGAAACTATAAAGGGAAAATTCGACATCGCGGATGTTGAAGTTCAAATCACCATTCCAACTAAAATGCAAATTTCAATTCACCTTTTCTACTCTAATAAGCCACTTTATCGTCAACAATGCAACCATAATCTTCCACAAAATTTCAAATGAAACCTTTAATTTGAACTTAAAGTCACGTCACATATTCGAATTCGAAAAACCAAAATTTCACTTCGAAAAGAAGCGGATTCCGAAATAAAAATACACAGGAACCGAGGCTTGGAACATGAGCTTTCCTCATCATAGGCTCTGATGTGATCATCGTCATGGCTGCTCGATGGCTACCGAACAACGAAGGGTTTTTCGTTGGACTGGTTAGACTGTTAGAGGCATCAGAAACTAATCTAAACTCAGCATCATATGATAATTCTGAATTTTTATTTCGTCGACTTGATGCTCACGAGAGAACTTTGTCAACTCTTCTTATCACGGAATCGCCCAAGCAGTGAATATTATTCGTGACTAACAAGCCTTATTGAATCGAACATCCTTAGTCTTAGAAAGAGAAAGGAATGAATTCACGCCATTAACTACTAACCTACAAAGAGATCAATGTGGAGGTCGTGGAAGACCCAAACATCATGTATCTCTTGATCAGCTCCAGGCACTAAATGAAGATGCGGGGTTTAGTTGGAGCGAAATTGCTATAACTTTGGGAATTTCGGAAAGGACATTGCGTAGAAGGCGCCATGAACTTGGTATGTCTGTTGCGTGCCTTATATCGTACTCGGGAATTCTTTTAACTTATGCCTTGTTCGCGGGCATCTCTTGGCTATTCTGGTACGTAACAGTTGTTTCTGTTATCCTTGTCGGTTTTTCAATAAGTTGATGTAGATTAAACGTTGATGCAAAATCCGTAAGTGAGGTAGCCTCGGAGCTAGAACCCAAGAGATTGCAATTTAAGTCACCAAGTACAAAAATATCCAAGTCTAGGAGTAATGCGTCCGTGAGGCTGTTGGAAAGAGATTCAAAGCAAGTGGTTGGTGTTTGCGGTGGTCGGTACGTGTTACAAATCAAGAACGATTTAAAACTCCTGCATTGCACCTTCAACCACAGCTGCCGAAAGCCATCATCATAAGCAGAAGATAAATCCTCCAGCACAGTAATCTTTCAGAGGGACTTATGAACGGAGGGAAATTTGCTTTTGAAAATCGATTGGGCTAGCTTGTAGTTGGAAGGAAGTTTACCGTTTTTGCTTTGTTTTACTTTGTATATGAGGACAATTTCCAAGTACAAGCCTCCGTAGGGGCTTATATTCGAAGGGGCGCTTTAACGGAGGGTTTTTTGCATTACGGGTTTACGGGGCTTATATTTGGACGGGGTAAACATGGAGAGGCTTATTTTCGGAATTTTACGGTATATTTGGCAAAAAGAGGGTGTCTGTAAAACGAGGACCGGATACCTGCGGCTGGCGGATGTGGATGGGAAAATGCGGATAGAAAAATGCGGATGACAAAAATAAAACAAACAAACAAAAACAGGAAAGAAATCTTTCTTTTAAGTCGCTGTCACATGGTCGGGCCCTTACATACAGAACGTGATGCCAATAGTTGGCACAGTTACTTTGAACCCTGTAATCCCTTTCATTAATGTCACAGAAACAAGGACGTTCCGTTCCTCCTCCTCAAATGCACGCATGCTTGGTGCACTTCTCCTTTGAGTATATAGATATAGCCTAAGCGGGCTTGCAGGCAGGGTAACTGACAGCTCAAAAAATAGGCCAGCAAAGGTTCGCCTGTTTTGCCCTTGCCCCGTTTAATCTTCCCTTTATCCAATGAGGAGCCAGTGACCCCTGCAATCACAGGTCAGAATGCAGAATATTACCAGACCTGCAGTATTAAATACTTCTAATGCGGTGTAATTCACGAAGCATTCTGTCTTCACTTTCGGGAGTTATCGCTATTTTTTAAACATTACTTTATTCTGAATCTCATGGTTATCAAACAATTTTTAATATAAAATCATTTCTGACCTGAAGTTGTGATTTCTTTGCTTTCACAGGATATAGCGTACTCTAACGTACAGACAAAACATTATCAACCGAATCAAGACTTATTTGTTTGAGCGCCTCAAGATAGAAAAAACTCCAGCATCAACCACCTATCCTGCGGATTTAATTTTTTAACAAGTTCTACCTTATTTTACTAGTGTACGGATAATGAGATTGAATTTTTAAAACTGCAAAATATACTGCAGATTGAAAAGAAAAAACAGACTCCTTGATCAATTTCTCTCAAAAAAACGCCTAATCTGCAAAATTAAACTCCCACAAAAAAGTGTCACTTGAAAACGCATTAATGAAGGGTACTTTCTGTTTCATTTGTTTTGTTTTTAATTTTTTCCTAGCAAAATAGTTTCCAAAATATATCCTCAGTGAGTTTTTAGAACGTCTGTATTGAGCTACTCTCGTCTTTAAAAACGTTAAGGGCAGAATTCGGGAAACGAAGATATATAATATTCGGATTATTTGCCATGGACAGCTCCTGTCTATTTGCTAGGCAACAACCAAACAAACTTTAGTAAAAGATGTTTAATTAGTACAAATCCGAAAAAAAGAGCTGTTTCTTAAGAAGCCTTTATAAATCTTTTAGCAATGTCTACACCAGATCACCACTTTTTTATTGATGGAAGCTTTGCGTAAAATCGTGAAAATGGAGCGAAGGCCAGAAAAATGACTCTGTTGAGGGTGCGGCATATTGCTTGAAAATGAATCTCTGTGGAAAAACCCTCATTAAACAAGACCGATTCACACAAAACCTAGAGGAAAATTTGTGCAACAGAAGTCAGACCATTAGAGTAACAGTAGCTTAGCTTTTGATCTCAAAAACGGGCTTCTACAGGTGTCTGCAGTTCAGAGTCACTCTCCTTAACTGTCTCCTATGGCAGAGTCGACCAGCCAAGTCCAGGCACGGAAGCGTTCAGTTACATGAATGAATGAGCATTGATTTGTTTTGTGAGCCTTTTTCAAGATCAGGCTCCTTTGTGAGGAAACATGACGATTTACGAGGCGAGCGCAAAGTAGGCGAAGCAACGCACGCCGTTTTTTTTCGCGTAGTTCACCCTATTTTTTTATTATTATTTTGTTTCCTCTATTTTTTTTTATTCAGGGACATTTCGTTTTTTTTTTTTTGTCGTTGTCCCAAAAACTTTATAATTTTGTTTTGCTCTCCAATGATGGATGTCAAACTATTTTATAGTCAGGATTTAAAGCAGAGCCATAACAGAAAAAAAAGGGTTTTAGTGACACAATTTATAAATCCAAATTTGCGTTGTTGCTTTTTTTGTTCTTGCTATGGTCGGCAATTTTTTCTATCCGCATTTTTCTTTCCGCATTTTCCCATCCGCAGGTATCCGGTCCACGTTTTACACACACCCGGTAAAAGAAACGGTCATACACTAAAAGTTACTGGCGAATTCAGTTAGTGTTCATATTAAAGTTGTTCAGCCTTTTTAAGTGTTTACCTATACTGGCATTTTTCTGAATCTCTAAGATGAAACACGCATTAACATACGTTACTGACCGGTTTTATGGTCCCCAATTCTTATGAACAAATCGGCTGCTTTTTTATGGCCTTACAAGTTGCTATATGTATTAAAAAAATTAACTGACAAACAAGTGTATGTGCGTTTTTGGAAGCGAGCGTTGTTTTTTTTTTTTGCTTGATTA